>JALAZF010000435.1:4915000-5312846 GCA_022829125.1 Lathyrus tuberosus
ACACAAGGATGAGCTGTCATGTCTGAAACACTGGCTTTTAGGAGGATAGTTTGTTGAAGTCGACTGAAGCTTCACTTGGTGTGACCTGGCAGAGGGTTGTTCTGGACATTAGGATTGGAGTCCCAAAAGGAGAGGATTTTATTTATGATCAGCTCTTGTACTCTAGCCTTCAATGCAAAGTAGCCTTCCAAGTTATGGCCTGCACCACCTTGATGGTATTCACAATGAAGATCAGCCCTATAGCCGGCTGGAAGAAGATTTGGAGGAGGAGGCATAGTCCTTGTGGTAATCAAACCTTTCTGCACTAAATCAGGATAAAGTTCAGTATACAACATTGGGATAAGATCAAATTGATTCCTATTACGGTACTGATTTTTTCCAACACCCGGACGTTAGGGAGCTTGAGCTGGTCGTGGAGCAGTAACCACGGGAGTCACAACAACAACAGTAGGGTGATCAGCATACTGAGGTATGGGACAAGGTCTTCTCACTTCAACAACGACATCGTTAGTCTGATCTTCCCTTTTCTTTTGGAAGTTTCCATAAGATTTCTTCGCACCATTAGAAGATTCAGCAGCCTTGGACACTTTATAGTTCTTAAGTCCTTCCTCGAGCCTTTGGCCAATAGGTACCAAATCAGTGAAATTAGAAGAAACACTTCCAATCATCTTCTCCCACCAGAATGGGGGAAAGAGTGTCCATGAACACTCCAATCAATTCTTTCTCGGCCAAAGAAGGTTCAACTTGGGAAGCCAACTCCCTCCAGCGCTGAGCATACTCCTTAAAAGATTCTTTCTCATGTTGAGTCATGTTTTGCAACTGACGGCGATCAAGAGCCATGTCGAGGTTATACTTATACTGCTTCATGAAGGCATTTGCAAGATCTTGGAAGCAGTGAATGGAGTTTTGCTCGAGACCCATATACCATTTGAGTGAAGCTCCACTCAAATTGTCTTGAAAACAGTGGATAAGCAGCTTCAGATCGTTGGTATAAGCAGCCATTTTGCGAAAATACATGACCAGATGAGCCCTTGGACAAGAGTGGCCCTTATACTGCACAAACTCGGGAACTTTGAACTTAACAGACATAACAAGGTCGGAAACCAGGCACATGTTGTCTGCATCCACACTAAAAAAGTCATTGCCCTCCACGACTTTAAGTCTTTTGTCGATGGTCTGAAACTGTTCTTGGACAACCTCAGGTTCAACAAAGTCTTCACGGTCTTCGCCCTGAGCACTGGCAGCATTGTACTCATAAATGGGGATCTCAAAGAGAGCTCGAACAGTTTGGGTAACAGCATGGACCACAGGTCTGGGCTCGGCGAAAACAGGAGCTTTAAATACAAGCATAACAGTCTGACCAACCATAGCAGTAGATGCAATTGGTGGAGAGTAGTTACGTGGCAAGCCAAATTTAGGCCAAGTTGAAGGTGGCATTTGAACCGGTGGAGGATCAACACTTGAAACTTCCTGGATGACTGTCCTTTGGGGAGGTTCTCCTCTAGCAATCAAGACTTAGAACATCTCAGTGAGTTTAGTCACGTTTGACTTAAGGTCGTAAATCTCCATTCGAATCTCAACGTTGTGTACCTCTTGCTCTGACATCTTGCGTTTGTAGTTAGCTCTAGTCCGGTATTTGTGTCGAGGAATTAGCTTGAAGACTCACAAATAATACTAGGAGACACAGACAGCTGGAAATGAGTAGCTGGACAAACAGATGCATGCAATGAGTCATGCAAAAAAGCAAATGATATGCTATGTGATGCAAACAAGATGCGAAACACATGAAACAGGATCAAAGGTTTGAGATCACGGCATGAAGTCTGGATAAAGAACCAACTACAGGGTGTGTACTAGGGTTCTTGTATCCGTAGAACAGGGTTCTAAAGAGTTCCCAGAGTCAACAACTCATCTTTCGGATATTATCGATTTCCCAATTACTTGGTAGTCAATGATATTCTCAAGAGAGTCTCGTCTGAGTGTAGTATCGCGTGTCAACTATTTTGGGAATACTCCCTCTTAGTCACCACACTATATCCTAAGAGGCCAAGTGGGGGTAAAAGGTAACTAAAGGTCCTCAGTGTCATGGGCTCCTAGGTCGAAATTGGCAATGCATTCACAATTGCTCGTTCAACATATACCACCCTCAAGAGGGGCTCAACTGAGCGTGGAATCTCAAGTCAACTCCTTTGGGATTACTCCCTCGAAGTCTCCTTGACTATATCCACCATCCTATCATAAATGTACGCTTAAATCCGAGTTATGATTTATCTTCACCACTCAAAGTAAACACCCTGCACACAGAAAAACCCAAGCACAACAGGTATATATATACAGATATAAACATGTACAGATATACAAGCAAGCAAACATGTAAGATAACACAAACACAAACAAGGTGGGCTTAACCCTCTTAGGGGAGTGTCCCAAGTGAAGTCGCCATTTCTGTCGCGGAGAGAATCAGATATCAAGCTATCAATTAACTTGAATCACCAATCATGAAATTCACCACCGAGCTTTGATTTATCCAAAGGAAAGGGTAAAGATCGAAAAACCCTAAGTGCATTATGTAGGAACACAACTAGAGATCTAAGGTTCGGGGGTTGGTTATACCTAGGGAAGGTGTTAGCATCCTAAGTATCTGTAGTACTCTACAAGAACCTCTTGTTAGTATTTGTGTTATGCTAATGTTTGCTTGCTAAGGGAAATGTGCTAAGGTAAAGACCTAGGGGTATATACACTAAGTATGTTCGCCAAGACATCGCATTTCGTGCCTACGTATCCTGACGGGAATGGAATTAAAGCATTCGTAGTTCCCCTCACTAAGGGGTAAAAGGGTGAAAAATAGAAAGGTGGAAAAAGAAAAAGGTGGGAAAAAAGAAAAGGTGGAAAAAAAGAAAAGGTGGCTTGCTAGGATCTCACAATCCTATGCCTATGTATTCTAAAAAGGTACTTTGAGAAATCAGAGCGTCCGTAGTTCCCCTCAACGGGGGTGAAGAAATCTTGACTGTGGTCAAGATTCCAAGGGAAAGTAGAGTCTGACGGCAAGACACCTACGTGGAGTGCAGCGACTCCAAACCTAAGGCTAGGTAAAACAGGGAAAGAAGTGTCCGCGGAGGAACACCAAAATAGAGCACGACGACTCTACACCTAAGGTTAGGTTAAAAATGAAGGTAAGTCTCGATCGCGCGGCGGCGTGAGATAAGGGAATGATGGACAAGGTTATCCTAAGTGACATGGCAGTCAACAGAAATCCTTTCCTTTGGAATTTGAGGTACATGCAACAGAGAAACAAGGAGGAAAATCTCCAGTGTCAAGTGTATGATAAACAACAATATATACATCAAATGTAACAAAAATTAAATCAAAGTGAACATCAGGAATTAGGGATTAATCACAGCCAAAAAACGAAGAGAAATAAACTCATAATGAATATAAAAAATCAATTAAAGTGAAAGATGCAAAAAATCAAGATTAAATTAGGAATTAAATGAAATCTAAACAAACCAAAATCTAATTAAAACTAAAAGATTAAAATCTAATTAAGAAGTTAAATAAGTAAAAACTAATTAAAAAGACTAATTCACTAATTCTAATAAAAAAAAACAAAACTAGTTAACTAAATCTAAAAATAAATAACTAAGTCTAATAAAAACCTATTTAACTAAATTTCTAATAAAACTAATTAATTAATTCTAACTAAAATCTAATAATCAAACTAATTTCTAAACTAATTAATTCTAAATAAAAGCTAACTAACTAAACTATTTTAACTAACTAAGTAAATTAATCTCTAACTTAATTAATCAATTAAACTAAATTCTAAAAAAACTCAAATTCACTAAGTCTAATTACTAATTACTAATTAAATAAACACTTGTTTAAAACTAACTGGGTTGAACTAAGGTATATGGATTATTAAGCCCAAACGGTCCACCAACACAAACTGAAAAACAAGGCCTGGGTGGAGGCGAAGTGGGTCGGTCCGGGTTTATGATGACTCGGTTTTAACATTAGAGAAAAAAGGGGATAAGGAAACCTAAAACGAAATAAAAGGTGACGGCATAGTACTAAACGAAGGGCAAAAGAACTACTTGGAAAAAGCAACCATCATTAATCAGAATTTAATGCCCTTATTTTGGAAAGAAATAGTCAAATGAAATGAATTTAAAAACTCAATCAAATCCACACCTCTCTTCTCTCCAACGATTATCCGCTCCCCCTCTCTATCTCATTCGTTTTTCATCTCCGTCGCCTCGTTCTTCTTCGCACGGTGCTTCCTGATTTTTCTCTTCCGGCGGCGGTTCTTGGTCTTGCTCGCAACGGCTCGTCTTGTGTAGATGTGTTCAAATCAAGGCGAAGTATGGAGGCTTTGTTCACGGTTGGAGGTGATGGTTGTCAGAGGGAGAGGAAACTATGGTAAATAATGGGGGTGATGAAGATTAGAGGGCATCATTTGGTTGGCCGGAATAGTAGGTGAAAGAAGGATCGTGTGGTGATTTTAGATATGGGAAGGTGGAATTTATTAAACGAAAGGAGGGAGAGCCGAAACCGAAAAGTGAGGTTCAGTGGGAAATGAAAAAAAATGGAAGTGGATAGAGACATGGTGAGGTATGCGTTGGTCTTTCTCTTTTTTTTTTTCCAGAAAATTGATGGTTATCATTTGAAAATAAGAGAGAGGGTTGTGTGTGAATACACGAAGGAAGGAGAAGACTATGAGGTGTGGATTGAAGGTCTGTTACAGATTTTTTCGATGATGCTGTTGATGGCTTAGTGGTTGTGGGAAGGAATTGGAAGGTTTGGAGGGAGTTTTGCGGCTATTGTTGTTGTGAAGGCTGGAGATATTGGTTGTGTGAGATGATGAAGAGTTTCTGTTTGTTGCAGGTGAGAGGTATATATCATTTCTAGGATGAAGCTCTTGGTATTTCTGTTGCTTTTTAACCCTTCAAAAACTTCTCCAATAAGTTTTGTGGTACAAAGATTTTTGTATTATTGTGATGACATATCCTTCCCACTGCAGGTTGTAGCTGTCATTGTTGGTTGATGAGGCATGACTTGGCTAGTTTGAGATTATTTCAAAAAAAGTCCTCATTTATGCAGGTTATTGTGATGCACAATTTAGGCAAAATATATGCAGGGTTATTTTCTATGGCTTTGATGCAGGGTTGGACAATGATACAGATGGTAGCAGAGTGTTACTTTGGCATGTAGCTTTGAACATTGCTCTGGGGTGTAGAGGTTTTTGCTTTGAAAAGAAAAGTTTGTTTTGACTTTGTGGTACAGTTGTGCGAGAATTTTGACCAAGGGAATCTTTTGTTTTTTTTTTTGGAATTTGTAATAATAGTAAACAAAAAAACAATAATAATACAAATAAATAACAAAAATAATAATACAAATAATAATAATAATAATAGTAATAATAATAATTGATAATAATAATAAATAAATAAATAAAAGAAATAATAATAAAATAATAAGTAATAAAAAAATAATGATGATAACTATAAATGACTAGAATGAAATGATGATGACAAAAATAATAATACTAAATAAATAAAATAATAATAATAAAAAAAAGAAAAGAAAAGAAATAATAACTAAAAATAAGATATATGAACAAAAGCAATAATAAATTTTACATTAAATTGGTGATTTAAAAGTAATAAAAAACAAAAATTCTAAATTAGACCAGTTCCTTGGTAGGAAACCTGGATCGAGGGGAAGTTCGCATCAGAAACTAAGACCAGTTCCTTGGTAGGAAACCAGGATCGAGGGGAAGTTTACCTTTTCTAAGCATCATTGCTTAGCAAAAGAAGATGAATGTGATCTGCCATTCATAGCTATCAAAATTTCGGGTATTCCGATATTTAATCCTCTTGCACCCTGAATGCCCGAATACCTTCGTCATTCACGCCTTCGGGTCCAAGAAGATTAAATAGGGGCATCTGTCATACCCCAAATTTTGACCACTAAGATTTCCCATCATTGTGCAAATCATCATCACAATATGGATGAACATTCATGTCTCATCAAATGCCTCAAGGGTTGTTGAGCATTCACTACAATCAAAATTAGGGTTTTAAGCCCTCTCAGTGCCTTAGTCAAAGATCAATCAAGGAATGACTTGATCTTCAACTTGTCTAGCCTCTAGAATATCCACAATGGATCAAAAGGACTCCCACTTCAAGGATTAAGCACAAGGCTGCTCCCTTCTAGGTGGATCAAGTCTCAAGATCGACAGTGTCACCAAATTAGGGTTTTGGTCGACCAGGGCCTTCAGATGGAAATTTTTCATCTGGGCACAAGCCAATGATCCAAAACATAACCTAATATACTCCATGGAACCTCATGGACCCAACCATCAAGTCAATTTAATCTCAGGGGATGCATACATCAAAAATCAGGAATTAGGGTTTCTTGACCTAATTCACCCCTAAGTTGACTTTTGGGACAAATCATGAGCCAAGACCTCAAGACATGATTTGAGGGTCTTTAATATACTATATTGATCCATTTGCGACAATGGATTAATCCAAGAAGCTTGAGCAACAAGTCTCAATTTCATCTGCACCACAATTAGGGTTTCTCGAGGAAAGTCAACTGTAACTTTGACTTTTGACCAGGACATGCTCCCAAACCCTATGACATGATTCAATATACCCTATGACACCCATGGAACATGTCCATCAAGTTTTATTTAGGTCAAGGACATGATTTCCTGAAGAATTGCACAGTTTGGAATTCATCTGATAAAAAGTCAACTGTGCACAAAAGTTGTAACGCCCCAGTTTTGCCAGTTTTGTTTTATTGAGTCTTTTTGGATTATTTTATTATTATTTTATTGTATTTTTGACTTTTATGTGAAAATATGTTATTTTTCGGCGGGAATATATTTTATCGCGTTTTGGGATCGTTTATGAGATATTTGAGTGTGGGGGTATTTTGGTCTTTTCCCACTTATTTTCATTAAGTTAGTAAGATAGAAAGAAAAAGAAAAATAGAAAGAAAAAGAGAAAGAAGAAAAGAGGAGAAGAGAGAAAAGAGAGAAAAGAGAGAAATTGAAGAAAAGAGTGGAAAAATCATCAAGAGCAAGTTGTAAAGTCGATTAAATCGGGTAAGGGTGCGAAACTCGATTATTCTATGATTGTATACGATTATGTATGTGTTTTGTTTTTTTTTTTGTTTTTGGATTGATTTGGAGAATATTAGTAAAACCTAGATTGTGTAAAAATTGATTAGAAATGAATTTGATTGTGGTAAAAATCTTGTTGAATGCATTGTTGATTGTTCATACATGTTTGTGGTATGTTATTACACTTCAAATTGCTGTTTTTCTGAGTTTTAGGTGAAGAAATTGGATGATTGGGGTGGAAAAACGCAGAAATTATTCTGCAGAATTTTTCTGGGTCTGTCCTGGCCATACGCGTAAGGGGCTTGCCAATACGCGTATGAGACCAGGCGATACGCGTAACATTGTACTATTTTGGGGGTAATACGCGTATGAACTTGCATGTTTTACCGGCCCTCTGGTGATACGCGTATGGGCGAGGCCAATACGCGTATGGTTTTTGGCAACGTGGTTTTGTGAAGGAAAATTGCTCTGTCAATACGCGTATGGGAATAGGTGGTACGCGTATGGACAGGAGATTTGCAAAAATGTGATTTTTCAAAATGTGTTTTTCGTTTTCGTTCGTAACTTTGGTTCCGATTATCCGATTTTTGAATTCTTGGTGTCGTTGGAAAGGTATCGAGTTGTACTTTATGATTATGATGTTTTTGAGGATTGTTAGCCGATTAAATTATGTCGGGAAATGTGAATAGTGTCGGTTATCGATTTTCATCATTTTAATGGTGTGGAATTGACGTGTATTACGCCGTATGTTGTTGTTTTGTACGTGAGATGACTTATGTGCTGTTGTGATGATGCTTTGTGGCCGAAAGGCAAGAAAATGCTAAGTGTGGTATTTGATAAATGTGCATGGTTATGAATGTGTGTATGGATGCAATGTGAATGTCATGAGTCATTGTATGCCAAGCATCATAATGTGCATTGTTGAACGTCCTGAGTGACGGTTTGATTCCCGAGGGGAATATGCTATAACATCGTGTGCCTCAAAAATATGAGGCGCTGCCTGAGGACCTAAAGCGGTGGTTATAGACGATTGTGGGCTCCTTTGGAGACTTAAAGCAATCCTTAACGTCGCGTGCCTCGAAAATATGAGGCGATGCCTGAGGACCTAAAGCGACGGGTGAACATCGTAGGCCCGACGGGGAGTTACTTGAGATTCTCAGTAACGAGCGATGGTTCCAATAGTTCCTGAGTGAACTGATGATGAGACATGAGACAATGGAAGTCGGTACCGCATGGCATGTGCATAGAGTCGTTGTGTCGGTCTCTGGGCATTTGCATAATCATGGATTAACTGTGCATGTTAATTGTGTGTGTGAATAATGTGATGGAATATGTGTAATTGTATTGTGAATGATTGATGTGCAGTGGTATTTGATACGTGAGAATTGTATTGTATTGTGTTATATCTGCTTGTGGTGCATTTGCGGTGAGAAGATGTTATTTGTGCATCCCTGGTGTTAATATATAATTTTATGCAATTATATTATGGTTGTTTTTCTCACCCTTCTGCTGTTTTAAAACGCTCTATGAGGCGTTGCAGATTAGAGTTGCTGGAGGTATTCTTTTTGTGAAGCTTTGCGTCTTCATTCTTTTGTCGGTCGGCTCTGATATGTGACTCCGGGTAGCTAGGGTGGCCGTTTGCGATTATTTTGCATATCCGATGATATATTGTGGTTGTATATGTATAACTGGATGTATGATAGACATGTTTATATGTATATATGTATATATGTTGTTCAGATTTTAGATTTTCCGCTTTAATTCTAATTTCTGAAAAGTGGGTGTAAGGAACAAAGTTTCCTCTGTATGATTGCTACCCTACAGTTGCATATCATTATGGGCAGGTGTTGCATGTTATGTGTTCTGTATTTGTTACTTTGATGTGATTCCTCCCTTTCTATGCCGCGATTTCAAATGTACTCTGGCGAATTATTGAATTTTCTTTTAGTGCTTTAATTGCCTGTTAATTGGGGGTATAGATTGGGGGCGTCACATTAAGTGGTATCAGAGCTACGTCCGTGTCAGTTGTGTTTGTGGTGTCTGTTGTGTCTGGCATATTGGGCGAGTTGTGTTGGACGAGTTGTTGTTTAACCATAGTTTATGTGTTTAGACGAACAGAATATGGCTGGTCGTAATGATGTTGCTTTGGCTGCTGCGATGGAAGCGATGGCACGAGCTGTGCAGGGTGCACCGAATGCTGCCGGAAATGATGAGTTTAGAAAGAATAAGCCGCCGGTCTTTAAAGGAAAGCATGATCCGGATGGTGCACAGTTGTGGTTGAAAGAGATTGAGAGGATTTTCAGGGTAATGGATTGTGATGACGATGATGTTAAGGTGAGGCTGGGCACTCATATGTTACACGAAGAGGCTGATGACTGGTGGGTCAGTACTCGTCAGGTGTTGGAAGCTGAGGAGGAGGAAGAAAAAATTACTTGGGAGGTGTTTAGCCGAGAGTTTCTGAGGAAGTATTTTCCCGAGGATGTTCGAGGAAAGAAGGAGATTGAGTTTTTAGAGCTAAAACAAGGTAATATGTCGGTTATTGACTATACTGCTAAGTTTGTGGAACTTGTGCAGTTTTATCCTCATTATGTGGAAGCGACTGCTGAATTTTCAAAGTGTGTGAAGTATGAAAGTGGCTTGCGTCCTGAGATAAAGCAGGCTATTGGTTATCAGAGGATCCGAAGGTTTGCTGATTTGGTGGAATGCTGTAGGATTTATGATGAAGATAGTAAGGCTCGTTCTGCTCACTATAAAAATGTAAGTGACAGAAAAGGGAAACAACAGTTCCGTGGTGGTTCGTATGTGTCACCGGCTGATAAAGGTAAACAAAGGGGTAATTTTGATCGAAGGTCAAGTGGAGGAGGTATGTATAATGCTCCTAGGTGTTTTAAGTGTGGTGAATTGGGTCATCGCCAGATGGAATGTAGGAAGAAAGTGGATAAGTGTTCTAATTGTGGTGGTATCGGACATGTTTTAGCTGATTGTAAAAGGAAGAATGTAGTGAAGTGTTATAACTGTGGGGAACCTGGTCACATTAGCTCGAAGTGTCCGAATCAGAAGAAAGCTCCGACTAGTGGGAAAGTGTTTTCATTGGCGGGAACTCAGACTTCAAGTGCTGATCGTCTGATAAGAGGTACTTGCTTTATTAATAATACGCCTTTAATTGCTATTATTGATACTGCAGCGACTCATTCGTTTATTTCGTCTGAGTGCGCGGAACGTTTGAATCTTGGGTTGTCTTCGATGGATGGTGGGATGGTTATTGATACTCCAGCGATGGGGTCAATAACTACTTCTTTAGTGTGTTTGAGTTGTCCTTTGACCATTTATGGTAAAGACTTTGCGATGGATTTGGTGTGTTTACCTTTGGAAGGTTTAGATGTGGTGTTGGGAATGAATTGGTTGCAATTCAATCGGGTGCACATTGATTGTTATCATAAGCTTGTAAGGTTTCCTTCTCTTGAGGAAGACGAAGACTCGAGTTTCTTATCTACCAAAGAGTTGAAGAAACTTTTGGCAGATGAAGCTCAGTTGTTTGGATTATTTGCATCTTTAACTGTGGATAGTCAAGTTTCATTGGAGGTGTTTCCTGTTGTGTGCGAATTTCCTGAGGTGTTTCCTGATGATATTTCAGATGTACCGCCAGAGAGAGAAGTTGAATTTTCGATAGATCTAGTTCCTGGTACTAGACCTGTTTCTATGGCACCTTATAGAATGTCGGCATCTGAATTGGTGGAGTTGAAAAAGCAGTTAAATGAGTTGTTGGAAAAGAGGTTTGTGAGGCCAAGTGTTTCTCCTTGGGGTGCTCCAGTTTTGTTAGTGAAAAAGAAAGATGGGAGTATGCGATTATGTATTGATTATCGCCAGTTGAACAAAGTGACGATTAAGAATAAGTATCCGCTTCCAAGGATTGATGATTTGATGGATCAGTTGGTTGGTGCTTGTGTATTTAGTAAGATTGATTTGAGATCGGGGTATCATCAGATAAGGGTGAAAGAAGAGGACATTCAGAAGACGGCCTTTAGGACACGTTACGGTCATTATGAATATTCAGTGATGCCGTTCGGGGTTTCTAATGCGCCTGGTGTGTTTATGGAATACATGAATCGTATTTTCCACGAGCATTTGGATCATTTTGTGGTGGTGTTTATTGATGATATTTTAATCTATTCTAAGTCTCGTGAGGAACATGCAGAGCATTTGCGTATTGTTTTGCAGGTTTTGAAGGAAAGGAAGCTTTTTGCCAAATTGTCCAAGTGTGAATTCTGGTTGTCTGAGGTGAGTTTTCTTGGGCACGTAATTTTAGGTAATGGTATTGCTGTGGATCCATCTAAAGTAGAAGCAGTTCTACAATGGAAGGCTCCTAGATCCGTTACTGAAATTCGAAGCTTTTTGGGTTTGGCTGGTTATTACCGGAGGTTCATTGAAGGGTTTTCTAAGCTAGCTCTTCCTTTGACGTAGTTGACTTGTAAGGGCAAAGCATTCATTTGGGATATTCAATGTGAAGAGAGTTTTTGTGAGCTGAAGAGAAGATTGACAACAGCTCCTATTCTGATTTTACCTGATCCTAATGAACCGTTTGTTGTGTACTGCGATGCTTCTTTAATTGGTTTGGGTGGTGTTCTGATGCAGGAAGGTAAAGTTGTAGCTTATGCTTCAAGGCAATTAAGAGTTCATGAGAAAAACTATCCTACTCATGATCTTGAATTAGCGGCTGTGGTTTTTGTGTTGAAGATATGGAGGCACTATCTCTATGGTGCAAGGTTCGAAGTCTTTAGTGATCATAAAAGCTTGAAATATTTATTTGATCAGAAAGAGTTGAACATGAGGCAGCGGAGATGGTTGGAATTCTTGAAAGACTACGACTTTGGCTTGAATTACCATCCTGGTAAAGCTAATGTGGTAGCCGATGCATTGAGCCGGAAATCGTTGTATATGTCTGCAATGATGGTGAAAGAGTGGGAACTTTTGGAGTCGTTTAGAGACTTGAGTTTGGTATGTGAAGTGACTTTGGATAGTGTAAGGCTTGGAATGTTGAAGGTTGCTAATGAATTTTTGTTGTCGGTTAGTGAGAAACAGAAGTTGGATTTGAAATTCGTTGATTTGATGAGGAATGAGAATGTGGATTTCAAGGTGGATAATTTTGGTGTTTTGAGGTTTCGTGGTCGTATTTGTATTCCTGATGATGCGGAGTTGAAAAGAATGATTTTGGAGGAAGGACACCGGAGTAATTTAAGTATTCATCCGGGTGCGAATAAGATGTACCAAGATTTGAAGAAGATTTTCTGGTGGTCTGGTTTGAAAAGAGATGTGGCTCAGTTTGTGTATGCATGTTTGACTTGTCAGAAATCGAAAGTGAAACATTTGAGGCCTAGTGGTTTGTTGCGACCGTTAGATATTCCTGAGTGGAAGTGGGATAGCATTTCGATGGATTTTGTAACGGGATTGCCGAATACGCAAAGAGGTCGTAATGCTATTTGGGTGATTGTTGATAGGCTGACTAAATCGGCGCTTTTTATTCCGATTGACATCAGTTTTTCTTTGGAACGGTTAGCTGAGATCTATATCAGTGTGGTTGTGAAATTGCATGGGATTCCATTGAGTATTGTTTCGGATCGAGATCCTAGGTTTACATCGAGATTTTGGGAAAGTTTACAGAAGGCTTTGGGTTCTAGATTGAGGTTGAGTTCGGCTTATCATCCGCAGACGGATGGTCAGACCGAAAGAACTATTCAGTCGTTGGAGGATTTGTTGAGAGCGTGTGTTTTGGAACAAGGTGGTGCGTGGGACGATTATCTTGCTTTGGTTGAGTTCACGTATAATAACAGTTTCCATTCTAGTATTGGAATGGCACCTTTTGAGGCTTTATATGGACGAAGATGTCGAACGCCGTTGTGTTGGCACGAAACAGGTGAAAGTTTGGTGGTTGGACCGGATTTGGTGCAACAAACGACGGAAAAGGTAAAGTTTATTCGTGAGAAAATGAAGGCTTCTCAGGATAGACAAAAGAGTTATCATGATCGGAGACGGAAGGATCTTGAGTTTCAAGAGGGTGATCACGTATTTCTGAGAGTTACGCCGGTAACGGGTGTTGGTCGTGCTTTGAAA
Source organism: Lathyrus tuberosus (assembly GCA_022829125.1). Classification (NCBI taxonomy): domain Eukaryota; kingdom Viridiplantae; phylum Streptophyta; class Magnoliopsida; order Fabales; family Fabaceae; genus Lathyrus; species Lathyrus tuberosus. Next base: position 4,928,241 of record JALAZF010000435.1, read on the forward strand.
TCTAAGAAACTTACTTCTCGATTTATTGGTCCTTACCAGATATCTGCGAGAGTTGGTGTTGTGGCGTATCGTGTGGCGTTGCCGCCGAATCTGTCGAATATGCATGATGTGTTTCATGTTTCACAGCTTCGGAGGTATGTTCCGGACCCTTCACATGTTATTCCCATGGACGAGGTTGAGGTAAGAGATAACCTTACGGTCGAGGCATTACCAGTTAGTATTTTGGATCGCGAGGTGAAGCGGTTGAGGGGTAAAGAGATTGCACTTGTGAAAGTGGCGTGGGGAGGCGCTGCTGAGGGTAATTTGACGTGGGAGTTGGAGAGTAGGATGCGGGAGTCGTATCCAGAGTTGTTTGTATCAGGTATTGTTTTCGAGGACGAAAATTTCTAAGTGGGGGAGAATTGTAACGCCCCAGTTTTGCCAGTTTTGTTTTATTGAGTCTTTTTGGATTATTTTATTATTATTTTATTGTATTTTTGACTTTTATGTGAAAATATGTTATTTTTCGGCGGGAATATATTTTATCGCGTTTTGGGATCGTTTATGAGATATTTGAGTGTGGGGGTATTTTGGTCTTTTCCCACTTATTTTCATTAAGTTAGTAAGATAGAAAGAAAAAGAAAAATAGAAAGAAAAAGAGAAAGAAGAAAATAGGAGAAGAGAGAAAAGAGAGAAAAGAGAGAAATTGAAGAAAAGAGTGGAAAAATCATCAAGAGCAAGTTGTAAAGTCGATTAAATCGGGTAAGGGTGCGAAACTCGATTATTCTATGATTGTATACGATTATGTATGTGTTTTGTTTTTTTTTTTGTTTTTGGATTGATTTGGAGAATATTAGTAAAACCTAGATTGTGTAAAAATTGATTAGAAATGAATTTGATTGTGGTAAAAATCTTGTTGAATGCATTGTTGATTGTTCATACATGTTTGTGGTATGTTATTACACTTCAAATTGCTGTTTTTCTGAGTTTTAGGTGAAGAAATTGGATGATTGGGGTGGAAAAACGCAGAAATTATTCTGCAGAATTTTTCTGGGTCTGTCCTGGCCATACGCGTAAGGGGCTTGCCAATACGCGTATGAGACCAGGCGATACGCGTAACATTGTGCTGTTTTGGGGGTAATACGCGTATGAACTTGCATGTTTTACCGGCCCTCTGGTGATACGCGTATGGGCGAGGCCAATACGCGTATGGTTTTTGGCAACGTGGTTTTGTGAAGGAAAATTGCTCTGTCAATACGCGTATGGGAATAGGTGGTACGCGTATGGACAGGAGATTTGCAAAAATGTGATTTTTCAAAATGTGTTTTTCGTTTTCGTTCGTAACTTTGGTTCCGATTATCCGATTTTTGAATTCTTGGTGTCGTTGGAAAGGTATCGAGTTGTACTTTATGATTATGATGTTTTTGAGGATTGTTAGCCGATTAAATTATGTCGGGAAATATAAATAGTGTCGGTTATCGATTTTTGTCATTTTAATGGTGTGGAATTGACGTGTATTACGCCGTATGTTGTTGTTTTGTACGTGAGATGACTTATGTGCTGTTGTGATGATGCTTTGTGGCCGAAAGGCAAGAAAATGCTAAGTGTGGTATTTGATAAATGTGCATGGTTATGAATGTGTGTATGGATGCAATGTGAATGTCATGAGTCATTGTATGCCAAGCATCATAATGTGCATTGTTGAACGTCCTGAGTGACGGTTTGATTCCCGAGGGGAATATGCTATAACATCGTGTGCCTCAAAAATATGAGGCGCTGCCTGAGGACCTAAAGCGGTGGTTATAGACGATTGTGGGCTCCTTTGGAGACTTAAAGCAATCCTTAACGTCGCGTGCCTCGAAAATATGAGGCGATGCCTGAGGACCTAAAGCGACGGGTGAACATCGTAGGCCCGACGGGGAGTTACTTGAGATTCTCAGTAACGAGCGATGGTTCCAATAGTTCCTGAGTGAACTGATGATGAGACATGAGACAATGGAAGTCGGTACCGCATGGCATGTGCATAGAGTCGTTGTGTCGGTCTCTGGGCATTTGCATAATCATGGATTAACTGTGCATGTTAATTGTGTGTGTGAATAATGTGATGGAATATGTGTAATTGTATTGTGAATGATTGATGTGCAGTGGTATTTGATACGTGAGAATTGTATTGTATTGTGTTATATCTGCTTGTGGTGCATTTGCGGTGAGAAGATGTTATTTGTGCATCCCTGGTGTTAATATATAATTTTATGCAATTATATTATGGTTGTTTTTCTCACCCTTCTGCTGTTTTAAAACGCTCTATGAGGCGTTGCAGATTAGAGTTGCTGGAGGTATTCTTTTTGTGAAGCTTTGCGTCTTCATTCTTTTGTCGGTCGGCTCTGATATGTGACTCCGGGTAGCTAGGGTGGCCGTTTGCAATTATTTTGCATATCCGATGATATATTGTGGTTGTATATGTATAACTGGATGTATGATAGACATGTTTATATGTATATATGTATATATGTTGTTCAGATTTTAGATTTTCCGCTTTAATTCTAATTTCTGAAAAGTGGGTGTAAGGAACAAAGTTTCCTCTGTATGATTGCTACCCCACAGTTGCATATCATTATGGGCAGGTGTTGCATGTTATGTGTTCTGTATTTGTTACTTTGATGTGATTCCTCCCTTTCTATGCCACGATTTCAAATGTACTCTGGCGAATTATTGAATTTTCTTTTAGTGCTTTAATTGCCTGTTAATTGGGGGTATAGATTGGGGGCGTCACATTAAGTGGTATCAGAGCTACGTCCGTGTCAGTTGTGTTTGTGGTGTCTGTTGTGTCTGGCATATTGGGCGAGTTGTGTTGGACGAGTTGTTGTTTAACCATAGTTTATGTGTTTAGACGAACAGAATATGGCTGGTCGTAATGATGCTGCTTTGGCTGCTGCGATGGAAGCGATGGCACGAGCTGTGCAGGGTGCACCGAATGCTGCCGGAAATGATGAGTTTAGAAAGAATAAGCCGCCGGTCTTTAAAGGGAAGCATGATCCGGATGGTGCACAGTTGTGGTTGAAAGAGATTGAGAGGATTTTCAGGGTAATGGATTGTGATGACGATGATGTTACGGTGAGGCTGGGCACTCATATGTTACACGAAGAGGCTGATGACTGGTGGGTCAGTACTCGTCAGGTGTTGGAAGCTGAGGAGGAGGAAGAAAAAATTACTTGGGAGGTGTTTAGCCGAGAGTTTCTGAGGAAGTATTTTCCCGAGGATGTTCGAGGAAAGAAGGAGATTGAGTTTTTAGAGCTAAAACAAGGTAATATGTCGGTTATTGACTATACTGCTAAGTTTGTGGAACTTGTGCAGTTTTATCTTCATTATGTGGAAGCGACTGCTGAATTTTCAAAGTGTGTGAAGTATGAAAGTGGCTTGCGTCCTGAGATAAAGCAGGCTATTGGTTATCAGAGGATCCGAAGGTTTGCTGATTTGGTGGAATGCTGTAGGATTTATGATGAAGATAGTAAGGCTCGTTCTGCTCACTATAAAAGTGTAAGTGACAGAAAAGGGAAACAACAGTTCCGTGGTGGTCCGTATGTGTCACCGGCTGATAAAGGTAAACAAAGGGGTAATTTTGATCGAAGGTCATGTGGAGGAGGTATGTATAATGCTCCTAGGTGTTTTAAGTGTGGTGAATTGGGTCATCGCCAGGTATGTATAAGGAGGTATGTATAATTTTGATAAAAGTTTAGTGATTTAATTGCCTGTTAATTGGGGGTATAGATTGGGGGCGTCACAAAAGTCAACTTTGACTTTTTGAGATTTTTCACCAAAATGGATTTTTAACCCTAAAATGATGTTATTGTATGATTTGAATCATCATTCATCAAGAAAAATCAAAGAAAGTGGGATAACTTGTAAAAGGGGTAACCATAAAAACTTAGAAAAATTTCTAAGTTATGGAAAAAGTGACACTAATGTGCCAACTTTGGAGGACCATAACTCCTAAACCACAAGGCCATTGTTCCCCATTCAAAGCTTGATTTGTATATCACATTGCCCTCTACAAAAGCTTCATACTGACTTATGTCCAAATTCCTCATGGATTTTGAGTTATGGAGTGATCAAAATCAAGAAAAGTCACTTTGTTCCAACACTTAGTGAAAATTTCACTAAGTCAAAATCTGCCTTTACTTTTTGACAAATGTAGGGGGATTTTTCACTTAGATTCAAAAGAGATCAAAACCAAACATGTTCAAACAGTTGTTGTATCGTGTAAGGGCTTTCCAAAATGGCCAAGAACATTACCAAATTCAATTTGAGCTATGAGATATGACATTGGCAAGATGCCTTGCTGAAATCTGCCAAGGCAAGGCAGATTTTTGCACTTTTGGTCGATTTGCCAAAATTAGCCAATTCCAAGCCTTGTCATCACTTTGGACACATCTGAGGATTGAATCTAAAGGGGACAATCACTGAGCCAAGCCTCCAAAGTCTTTGGAAGAAGAAATAACATGTTGAACCTAGAATTGCCAAAATAGGGACAAGACTCCAATTTTGGATTGGAGCATTCAATGGAAGCATCAAGGTGGCATGGACTGAGCTCTTAGCAACTGAATTCAGTCAAGACTTATCCAAGACCAAGGGGACCAGTAGCCTGTGCCCTAACCTCTAGTCAATGGCTAAAGGAGACTTGGATTTTCATTTGCCAACATTGGCCAAACCTACTCAGCAGTTGCCATTCACTATTCCTTGCAAAACAAACTTGTTCTACTATAAATAGAGCTCAATTGTGAATAGTTTGAGTACACAAAAGCCATCAAACAGATGCTTTCCTCAAAATCTCTTCTTTCACTCCAATTTTGCCTTCTAAGGCAAGTCACTATCGGGTTTTGAGTTTGAGAGCTTTTCCAATCAAACCAATCACACACACACCTCATATACATCACATATGAGCTGATCAAACACTTAAACAACAACGGGAACACTGATTTCTTAGAATCACCAGTCAATTGCTCAAGGTTTTAACCAAGTTGCAGTTGAGATGCCATGAAGTGATCCAGCCAACTTCAATCAAGTCCAAGCATTCAAACACACTCCATAGGGTGTAGGGAAGTTGTTCAGATCATCATAACTCATCTGTAACACCTCCAACACAAATCACGATCACCAGCTGCAAGTGGTAAGCATGAGCTCTTCTAACTCTATGATCCATGCAATTTTTACTGCACAATAATTTGGCCATATATTCATAATCATGCATGGAATGTTTCCCCTCAATTAATTGCATTGTTTGAATCGTGTATCAAAAATCCCAGCCTTCATGCAGAATCTAGGGTTCTTGAGGATTGTTCATGATTTCTTGTTTTATGTTTAATTTAAATGAAATTAATTGTCATAGACATGATCGTGAGGTTGAAACGAGTTGATTCGTATGTGGATTGCATGATATGATTAAGTATTCAGTGAGATTTGATAGAAAATGTAAATCTGGGAAACTCAGAACACGCGCGTGTTCTTGCCCTTGTTCTTGGCGCCATTTTCCAACATTTGAATATTTGAATTTTGTGATTTTTATTTAATTGATTCAAAAATTAATTTCTCTCTGAGTTTTAATGATTTTGAGTTGATTCTTTTTTTAATAATTCACAAAAATGTTAAAATATTTTATTTTCCCAAAAAATCCCAAAAATATTATTTATTTCATATAATTGATATTTTTGCAAAGAATTAATATTTTAATTGTTTTTGACATTTAAAATATTTTTTCCTCTTGATTTTGTAAAGATTAATGACTTCTAATTATTTTGTAGGTCAATACTTGATTTTTGAAGCATTAATCCAAGATCATAATTTGTTTCCCACAAGTTAAACAATTTTTGATCATTTTAATTGAATTTTTATTCAATTAAAATATATTTTGGAAATAAATTAGGGTTTTTGATTAATTCAACCCTCATAAATCATTTTCAAACACTTTTTGGGCCTCTATTAGAGTGTAAGACCCAATCCACTTGTACTGAAATATTTTGGGCCTCACTTATTGTATAAGTCCCTCTGTACATTTTTTTAAATTCGGCACGATCGTCGCCAGTTTAAGGATAAACCATCTGGGCCTCTCCTTGAGCTATAAGACCCATTCACAATTTTTGGGCCTCTATTAGAGTGTAAGACTCAATCCCCTTTTAACCAAAAACAACTTTGGGCCTCAAATATTGTATAAGCCCTTTTGCGTTAAAAGAAAATCTTGGCGCGATCGCCATTTTAAACGAAAAATCATCTGGGCTTACCCTCGTGTTATAAGCCCCACTTTTTTTCTTTAAAACTTTTTGGGCCTCTTGAGAGAGTGTAAGACCCAAATCCTTTTGTACAAAAAACAATTTTTGGGCCACAGTCACTTGTATAAGTCCCTCTGTACAAATTCAAACAGTACGCTCACTGATAAAACCCTGGGCCTCTCCTTGAGCTGTAAGCCCCAAATCTTTCTTTTTTCAAAGCACTTTCTCCTTTGATTTTGAATATACTGTTGTTTTTCAATCTTTCTTTGTTGAACAACTAACCAAACAACATGGAAGCTCTACAACTGAGTAAGTGTTTATATGCTTTCATTTACCGCTTTCATATACATATAACTGTATTGTGGGGTTGTTTCGCTGTCAGTCTTCTTTCATAAACTCATATCAACTGTGTAATAATAATATAGATATTTAGAGTTTCCTCGGCAACTACGTCTAGCATTAAGCCCGTTGATCACTCTTAAAAAGTCAAAACTAGATCCCCATAGGATTACCAGACACAGTCTTACCTCCTCTTGGGGTTAAACAATATGGAGATGTGAAAGGCAGATTCTTTTTGAACCCTTTCTCAGACTGTCACTCGTAGAAGTTGTCAAAGAAACTCTATTCCCTAGAGATGATCTCTTCTCCGTGAATTGCGTCTCTTGAGTTTCTTCCAAATTCTCGGACTTTCCTGGTTTGATCTATTCTCGGTGAATGGCATGTCTTGAACTTCTCGGGGTTTGGGGAGCCACAGGCTTCTTAAAAGCACTTGTCAAGAAACTCTACTCCCCAGAGATGATCTTTTCTCCGTGAATGGCATCTCTTGAGTTTCTTCCAAATTCTCGAACTTTCCTGGCTTAATATATTCCTCGTGAATGGCCTGTCTTGAATTTCTCGGGGTTTGGGGACCCAGCGGCTTCTTAAAAGCACCGGTCTCCTCTTGGGCATCGTACAAGGACCCACAGGCTTCCTAAAAGCATCCCCGCCTCCTCTTGGGCATAGTACAAGGACCCATCGGCTTCTTAGAAGTATTCACAGCCTCCTCTTAGGCTTCGTATAATGATTCTTCCTCCGGGAATGATAGCCTCCTCTTGGGTTTAGTACAAGGACATATCGGCTTCTTAAAAGTTTCCAGCCTCCTCTTGGGCTTCGTACAAATTGTCCCGACGACCTCCTAGAAGTATAGGAACATAACTTAGTCATCTTCATAGAACACTTCTTTCTAAGAGTCTACTACTATTTCTCAAAGCATAGTACAAAAGATGAAACTCTAGACACGGACAGTCTAATATCCTTGAGTCTCAAAGACATTCTCAAGTGACCCCTTCGGTAAATAGGAAGGAAACCCGTAGACTCGGACAGTCTCAATACCCTTCGAATTTCCCACTTCCTTAAAGAACAGGAAATATCTCTGATCCTCGAATCAAAATCCCTTGGGCCAGCATTACTCATATAAGAACTGATTTTCTCTTTAAATCAGCATATTGGACCTGTCACTCAACTGAAATAGCGCCATAGCCTCCTCTTGGGCTTTGTACAAATGATTATCCCCAGCGGAGTCAAACAACGTTTAGCCTCTCTCTCGGGCTTTGTACGAGACACATAAGAGACTCCCTCGTTGAGTCAATCACCCCTTTCGCCTCCATCTCGGGCTTTGTACGAGATACAAAAACACATTCTTGTTGAGTATAAAAGATCCTCTTGTAGGACCAACCCCTTTTGGCCTCTCTCTCGGGCTTCGTACGAGACACATAAAAACACCCTCTTATTGGGCACATAGCCTCCTCTTAGGCTTTGTATAAGAAAACCACTGGTTGATCCAATCAACCTTTTAGCATCAAGGTTGTGCCTCATTCACAGTACACAAACATCAACAACTCCTTCCCCTTCATCTAATTGCTGTAAGCGGCAAGCCTCAAGATCATCTACATCCATACCACTGTCCCTCTTTTAGCATGAGAAATTCCTAAGGAAAGATAGCATTGCTCTACACTGAGTTAAAGTCTTCTCCTTTAGGTTGGAAATCCCTTATAAAGGAAATTATGGCATTGCCGGATTCACATATCCCGATTAAAGTAATTCTCCCTTATAAAAGGTTGTGACAAACAAACCCCTCTTTAGAGATGACAAATTCTCTCTAAAGTTGAGACCTTTCAGCTTCACATATTGGGCTTTGAACAAGATACAAACTACCTTTCGCTTCACGTCTTGGGCTTTGAACAAGACACCAAAACAACCATTTCCTCCTAGGGGTGTTCGCGGTGCGGTTTGGGCGGTTTTGACGCTAAAAATCATCCGAACCGCAAGAGGAAAAAGCATGCGGTTTGGTTTGGTTTGATTGGCTTTTAAAAAAAATCCGAACCAAACCAAACCAAACCAATGCGGTTTTGATTGGTTCGGTTGGTTCGGTTTTTTACAAGATTTTTATTGAGTGATATTTACATATATAGAGAACAACATAACTTTGTGTTTAGTCATCCACACATTGCCATATAACAACAAAACTCATCATATTTAGACAAAAAGTTCTCATTTAATATACAAAAATCAATTTAAACAAAAGTGAAAAACAATAGTAGCATAAAACAATATCAAAATTTTTATAATAAAATAGAAAATATAGGATAAAAGAGATTAGAGAAGATGAAAAAGAAAGAACATAAGTGATACGAGATTAGAGAAGAAATGTGCGATTAAAATATAATTAGAAGAGAAAATAGTAACATAAATATGAGAAAATTAAAAAGAAAAAACATGTGAGATGAGAGATTAGTGTAGAAGAGGTGAGACGTACATGACAAAGAAGATGAGAAGAATGCGGAATACTATTAGGAGAGATTTGAGAAGATTAAAACTGATAAGTTAAGTGTGAGTAAGAGAAAATATTTCGTAATTGTAAGGTTAAGGCATAATGGGTTTAAGTTTTGGGTTAGATGTGGGATAAGTGAAGTTTGGGTTGTAACATAATGCGGTTTGGTTTGGTTTAGTTCGGTTTGCAAAATGCAAACCGCAAACCAAACCAAACCATGCGGTTTTGTTAAAAGATGGCCCGAACAAATCCGAACCAAATGCGGTTTTTTGCGGTTTCGGTTTGGTTTGGTTTGGTTTGCGGTTTTCTATTGGGTTGGTTCGGTTTTGAACACCCCTATTTCCTCCCATAGAATAGGAGGAACTACGAACGCTCTGATTTCCCTGTTTCGGTAAACGGGAATACGTAGGCATAAGATTGAAAGAAAAGATCTTAGCTAGCACACTAAACAAAAAACCCAAAATCCCATACTTCCACACATCCGTCCCAACCTCCCACCAATCGACCGAACACCACTTTTAAAAAAATACACCCAATAGAGACCCCGAATCTTTGTAGCATCTGTAAACCAACAGTTTTGACTGTTTAACCTCAGTTTGCAAGCATGGTTAATTTGAGACATCTATTTCCCTTCCTTCATCAGCTTTAATAGGATAAAAAATAAATCGAGCTGTAGATACCAAAGAGTGGTAGTGCTTCGCAACTACATCCAAAAACCGCTCGCTACAGAAAAATGGCGACTCTGCTGGGGAGCTGTCATTAGGATCTATCTCACCTTTGTAGCGAGATCTTGTTCTCTTCCCATCTCTTAGGTGGAAACTTTAAAAGTGGTGCCCACCGTAGGGGCTTTTCTAACCACAGATTGGGACTTCCACCGGGGAACCCATTTTCTGTCAGGAACATAAGATTCGTAGTTTTTTAAAAAGGTCTAGGACATTAGGACAAATATATATACTGCTTTTCCTAATTGATATATGTGTTTATTTTTCTGCTAATGGGAATGCGTGTGATGCCGCATGTGGAAAGATTGAGTATACACTTAAGATAAGGGATGGTGACGAGGTCGACCATCAACCTCAGTGGAGGCTTCCCAATGTAACCCATTCCCTCTCATAGGCAATGGGCCGATTGTGACGTCTGAGAAGCTGAGGAGCCAATCCTTTTGTAGTGCGAAAACTATTGGAAATAGTTGTCACGCGATACTACCCTCATTTGAGGCTAATGATTTATTCTCGGTGAATAGCATTTACTCTAAGATTTCATACAGCTCGCTGGCGATCCGCTTGCTGTTTGTTATCCTGGGAGGAGCTGATGATTTTGAGTACAGGTACAAAAATCACCCTAGTATAAACCTTTGGGGATGGGTAGAGCCTTGACTTCATGACAACGACCCTTTGACCCCATGTTTTTCTATGTTTTTGTGTGCTGCATTCATGCATTCATTTAAAGAAAAACATTAAAACATTCAAAAAAAATTCTCTTCTAGTCTCTCTGTTTTTTAAAAAAAACTAAGACTGTGATTGCAAATATCAGAGAAAAGGATTGCGCTAATGGATTTCGGTAGAAGGAGAACTCATAAGTACACCTTCAGGATTCCAAAACTAGAGGATTTAAGAGGTTTGGCGAAGATGATCACAAACCAATAGGCTTTCAGAGCCAAGTACGGAGGTTTGCTATCTCTGCTAAGAGTCCATGTGATTGAGGGAATCATGGACGCGCTCGTTCAATTCTACGATCTGGTTTATCACTGCTTTACATTCCCGGACTACCAGCTAGCACCAACGCTGGAGGAGTATTCTCATCTGATTGATCTATATATCACTGATCGAGCTCCATTTTCTGGACTGGAAGAAATTCTAAAGAATCAGACCATTGCAAGAGCAATTCATTTGGACGAGTCTGAGGTTAGGACTCACATGACCACTAAGGGTGGCATACAAGGTTTGCCAGCCCAGTTCTTGACAAAGAAAGCCCTGTACTTCGCTAGTATCGGGAACGTGACTGCTTTTGAAAACATCTTTATTTTACTCACCTACGGGTTATTTTTGTTGCCCAACATTAATAACTTCGTCGATATCAACTCCATTAAGGTTTTTCTCATTGGAAACCCTGTGCCGACTTTGCTCGCAGATGCATATCATTCTGTACACTTAGGGAATTTGTATAGTGGAGGGGAGATCACATGCTGTGTACCTCTGCTTTACAAATGGTTTATCTCCCATTTACCTAAATCTGCTGCTTTTTGGGATCATAAGAGTGCCTTGCGCTGGTCGCAGAAGATCATGTCTCTCACCAACTCTGACATAGATTGGTTTAATAGGATTTATGATGGAATCAGGATCATTGACCGTTGTGGAAACTTCCCCAACGTACCCCTTATAGGAACTAAGGGAGGAATCAACTATCATCCGATATTGGTTCGCCGTCAGTTTGGATACCCGATGAGACATGTTCCCCGGAATGTTCATCTGAAAGGTCTTTTCTTCAAGGAAGGAGAAAGTGACAGAGCACTAAAGACGGAAATAGTGCACGCTTGGAAACATGTTCATAAGAAAGGACGGGAGTCTCTAGGAAAACCGGACTGTGTGTCAGTGGAGCCTTATCTCCACTGGGTATAAACTAGAGCTCTCAAGCTAAAGATGCCTTATCCTCGTTACGGAATTCTTTCGCCGAGGGAATCTGTCATGTACTTCATGACAGAAACTGAAAAGCTTCAGGTTACTCTCAACAAAGTTCAACGGGAGAAGAGGTCTTGGAAGAACAAGTACCGTACCCTCAACGTGGAGTGCATTAAAATACAACAACTACTGAAAGATAAGGATGCTCTGATCGAGATTTTGGAGCAACATGCTGTAGAAAATCAGGATGACCAAAGGAATTTGCTCGCTCCTTTCACCTGGCAAAGGAATGACAACCCGACAACGGCTCAAGAGCCCTGGTCAAAGAAAAGGAAGATACCAGAATCAGCACCCGAGTTCTCTCGGGACCCATTAGCTTAGGTTTCTGTTTCTGCACTTTGTAATCTACTGTATTTTCGTTTCCGCAATCCTTTGAATTTCAATAAAAAGGGGTTCCCCCACTGTTTGATATTTGCAATCTAATTGTCGAAGTTTATTTTGATTAAACCAAAAAAATAATTAATATAATCATTGCATTCATCATTCTCACATCGTGTATTCTTCTTACCTACGAATCTCACATTTGTGTCTCGGTTCTAAAGTCAAACTGTCTCATTCGTACAATACTCGGGCCAATCGTCAGAAAAAGATGGATGATCTTGAGGAAAAGAACAGAGAGTTGAAAAAAGAGATTGACGCTCTGAGAGAGGATATGAGAAAGCTTTGTAACGACATGTAAGCCATGGCAGAAGCTCAGCTACAATGAACTGTGATCTCAGAGATCACCTCAATGCCCATAGTGGAGAAGTATGGTCCTAGGTATCAAATGCCGAAAGATCGTCCCTGGGGCATGCCTGTTAACTATATCCTGGAAGGATATGTTCCGCCGATCACTGAAGATCAGGGAATCATAACAGAAGCCCCTGGGCCTGAAGGTTACAAACTTCGGGAAAGCGAAGATGCCAGGGGCATACTAAAGACTCCTGAAGGTTACAAACTTCGGGAAACGCCAAGATTCACTGCCGTAGTCACGATACCACCCCCTGTGGTGCACACTGTCTCGGAAGGACAGATTTCGCCGATACCTTCTGGTAAGAAGGAAACTATGTTCGATAGATTGGATGAATTCCAGGAATAGTTCTTAGAAATGCAAAAAGAACTGCAAGCCATCCACGGTCAGGATTTATTTGGAAAGGACGCCGCAGACCTTTGTCTGGTCCCCAATGTGAAAGTTTCGCAAAAATTTCAAGTGCCCGACTTTGAAAAATACAAGGGTAACTCTTGCCCTCAGAGCCATCTGGTGATGTATGCTCGGCGAATGTCAGCTCAGAAGGAGAATCAGGACCTACTGATTCACTACTTTCAGGATAGTTTAACCGGTGTCGCACTCAAATGGTACATGGGTTTAAACCGTACTACAATTAGTACATTCAGAGATCTTGGTACTGCCTTCGTCCAACAATACAAATACAATTTGGACATGGCACCGGACAGAGATCAACTCAGATCAATGTCACAAAAGGACAAGGAAACCTTTAAGGAGTACGCTCAGAGATGGCGCAAATTACCGCTCAGATTTTTCCACCTCTTGAGGAAAAAGAGATGACAAAGATCTTCTTAAAGACCTTAAGCTCATTTTACTATGACAGAATGGTTGCCAGTGTGCCCATTGATTTCACCGAGATGGTGGGCATGGGAGTTCGTCTTAAGGGATCCATCCGAGAAGGACGTTTGGCAAAAGACGCTGAACCATCAAGCAGTACAAAACGATACGGTAGTGCTCTCCCTAAGAAAAAAGAGCAGGATATTAGGAATATCTCTCTCGGAAAGCAAAGAAGACGTTATCAACCAGTAGCAGCTGTAATTTCTACTATTAGCCCTGTGCCTATTCCTACGTATCAATCTCAGGTTGCGCAGAGCCAACCTAATCAACAAAGGACACAACAGCCTCTTCAGCAGGCTCGTCCTCCATATAACAACATCCGTACAACACGACCATCAGGGTTTGATCCTATACCCATGTTGTATGCAGAACTATTTCTGTTACTACTGGCTAAGGGGCACATCCAGACTAAGTCTCCTCTTACAGTACCGGAAAATCTGGCTTTTTGGTTTAAGGTGGACCAGACATGCCCTTATCATCAAGGAGGATCAGGGCATAACATAGAGAACTGTCTCAATTTCAAATCCGACGTGCAAAAGCTTGTTAGGAACGAGCTCTTATCTTTCAAAGATACGAATCCCAATGTTCTCACAAACCCGCTGCCTCAACATGAGAAAGCTGCAGTCAATTTGATAGAGGGAGAGTCTAACAACGTTTATCAAATTCACGATGTACTCTTGTTGAAAATCAATTTGGTCAAGATGCATTGTAGACAGAGTGGGTACGGCCATGTGCCACCTCATAATTATCACCAGTGTGATGTCTGCTCTAAAAACAATCAAGGATGTTCTGTGGTGTAAACAGCTCTACAAGAACAGATGGATCTCGGATGGATCCAAGAGCACTGAGTTCGTGGAGTTAACATGGTCTATATGAATTCCAACGTCATTCAGAACCACGACATCTGTGCAATGAATGTCAACTTGGTGGCAATGCATTCAAGGCAAAGCCAGTATCATAATCTGCCACGACACGATTACAGTTCCTGTCTGACTTGCTCGGTAAACAAACAGGGATGCTCTTTCATACAAGAGGCCCTCTAGCGTCAGATGGATCTTGGATGGATCCAAGACTACCATGATAGGAACCCTTATCAGATCAACATGGTTCAGATCTTTGATATTCGCATGATGAATACCAACCTGGTAGAGTTACATGTTGAGCAGGTCCGACTCGGATTCTTAATATCACACGACTATCAAAGTTGTAAAGTAGGTTGCGAAAACGATCGAGGTTATACCCTTGTCCAGGAGGCACTTCAGCACTTGTTTAATCACTGGTGGATGCCAATATATATGGATGAAGATAATCAGCAGATTAGTATCAGTAACAGGAATCCTACTCGACGTCAAAGTCAGGATGTCCGATCTATGGAAGCTAACCTAGTGAGGTTACATTGTATTCAAAGTGGGCGTGGCCAGGTGCCACCACATAATTATGACCATTGTAGTGTATGTTCAGAAAGTAACCAAGGGTGTTACCTTGTGAGAGCAGCTCTTCAGGGTCAGGTGGATCGTGGAGAGATTTGCCTATATCCGGGTTCTAGACCCATCAACTGGACGCCGAGCTACCTTGCCAATCAAGTCGAGGATGTTGTCACAATCTCTGGTCGTCACCAGACCAGGGATGTTTTAGCCATCATCCCTCTGCTTGACGAATCTAGAGCTCCTAACCGGGGACGAATCGAGATTACTTATGATGGTCAGAAAAATCAGAAGGTTTCCATAGTCATCTATCTACCGGGACCACTACCGTATGAATAAACTAAGGTTATCCCTTACAAATACGGTGCAACAACAATTGAAAATGGAAAGGAAATTCCATTACCCTCCGTCGTGAATATTGCAGACATCAGTCGTGTAACACGGAGTGGTCGAATCTTCAACCGAGGAGTTGGAGAACCTAACAAGGAAAAGGAACTTCAGACAGAAGCTCCCGATCCATCAGTCGGTCAATCCAGTAATCCCGAACTTTCGAAAAATAATGATGAGATGCTGAAGCTCATCCAAAGGAGTGAATATAACATTGTGGATCAGCTGTTACAGACTCCTTCAAAGATCTCGGTATTATCACTGTTACTCAGTTCAGAAGCCCACAGGGAGGCTCTACAGAAAGTCTTGGAGCAAGCCTTTATGGAACAGGATGTAGCAATCAGACAGTTCGATAGCATTATCTATAACATCACTTTCTGCAATAATTTGGGATTTAATGATGAGGAATTACCCGAAGAGGGTCGCCGTCATAACATGGCGCTCAACATTACAGTTAACTACCAGGACGATGCTTTAGCCAGCGTACTGGTAGACACAGGGTCAGCCCTGAATGTTATGCCGAAGTCCACTTTGATGCAATTATCATTCAAAGGCCCTCCGATGAGAATCAGCGAGGTCGTCATCAAAGCATTCGACGGATCCAGAAAAACAGTTATCGGCGAAGTTGATCTTCCCATAACTTTCGGTCCTCACACTTTCCAAGTCACTTTCTAGGTCATGGACATCCGGGCAACATACAGTTGTTTATTAGGAAGACCTTGGATACATCAGGCTGGAGCGGTCACTTTAACCCTCCACCAAAAGCTAAAGTTCGTTCAGAACGATCAACTTGTCACAGTCTGTGGAGAACAGGCCTTGCTTGTGAGTAACTTATCATCATCTACTTGCGTAGAACCCGAGGGGGTTATTGGGACGCAGTTCCAAGCGCTGTCGGTGGGCAAGGACAATCAATCCGGAGGAGGAACTGCGATTTCCTCATACAAAGATGCTATCAAAGCGGTCGAGAGTACCGATACAACCGGATGGGGACAACTTGTCATTCCTATTAGCAATAAAACAAAGAAGGGTCTTGGTTTTTCTGCAACCTGTACCCGGACAGCTGCTAACGATGAAAGTCTTCATCCCATTCAGGGTTTCTTCCACAGTGGAGGTTTTCTTCACCCAGTCCCTCAAGCAGTCCATGCTATCAATGAGGAAGATCCCTCTAACACAGAGGAAAAGTGGAAGTCTTATCTTCACAAGGACAGTTATATGTCTCAGGACGAAACGCAAACTCCTTTTTGCTTTCCTACAGAGAGTCCGAGATTTATACCCAGGTCAGACATCGAAATGATATACGGGGATTGTGATCCGGAAGGATGTCGTGCTCCGCCAAATTCATTAGAGGAAGACACTCCGATGAAAGACAACTTTGACCACAATTACTATGGTCCGATGGATGGTCTGCCAATGTGGCAGCCTTACCCAGGAGACTTGGGGCCAGAAAGTCAGCCGAACAATGAAAATCAGCTGACCGTCATTGAACAGAATGCCTGTGTCCCCACCGTGTCATTGGATCAACACTCAGGTTATTCAGAAACTACTCAACACGACGATGAATTTGCAACGTTTGCAGGACTTGAATTCATCAACTATGCTTTTCCCGAGGTCAACGTCATCGAGAGAGATGACTCCTCCAGTTCGAAAGAAGTGTGGGACACCTTGGGACAACCAAGTGGAAAGTACGACTATATGGTCAAATACACCGCTCCCGAAAGCTCTCGTATCAGGCTCGAAGACATCCAGCCAACTGGATGGGGAGATACAGCTGAGAGCACAAATGCTATGCAAAATGTAACAGAGGAATTCTCCTACGACAACTCTGCCTGGGAGACAGATTCCAATGATCCTACTCCACCAGAAATCAGTGTTATTTCTGAAGACAAATCAAGGAAGGTGCCAGACTTTGTGATTCACCGAGGAGTTCGCCGCCAATGGGTTGTTCTCGATGTTCCGAAGGTCGTTCGCCAATCTAAGTAATTGCCATCTTTAACCTTTCACCCTGCCTAGGTGAAACAGATGTTTTGATAGGGCTCACTTTCTGTAAATTTCCCTCTTCGCTTCGCCCAAAGCGACAGAGTTTTGTTTTATAGGGCTGTAGTTTCAAGGATCGACTTGTTCATTAATAAAATAACGTTGTTCTGTAATTTCCGCATTTATTGCTGTTTTCTCTTTTCGCTTTTCTCAGAAAATGGTAATCCTAAAAAATAATTCAAATAAAAACAAGCAGTAAAATAAATACACTGCACACACTCGCATTTTCTCTATCTCTTCTAAACACGAATCATCACGTCATGCAGATTGCTTGTTTTAAACCCAGTTGAAACATACGATCTGATGTCTTCTCCCGACTTTGGGTTCCTGGTATTTGGGGCTGAAGAAGAAGTTGACAACGAAATTCCAGAAGAGATCTCTCAACTACTCAAACAGGAGGAAAGGTCCATTGAACCTCACAAAGAACCATTGGAAACAGTAAACTTGGGTTCGGAAGAAGAGAGAAAAGAAATCAGGATTGGGGCACTGCTCAGTCCAACTGCCAAGAGGGTTTGATAAAGCTTCTCAAAGAATTCCCCGATGTATTCGCTTGGTCCTATCAGGACATGCCAGGGTTGGATACCAACATCGTGGAACATCACTTACCGTTAAGATCAGAATGTCTGCCAGTAAAGCAAAGGTTGAGACGGACTCACCCGGACATGGCCATCAAAATCAAAGAAGAGGTACAGAAACAGATTGACGCGGGTTTCCTCGCCACGTCAGAATATCCTCAATGGTTAGCCAATATCGTATCCGTTCCGAAAAAGGACGGGAAGGTCAGAATGTGTGTCAACTACAGAGATCTAAACAAGGCAAGTCCAAAGGACAACTTTCCTTTACCACACATTGACTTGCTGGTAGACAGTACAACAAAATTCAAAGTTTTCTCCTTCATGGATGGATTCTCGGGCTATAACTAGATCAAAATGGCGCCGAAAGACATGGAGAAAACTCCGTTCATTACCCCATGGGGTACCTTTTGTTACAAGGTGATGCCGTTCGGCTTGAAGAACGCCGGGGCAACCTATCAAAGGGCCATGACTACTCTGTTTCATGACATGATACACAAAGAGATAGTGGTATATGTCGATGACATGATTGCAAAAGCTAAGACAGAAGAGGAGCATGTTACCCACCTGTCAAAACTATTCGAGCGTCTGAGAAAATACAAACTCCGCTTGAATCCCAACAAGTGCACCTTCGGTGTCCGTTTGGGGAAACTCTTAGGGTTCATCGTCAGCCAGAAAGGAATTGAGGTTGATCCTGACAAGGTCAAGGCCATTCGAGAAATGCCTTCTCCGAAAACTGAAAAATAAGTCAGAGGATTCTTGGGACGTTTGAACTACATCTCCAGATTCATATTCCTTATGACCGCCACGTGTGCGTCGATTTTCAAATTACTCAAAAAGAACCAGGATTGCGTTTGGTCAGAAGATTGCCAAACCGCCTTCGACAGTATTAAGGAATACCTGTTGAATTCGCCGATTCTATCACCTCTAGTGGAAGGAAGACCACTGATCATCTACCTCACAGTCCTAAAGGACTCAATGGGATGTGTACTTGGCCAACAAGACGAAACCAAACAGAAAAAGTCTGCCATTTACTATCTGAGCAAGAAGTTCACCGATTGCGAGACTCGGTACACGATGCTTGAGAAAACTTGCTGTGTTTTGGCTTGGGTAGCCAAACGTCTTCGCCAATACATGATTCGTCACCCTACTTGGTTAATCTCCGAAATGGATCCAATCAAGTATGTCTTCGAAAAGCCTGCTCTCACGGGAAGAATTTCCCGTTGGCAGATGTTATTATCAGAATATGACGTAGAGTACCAAGCTCAGAAATCCGTTAAAGGAAGTATTTTAGCCGATCATTTGGCTCATCAACCAATTGACGATCAAGAACCAATCGGGTTTGACTTCCCAGACGAAGATGTCATGTATCTAAAAATGAAAGATTGCGATGAACCGTTACCCAGTGAAGGGCTAGAACCAGGTTCCCAATGGGGACTTATCTTTGACGGAGCAGTTAATCATTATGGAAACGGAATTGGGGCAATCATTGTTACCCCTTAGGGTACCCACATTCCTTTCACTGCCAGACTTACGTTCAAATGTACGAACAACGAGGCCGAATACGAAGCTTGTATTATGGGTCTCGAAGAAGCGATTGATTTAAGGATAAAAACTTGGACGTATATGGCGACTCAACCTTGGTTATCAATCAGATAAAAGGAGATTGGAACACATACTAATCAGGACTGATTCCTTACAGAGACTATGCAAGAAGGTTGTTACCCTTCTTTAACAGAGTCGAGTTTCATCACGTCCCTCGTAGAGAGAATCACATGGCTGATGCCTTAGCCACTCTCTCTTCTATGATTAGTGTAGGTCAACGGAATGACCTACCTAAGATCGACATAATGCGCCTTGAACGGCCCGCTTACATCTTCACGATTGAGGCAGTCATAGACGACAAACCTTGGTATCACGATATCAAACGCTTCCTTCAGAAACAAGAGTACCCATCTGGGGTTTCTAGAAAGGACAGAAAAACCCTCAGAAGACTGACTGGAAACTTCTTCCTGAGCGGTGATACTCTTTATAAGAGAAATTTTGACTTGGTCTTGCTCCGATGCGTAGACAGACCAGAAGCAGACATGCTTATGAAAGAAATTCATGAAGGATCCTTTGGCACTCATGCCAACAGACACACAATGACGAGAAAAATTCTGAGAGCAGAGTATTACTGGTTGACCATGGAATCCGACTGCTACAAGTACATGAGGAAGTGTCACAAGTGTCAGATATACTCCGACAAAATTCATGTACCGCCATCACATCTCAAAGTTCTTTCTTCCCCGTGGCCTTTTTCCATATGGGGAATCGACATGATTGGCTTGATCGAACCTAAGGCTTCAAACGGACATCGGTTCATCCTGGTAGCCATTGACTATTTCACCAAGTGGGTCGAAGCAGCGTCGTACGCTAATGTAACCCGACAAGTGGTGGTCTGATTTATCAAAAACAATATCATCTGCCGTTATGGTGTTCCAAGCCAGATCATTACTGATAATAGATCTAACATAAACAACAAGATGATGAAAGAGTTGTGCGTTGAGTTCAAGATAAAACACCATAACTCATCTCCCTACCGACCCAAGATGAAAGGAGCGGTAGAAGCGGCTAACAAGAACATCAAGAGGATCATTCAAAAGATGGTTGTAACCTATAAAGATTGGCACGAGATGCTGCCCTTTGCTCTTCACGGTTATCGAACATCTGTCCGCACTTCAACAGGGGCAACCCCTTTCTCTCTAGTATATGGCATGGAGGCAGTTCTCCCCATAGAAGTAGAGATCCCATCAATCCGGGTATTGATGGAAGCTAAGCTTTCAGAAGCTGAATGGTGTCAAAGTCGACACGAAGAATTAAACCTGATCGAAGAGAAGCGAATCACGGCGCTATGCCACGGTCAGTTGTATCAGCAGAGAATGAAGAAGGCGTTCGACAAAAAGGTCCGACCTCGCGTCTTCAGAAAAGAAGACCTCGTACTCAAGAAGATACAATCGTTTCTCACTGACTCTCGGGGCAAATGGACCCCAAATTATGATGGCCCCTATGTGGTCACGAAAGCTTTCTCAGGCAGTGCCTTGAGACTTGCAACCATGGACGGAGAGGAATTTTCCTACCCCACAAATGTTGATCTAGTCAAGAAATACTTCGCCTAAACAAAACTAAACTAAAAAAAAAAACGTCTCGGTGGATTGAAAACCCGAAAGGGCGGTCCAGGCAAAAGTTAGAGACATAGAAAAAATCATCCTGATGGGTTGGAAACATCAAAGTACAATCCAGGCAAAAATTAGGGATAATGGCAAGTAACTATGTTCAACAGAGGCAAGTCCCTCAGCAGCAGTTACACCATCCATCGGAGGAAAACTCCAGTCACGGTCATCTTCGACAGAAGCTCAGGATGTCCCGAATTTAAAGTTGGTAGAAGGATAACGGTCATTAGGTTTCAACGTAGCCTTTTTCCCTATAAATTACCATTTTCTAACTTTGTATATACTCTTTGGAATCACGCGTTTGGCTGATCTCCATCTTATCAATAAAATTTGAGCCCTTGTGCTTTTGTTTGCAATTCTTATTTGTTTTAGCTTTACAGAACGACATTTTAACATGATCAACGATTCTTGAAATAAAACAAAAATGAATTTACTTGTTAAAACTTTTTCTGCTTTTAAATTAAAGATGGAAATTGTTTTTGACTGTTGAGCATCGGAAGAACGTCGATTGCGTCTCCAAAGGCGTTTGAATTTCAAAGCGCATAATCAAAGTACTCATTCTAGGCCAGTATGCTTGAACGAAGGATCAACTGTATGAGATGCGACTTTCTCATCTGATACCCTCGGCCGAGTTCTTATCTTCTAAGCCCGATCAACGGTATTCCCCGCAGGGACTATCTCTCCTAAGCAAGGTAGAATTGCTACTTTTTTTTACCAACGGTACTTCTTCGCCCCGCGATGGCCGAGTATCCAGTCATGTTCACTCGTCAGTCTGTATGTCGCGTCAGTTTTGTCAGCATATATACATACATCATGCATTTGATTTGCATTCATATTCATATTGCATCACTATCACTCTAGTCGGTCTTGTCCCCTAGTGATAACAGTCTTCTCAATCGAGTTGTCAGTTCTTGCCTCGTCAGGAAATGCTGCGTTTGAACAATCTCGCCTTCAGTGTATCTCTGGATTAGAGTCAGCACTCGACCACTTTGATAACTTGAACCTCTGAAAAGCCAGAGAAGCTTTCTACAAATGTCGCTCTTCGCCATTGAAGATGATCTCCTTGCTTTCCCGGATTAAAGAAAAATCCCCAGAGAAAGCCTCCTAAGCAGAGATTTGGCATTACAGCTGCCTTTCTCCGAAAGACCGCTGATGAAAAGGTCATCGACACCTCAAATTGGATCCCATCATATGGCATTTCTCCGGGAAGATCCCGAGCAAATTATGATGTAAGACCCCAAACGAAGACAGTCTTTCAAAAGACTCGTCTTCCCCAGTAGAAACAAATGGCGTCTCCAACAAAGAAGTTTGTACACCTCTACAGCTCAGACGACTGGGTTCCATAGCAAGTCTGACATCATTCTTTTTCCCATCAAATGGCATCTCCCCAGGAAAATTCGGCGAGAAGTTTGAGGAAAGCCGCTACAAATAGCGTCCCTTGTCAATAAAGTTTATTGACAAAAGAAACTGAGACTAGTTCCTTGGTAGGAAACCAGGATCGAGGGGAAGTTTAAATCAGAAACTTAGACCAGTTCCTTGGTAGGAAACCAGGATCGAGGGGAAGTTTGTATCAGAAACTTAGACCAGTTCCTTGGTAGGAAACCAGGATCGAGGGGAAGTTCGCATCAGAAACTAAGACCAGTTCCTTGGTAGGAAACCAGGATCGAGGGGAAGTTTACCTTTTCTAAGCATCATTGCTTAGCAAAAGAAGATGAATGCGATCTGCCATTCATAGCCATCAAAATTTCGGATATTCTGATATTTAATCCTCTTGCACCCTGAATGCCCGAATACATTCGTCATTCACGCCTTCGGGTCCAAGTAGATTAAATAGGGGCATCTGTCATACCCCAAATTTTGACCACTAAGATTTCCCATCATTGTGCAAATCATCATCACAATATGGATGAACCATCATGTCTCATCAAATGTCTCAAGGGTTGTTGAGCATTCACTACAATCAAAATTAGGGTTTTAAGCCCTCTCAGAGCCTTAGACAAAGGATCAATCAAGGAATGACTTGATCTTCAACTTGTCTAGCCTCTAGAATATCCACAATGGATCAAAAGGACTCCCACTTCAAGGATTAAGCACAAGGTTGCTCCCTTCTAGGTGGATCAAGTCTCAAGATCGACAATGTCACCAAATTAGGGTTTTGGTCGACCAGGGCCTCCAGATGGAAAATTTTCATCTGGGCACAAGCCAATGATCCAAAACATAACCTAATATACTCCATGGAACCTCATGGACCCAATCATCAAGTCAATTTGATCTCAGGGGATGCATACATCAAAAATCAGGAATTAGGGTTTCTTGACCTAATTCACCCCTAAGTTGACTTTTGGGACAAATCATGAGCCAAGACCTCAAGACATGATTTGAGGGTCTCTAATATACTATATTGATCCATTTGCAACAATGGATTAATCCAAGAAGCTTGAGCAACAAGTCTCAATTTCATCTGCACCACAATTAGGGTTTCGCGAGGAAAGTCAACTGTAACTTTGACTTTTGACCAGGACATGCTCCCAAACCCTAAGACATGATTCAATATACCCTATGACACCCATGGAACATGTCCATCAATATTTATTTAGGTCAAGGACATGATTTCCTGAAGAATTGCACAGTTTGGAATTCATCTGATAAAAAGTCAACTGTGCACAAAAGTCAACTTTGACTTTTTGAGATTTTTCACCAAAATGGATTTTTAACCCTAAAATGATGTTAATGTATGATTTGAATCATCATTCATCAAGAAAAATCAAAGAAAGTGGGATAACTTGTAAAAGGGGTAACCATAAAAACTTAGAAAAATTTCTAAGTTATGGAAAAAGTCACACTAATGTGCCAACTTTGGAGGACCATAACTCCTAAACCACAAGGCCATTGTTCCCCATTCAAAGCTTGATTTGTAGATCACATTGCCCTCTACAAAAGCTTCATACTGACCTATGTCCAAATTCCTCATGGATTTTGAGTTATGAAGTGATCAAAATCAAGAAAAGTCACTTTGTTCCAACACTTAGTGAAAATTTCACTAAGTCAGAATCTGCCTTTACTTTTTTCCAAATGTAGGGGGATTTTTCACTTGGATTCAAAAGAGATCAAAACCAAACATGTTCAAATAGTTGTTTTATCATGTAAGGGCTTTCCAAAATGGCCAAGAAAATTACCAAATTCAATTTGAGCTATGAGATATGACATTGGCAAGATGCCTTGCTAAAATCTGCCAAGGCAAGGCAGATTTTTGCACTTTTGGTCGATTTGCCAAAATCAGCCAATTCCAAGCCTCGTCATCACTTTGGACACATCTGAGGATTGAATCTAAAGGGGACAATCACTGAGCCAAGCCTCCAAAGTCTTTGGAACATTAAATAGCATGTTGAACCTAGAATTGCCAAAATAGGGACAAGACTCCAATTTTGGATTAGAGCATTCAATGGAAGCATCAAGGTGGCATGGACTGAGCTCTTAGTAACTGAATTCAGTCAAGACTTATCCAAGACCAAGGGGACCAGCAGCCTGTGCCCTAACCTCTTGGCTAGAGGAGACTTGGATTTTCATTTGCCAACATTGGCCAAACCTACTCAGCAGTTGCCATTCACTATTCCTTGCAAAACAAACTTGCCCTACTATAAATAGAGCTCAATTGTGATCAGTTTGAGTACACCAAAGCCATCAAACAGATGTTTTCCTCAAAATCTCTTCTTT
Source organism: Lathyrus tuberosus (assembly GCA_022829125.1). Taxonomy (NCBI): domain Eukaryota; kingdom Viridiplantae; phylum Streptophyta; class Magnoliopsida; order Fabales; family Fabaceae; genus Lathyrus; species Lathyrus tuberosus. The sequence goes on from JALAZF010000435.1 coordinate 4,952,916, forward strand.
CACTCTAATTTTGCCTTCTAAGGCAAGTCACTATCGGGTTTTGAGTTTGAGAGCTTTTCCAATCAAACCAATCACACACACATACCTCATATACATCACATATGAGCTGATCAAACACTTAAACAACAACTAGAACACTGATTTCTCATAATCACTAGTCAATTGCTCAAGGTTTTAACCAAGTTGCAGTTGAGGCCATGAAGTGATCCAGCCAACTTTAATCAAGTCCAAGCATTCAAACACACTCCATAGGGTGTAGGGAAGCTGTTCAGATCATCACAACTCATCTATAACACCTCCAACACAAATCACGATCACCAGCTGCAAGTGGTAAGCATGAGCTCTTCTAACTCTATGATCCATGCAATTTTTGCTGCACAATAATTTGGCCATATGTTCATAATCATGCATGGAATGTTTCCCCTCAATTAATTACATTATTTGAACCGTGTATCAAAAATCCCAGCCTTCATGCAGAATCTAGGGTTCTTGAGGATTGTTCATGATTTCTTGTTTTATGTTTAATTTAAATGAAATCAATTGTCATAGACATGATCGTGAGGTTGAAACGAGTTGATTGGTATGTGGATTGCAAGATATGATTAAGTATTCAGTGAGATTGGATAGAAAATGCAAATCTGGGAAACTCAGAACACGCGCATGTTCTTGCCCTTGTTCTTGGCGCCATTTTCCAACATTTGAATATTTGAATTTTGTGATTTTTATTTAATTGATTCAAAAATTAATTTCTCTCGAGTTTTAATGATTTTGAGTTGATTCTTTTTTTAATAATTCACAAAAATGTTAAAATATTTTATTTTCCCAAAAAATCCCAAAAATATTATTTATTTCATATAATTGATATTTTTTCAAAGAATTAATATTTTAATTGTTTTTGACATTTAAAATATTTTTTCCTCTTGATTTTGTAAAGATTAATGACTTCTAATTATTTTGTAGGTCAATACTTGATTTTTGAAGCATTAATCCAAGATCATAATTTGTTTCCCACATGTTAAACAATTTTTGATCATTTTAATTGAATTTTAATTTAATTAAAATACATTTTGGAAATAAATTAGGGTTTTTGATTAATTCAACCCTCACAAATCATTTTCAAACACTTTTTGGGCCTCTATTAGAGTGTAAGACCCAACCCACTTGTACAGAAATATTTTGGGCCTCACTTATTGTATAAGTCCCTCTGTACATTTTTTTTAAATTCGGCACGATCGTCGCCAGTTTAAAGATAAACCATCTGGGCCTCTCCTTGAGCTATAAGACACATTCACAACTTTTGGGCCTCTATTAGAGTGTAAGACCCAACCCCCTTTTAACCAAAAACAACTTTGGGCCTCAGATATTGTATAAGACCCTTTGCGTTAAAAGAAAATCTCGGCGCGATCGCCATTTTAAACAAAAAATCATCTAGGCCTACCCTCGTGTTATAAGCCCCACTCTTTTTCTTTAAAACTTTTCGGGCCTCTTGAGAGAGTGTAAGACCCAAATCCCTTTGTACAGAAAACAATTTTTGGGCCACAGTCACTTGTATAAGTCCCTCTGTACAAATTCAAACAGTGCGCTCACTGATAAAACCCTGGGCCTCTCCTTGAGCTGTAAGCCCCAAATCTTTCTTTTTTCAAAGCACTTTCTCCTTTGATTTTGAATATACTGTTGTTTTTCAATCTTTCTTTGTTGAACAACTAAACAAACAACATGGAAGCTCTACAATCGAATAAGTGTTTATATGCTTTCATTTACCGCTTTCATATACATATAACTGTATTGTGGGGCTGTTTCGCTGTCAGTCTTCTTTCATAAACTCATATCAACTGTGTAATAATAGTATAGATATTTAGAGTTTCTCTGGCAACTACGTCTAGCATTAAGCCCGTTGATCACTCTTAAAAAGTCAAAACTAGATCCCCATAGGATTACCAGACACAGTCTTTCCTCCTCTTGGGGTTAAACAATATGGAGATGTGAAAGACAAATTCTTTTTGAACCCTTTCTCATACTGTCACTCGTAGAAGTTGTCAAAGAAACTCTATTCCCCAGAGATGATCTCTTCTCCGTGAATTGCATCTCTTGAGTTTCTTCCAAATTCTCGGACTTTCCTGGCTTGATCTATTCTCGGTGAATGGCATGTCTTGAACTTCTCAGGGTTTGGGGACCCACAGGCTTCTTAAAAGCACTTGTCAAGAAACTCTACTCCCCAGAGATGATCTTTTCTCCGTGAATGGCATCTCTTGAGTTTCTTCCAAATTCTCGAACTTTCCTGGCTTGATCTATTCCTCGTGAATGGTCTGTCTTGAATTTCTCGGGGTTTGGGGACCCAGCGGCTTCTTAAAAGCATCGACCTCCTCTTGGGCATCGTACAAGGACCCACAGGCTTCCTAAAAGCATCTTCGTCTCCTCTTGGGCATAGTACAAGGACCCATTGGCTTCTTAGAAGTATTCACAGCCTCCTCTTAGGCTTCGTATAATGATTCTTCCTCCAGGAATGATAGCCTCCTCTTGGGCTTAGTACAAGAACCCGTCGGCTTCTTAAAAGTTTCCAGCCTCCTCTTGGGCTTCGTACAAATTGTCCCGACGACCTCCTAGAGGTATAGGAACAGAACTTAGTCATCTTCATAGAACAGTCATTTCCAAGAGTCTACTACTGTTTCTCAAAGCATAGTACAAAAGATGAAACTCTAGACACAGACAGTCTAATATCCTTGAGTCTCAAAGACATTCTCAAGTGACCCCTTCGGTAAATAGGAAGGAAACCCGTAGACTCGGACAGTCTCAATACCTTTCAGATTTCCCACTTCCTTAAAGAACCGGAAATATCCCTGATCCTCGAATCAAAATCCCTGAGGGCCAGCATTACTCATATAAGAACTGATTTTCTCTTTAAATCAGCATATTGGACCTGTCACTTAACTGAAACAGCGCCATAGCCTCCTCTTGGGCTTTGTACAAATGATTATCCCCAACGGAGTCAAACAACGTTTAGCCTCTCTATCGGGCTTTGTACGAGACACATAAGAGACTCCCTCATTGAGTCAATCACCCCTTTCGCCTCCATCTCGGGCTTTATACGAGATACAAAAAGGTTCTTATTGAGCCAAACAAAATTTTAGCCTCCATCTCGGGCTTTATACGAGATACAAAAACACTCTCTTGTTGAGTATAAAAGATCCTCTTGTAGGACCAACCCCTTTTGGCCTCTCTCTCGGGCTTCGTACGAGACACATAAAACACCCTCTTATTGGGTACATAGCCTCCTCTTAGACTTTGTATAAGAAAACCACGGGTTGATCCAATCAACCTTTTAGCATCAAGGTTGTGCCTCGTTCACAGTACACAAACATCAACAACTCTTTCCCCTTCATCTAATTGTTGTAAGCGGCAAGCCTCTGGATCATCTACATCCATGCCATTGTCCCTCTTTTAGCATGAGAAATTCCTAAGGAAAGATGGCATTGCTCTACACTGAGTTAAAGTCTTCTCCTTTAGGTTGGAAATCCCTTATAAAGGAAATTATGGCATTTCCGGATTCACATATCCCGGTTAAAGTAATTCTTCCTTATAAAAGGTTGTGACAAACAAACCCCTCTTTAGAGATGACAAATTCTCTCTAAAGTTGAGACCTTTCAGCTTCACATCTTGGGCTTTGAACAAGATACAAACTACCTTTCGATTCACGTCTTGGGCTTTGAACAAGACACCAAAACAACCATTTCCTCCCATAGAATATGAGGAACTACGAACGCTCTGATTTCCCTATTTCGGTAAACGGGAATACGTAGGCATAAGATTGAAAGAAAAGATCTTAGCGAGCACACTAAACAAAAAACCCAAAATCCCATACTTCCACACATCCGTCCCAACCTCCCACCAATCGACCGAACACCACTTTTAAAAAAATACACCCAATAGAGACCCCAAATCTTTGTAGCATCTGTAAACCAACAGTTTTGACTGTTTAACCTCAGTTTGCAAGCAGGGTTAATTTGAGACATCTATTTCCCTTCCTTCATCAGCTTTAATAGGATAAAAAATGAATCGAGTTGTAGATACCAAAGAGCGGTAGTGCTTCGCAACCACGTCCAAAAACCGCTCGCTACAACAGGTATGAAGAAGAATGTTGCATAGTTTATGTATTCTTATTTGACTTATCAAAAGTCGAAGATCAAGCATTAAAAGTTGTCTGGATTGATGCAACCATTGAGTATTCCTAAGTGTAAGGGGATATTATCTCTATGGATTTTGTAGTAGGTTTGCCAAAAATCACTAAAGGAAGTGATTTAATTTGGGTTGTTGTGGATACACTGACTAAATCATCTCATTTTGTTCCAATAAAGATTAATTACCCATTGACGAAGCTAGCAAAGATCTACATCAGTGAGATAGTGAGACTACATAGAATTCCTTCGAGCATTGTTTCAGATAGAAATCTGAGGTTCACATCAATATTTTGGGAGAGCTTGCAAGCAGCCTTGGGAACCAAGTTGAAGTTGAGTTATGCTTACCATCTGCAGACAAACGGCCAGACGGAAAGGACCATACAGCCGTTGGAAGATTTGTTCAGGGCTTGTGTTTAGGATCAATGAGGTAATTGGGACAGTTATCTACCACTGATTGAGTTTACTTATAACAATAGTTACCATTCTAGTATCAAAATGGCTCCTTCTGAAGCCTTGTATGGTATAAGGTGTAAAACACCCTTGTGTTGGTATGAATCTAGAGAAAGTGTTGTGCTTGGAAAACAGATCATTCAACAGACTACCAAGAAAATTAAGATGATTCAGGAAAATAAGAAGGCATCGTATAGCAAATATAAGAGTTATCATGATAAGCAAAGAAAATCTATTGAATTCAAGAAAGGAGATCATGTGTTCTTGAGAGTCACTATGGTGACTGGTGTTGGTCGTGCGTTGAAGTCTCGAAAGCTTACACCCCGTTTTATTGGTCCTTATCAGATCCTTAAGAGAGTTGATGAAGTTGTCTATCTATTTATCTTACCAACATCTATTTTGAACCTTCATAATGTCTTTCATGTGTCTCAACTTCATAAGTATGTTCATGATCCGTCCCATGTGATTTCATTGAATGATATGTCAAGTGATAAATAAATTGACTTTTAAGAGATAGGTAGGAGTTTGGTCCAATGACGAGTTGGGCTTCAATCCAATGACAAGTAAGACTTCGGTACAAGTGATGAGTTGGATGTTTCAGTGACACACCTCTGGATATCCGAATTATTGCTACCACGTGCATCGGAGTAGCAGATATGAATGTATTGCATATATAATTGCATTTGTGATAGATTATTGTTGTGGATGGATTTTATGATTGATTAATTATGCTAATTGTACTATTCTTATTATTTTATACACCTTTAACATATGTGAATGTATTCTCACCCCTTTTTGTTTTCTATGTTATCCCATACGTTTGTTGTGCAAATACTCAAGTAAAGACTGAGGGGCATTAGTTGGTGCTTGTTTTGGAGGATGGTGTAGTTGACCGTCTTTGTTTCTTATTATTATGCATTGTTTAATTTTCCATGTGTCACTTTGATAATGTAACACTGACTTGTGTTTTTTAGCAAGCAGGTAATTGGGACACTTATCTGCCACTGACTGAGTTTACATATAACAACAATTACCATTCTAGTATATGAATGACTCCTTTTGAAGCTTTGTATGATAAATAATGTAGAACACCCTTGTGTTGGTATGAATCAGGAGAAAGTGTTGTGCTTGAACCATATATTATTCAGCAAACTACCGAGAAGATTATGATGAATCAGGAAAAGATGAAGGCATCCCAAAGCAGACAAAAGATTTGACATGATAAGTGGAGAAAAGCTTTTGAATTACATGAAGGAGATCATATGTTCTTGAGAGTCACTACGGGGATTGGTGTTGGTCGTACATTGAAGTCTCAAAAGCTTACACCTTGTTTTATTGGTCTTTATTAGATCCTTGAGAGAGTTGGAAAAGTTGCTATCGAGTTGCCTTACCACCATCTATTTCGAACTTTTATAGTGTCTTTCATGTGTCTCATCTTTTTAAGTGTGTTCCTTATCCATCACACGTGATTCCATTGGATGATGTGAAGGTGGGAGATAACTTGAATTTTGAGACATCACCTTTGCGGATTCAGGATCTAGAAGTGAATCACATTAGAGGCAGGGAGATCACTTTGGTTAAGGTGGTGTAGGGAGTGTCATACCCCAAATTTTGACCAGGCATTTTCGTAAACTTGCATTCGTCCGACTTAATTTTCATCCTGCATCATATGTATAGTTTAACTTGCTTTTCATCATGTTTAATGCCCTAATTATCAGATAAAATAAACTTGTTAGAATTACACTCGAATCGGTCAAACTAAAAGTCAACTGTGCGAAAAATTAATGGACGGAAAATTTCAAAATCAAGTCTGCAAACATCAGTGATATTAATCTACGTTTCACGTAGATCAACCTGGCGTGCTCATTTAAATTTTTCGACTGCTTTTCGGTCTCATTTTTTATCAATTTGAGCCATTTAACCGGGTAAATTTTATTTCAAAATTTGATAAAACGTTGTATTTTTCCAATACGTTTATTTCGCGCGAATCATTTTGGTGTATTCTTTTTATTTTTTCGAGCATTTTGATACCGGTCTGATTTATTATTTTTAACCGTTTTTTATTTTTATTTATGGTTAATAATTATTATATTTTAATCATTTTATTTTATTTTTTATTTTAGGTTTTTTTAAATAGTTAATATTTTATTTTTATTCCATTTGTGATTTTCTTATTTTATTAATATAAATTTATTTTTTTCTTTATTTAGTAAAACTTAATTGTTAAGTTTTAAAATGTCATTTTAGTTTGTTTCTCCATTTTAGTAACATTGCATTGAAGAAACCTAGAATTCATACATATTGAGGACACGCAGACCACCATTCACTATTCAGATTTTCGTTTGTTTGTTTTTCGCGTCACTCACATTTGTACCACTCAAGAAGACACTAACCCACTAAAAAAATTTCCTCACTCTCTGATAGCATTTCTCCATGCACATAACACACTCAGACCCACTGACAATAAAAAGAAACCTTTCTCACTTTGGTGGCTGCCAAATAAAAAAGGAATCCTATGACAAACTCTCTGTCTTGATACCACTATTCTCTCCTTCATCATTTTCGGGGAGGGCGACTAAGTTTTAAAAAAAAGAAGAATAATAAGAACATCATACTGACTCTCCCTCACATTCTCTCTTTTCAGAAGAACACCCTTCATCACAATCCTAATTCTTTTTTCTTCCCCATCGTTACTTTTTTTCCTCCCTCCATCTCCATTCCTTCTCCCCTCATCCCTCTAAAACCATCATAAACCTAAACAACAACACCCTAATCACCGTACCAACCTTACTACAACTTCCTTCTGCCATCCTCCGTTCTTACTATCCCTCTATCATAATAACACCTTCTTCATATTTTAACAAAAACACTAAAAAACTCATTCACTCCTTTTTTTTCAACCTGCCATGTAAAGGTCTCATTCACTTTCATTTACCTCATTATTCTATTTATGATTCCAAAACATTACCGTTCAAACTACACCAAAACAACGACACAAAACTCACCTTCATCCTTCCACCACCATCAACTTCGATTCCACCTTGTAATATCACCCTCCTCTCAAATCTCATATCACAAACAACACTACAACTAACATAGCCAATGTGAAACACTTCTTCTCAATTAAACCATTTACCCCCTTCTTCCTCCACATAACACACACCCCTTCTGTCAACCATCTCTAAGCAACACAAACCATAACTTCTAACAACATTACAACCTCTATAACTCTCCTCACAACACTACCTCCACGTCTTCCACAACTCAGTGACACGACACTTTAAAATCATGCCTCAAAGCTACAATAAATCACCACCATAGTCGTGCCATTTTCGCCAAACTCATCCACCATTTCCACAACTTTTCCGCCATCATTCACACCGCACGCAAAAGCGATTGAAGGTCGAAGACGCGAATCGAGAGTGGAAAACGGAAACGAGAGAGAAGCATAGAGAGATCCGAGAGAGCTTTGGATCTTGAAAACGAGAACGACGTCGCGTGAAGGAGCAGAGGAAAAGAGAAAGTGAAATGGGATCGAGAGCGAGAGAAATCCGCTAGCAAATCCGACTAACCTCCAATCCACCGGAGTTGGTGGCTTCCATAACCACTGTGAGTATCTCTCTTTCAAGTTGAGTTTTTTTCGTGGAGGGAAGGAAGCTCCTTTTTATTTTTTAATTTGTTTAATATTTGCAGAGAAGAAATAGTAGTGTTTTAGCTTTCGGGGAATTAGAAGGATGTCTTGTTCATAATTTGGGTGGATTTACGAATTTACTAATAATAATGGTCATTTTGGTTGGTTTGAAAAGTCAATTAGTGACTCATTTACTTTGCTTGCATTTTGTGAAAAAGATGAAAACCTTGCTCTCTCTCTTTAATGCTTCCGCCGCCCCAATCAATTTTTTTTAATATAACTTGTTTTTTCAAAAAAATTACTAAAAAAACCAATTTTTCAAATTTTTTTCCAAAGTGGCATAGTTTTGGAGACTACCATTAGGGTGGCGCCATATGGGATGACGCCTCAGTTAGAGGCCATAAGCCATCTCATATGGCGCCTCAGTACAAATGCCTTTTTCCCAAATTCAACTGAGTGTCGCCATCCCAGATGACGCCTCAGTTGAAACCCTTTTTTTTTTTAATTTTTTAAATGTTTCAAAAAAAATTATTTTTTTAAATTTGGTGTGATGCCCTAGACTGATAAATCTGCATACCTATACCCTGCGTCTACTATTCATTCGTATGCCCTAGACTGATAAATCTGCATACCTATACCCTGCGTCTACTATTCATTCGCATGCCTCTGCAGCATTGTTTTTGTTTCAGGCCATTGTTGACATGACAATACAAGCATGCCTTACTGCACAAGTCAGGCTACAAAGACCAAGATGCATGCAAGAAATCTCATGAATGACTACACATGGCAGACTGCAAAGACTAAGAAGCATGCAAAAGAACACATGGAAGATTACAAAGACCAAGAAATGCATGCATACTCATGTGACTCCCCCTCTACACCATTATAAAAACCATCTCAGCATCTCACAATTTCCATCTCATCCCAAACTCTTCTTCTTCTTCTCTTATTTTCTGTTCAAACCACAAAAACTTTGCATCCATTCCATCTCATCCCAAACTCTTCTTTTTCTTCTCTTATTTTCTGTTGTAACTAATTCATATTCTAACTACATTTTCAGGTGGGTAGTTCCGGGAATGAGATACGAACGCAACCCTAGGAACGCCATCACGGTCTACCTCAACCTGCTAGACCACATTGGCCCTGACGACGTATAGTTTCCTACAACTTCCATACATATTTCTAACATTTTGTATAGTTACTCATTAAATAATTTTTTCTTGTAGTTTGTCTGGAGGCCTTACGACGATCTCGACCACCAGCCCAACGCAAATGATGTTGTTGTGTGGACGTCAAAAACACCAATAATAAAGTTCACAACCATTGAGATGCACCACAGCGACCGAGTGAAACTACAATTCGGTATGCATCAGGACATTCCGGTGGATCCTACCAATTTACCAATTTGGGAAAGTGGCACCTGCGCAGAGTCGACACGTAGTGGAAGGATGGTGTGTGGACTTGCTTTGAGACATTGTTGTTTAAAAATGGTTTTATTAATGAAATAAATATGCATGTTTTGAGTAAATCTATTCGTGATACTCTTTTTATCATTATCGAACGCTTGTTTAAGAAAATTCTAGGGGAGGATGATGAGATCGAAAGACGCAAAACTTCCGATTGTATACTTTTGAATAAAACTTTGCTGATGATGTACATACATTGTTTCAAACCCCCAAACACTGAAGAGATAAGGCGTTAGTCCCTATTTAACCACTTCGAGCCTAGAAGTAGGAGTTTCTTTCGGATCTTTAAACTTTTACGCTTAACCTGGGGTAAAGTATTATTCAGCTAATCTGATCATGCAATTATGTTGGTTGTTCTTCAGTGACCAATGACTTGGCTGTCACAAGCCTTTCCAAAAAAAATCAAAAAACAAGAAAGCCTGCTAAGTCGAACACCCCAAAAAGGAGACTTAGGCAAAATCAAGGCAATCCCGATGGACTTGAAAAAACAAAATCAGCCAAGGCAAAATTAGGGATAAAAAGAAAATCGAAAGAGGTCCTCAAATCCTCAAAGCAAAATAAGATTCAGTGACCACCATGTCAAAAGTCAAAAGGTCACTGACATTCATGGGCAAAGAAAAAATAAGGTGACTTCCATTTCAAATAAATCTTGAAGCGTCATCTTCACCCTTACACCGTCAAACTCTAGATGCGCGTGTCAAATTAGCTGAACGTATGACTGGAGAACACCAAGACGAATGGATGGGTTAAAACAAAATTTTGAGCCATAAATCCCTTTTTCTCAAACCGTGAACCAGGCCATATTACAATCCTCAAAATACCTAATTGAAGAAGGTTTATTCGAAAGCATACCTCGGTAAAATCACGTCAAAAACTGACTCCTAAAAGGATTTGCTTACCATTCATGTGACATTCTGATAAGTGATTCATTCACTATATGTCACTACATAATTCTAGTGAACAGATTTGGATTTCGAAATTGTCATATGCCTTGCATTAAAATTATCATTTTGAAATCGATTTGTTTTACTTGCAAGCAAATACCCTACCCCAAGAAGGTTTCTGCAATGGAATGACTGATCAAGCTAACATGCAAAATGCCTGAGTACTCCGTAGAGAAGGGGAAAGTCACCAAATGATCACACAAGGAGGGCAAGCCACTCCAAGATTCAGATAATCTGGGGCAGTTAGGTCGAGATTCGACAAATCTCTCGAGGACCAGTTAATCAGAGGTAATCAGGTCGAGATTCAAAAAATCTCTCGAAGGTCAGCTCACCCAGTCAGGGGGGAAATCATTTCAAGGCTCCGTTGAGCAAAAGATTCAATCAAACTGGGGCAGGCCACCCTAAGAGCACAAAAGTTAATCTTTTCCAGAAGATGACTAACCCGAAGCACCTCTTCAAAGTTTAGAATACTAGGGCAATCCATCTCAAACCATAAGGGTATAAAAGTCCTAGGTTTCCTTTCGAGGCAGATTCCTACAGAGATCCTGCAGGTTGGGGCAAGACTGACAACAAAGGAACATTTCCTTTCCATACCTCCAGAGTTGCTCAAGCAAGTTCTGCCAACCGTCAAGTTCAAGACGAATGTTGGGAAGTCAATACATTCCCATAACCTTTCAACCAGAAACCTTGTAACCAGACAAGACACTCTCCAGCTTTACCCGTACTTGACCTACCTCAAAGCCACCAGTCGAGTTGTCATATCATTGCATTAATCATCACCATGCATCAGTCATGTCGCTTCGCTCAGACATATCATTCGTCTAGCATAACATAACATGAAGCCTTGTAAAACGAAACACCAGAATTACAATCCCTATTGGAACCTCAACCAAAACCCAATCCATATTGGCAAATAACCGAAAGTCCAATCCCTATTGGCACCTCATCCCAAAGTCCAATCCCTATTGGCAACCACCAAAACCCAACTTGGCTTGGCATCCACCTAAAGCCCAATCCCTATTGGCAACCACCAAAAGTCTAATCCCTATTGGCACATCAATGCAAAGCCCAACCTTGTTTGGTACACCAAACCAAAGCCCAACCTCAATTGGCACCTCCCGAAAAATCTTCAACACTACTTTCAAAGCCCAAACATGTTTGGCACAATCATAATTCCTGGATCACATATCCTCATATCCCCATAGAGAATGTCGAGCTCATTCCCCAACATACATTTCAATCAACCCCTCTTCTTACCTTTAGGTCATAGATCATACGTCGATCTTACCCTCTATCAATCCTTGTTCATCAACCCTTTGATGACGACATTCCAAAAACAGGTTTTCTTCCCGTCAACCCTTTGACGATGTGTTCCTTCTATCAGGTTTTCTTTCCGTTAACCCTTTGACGATGTGTTCGTTCTATTAGGTTTTATTTATGTCAATCCTTTGACGATGTGTTCCTTCGGTTAGTTTTTCTTTCTGTCAACTCTTTGACGATGTGATTCTTTGGTTCAATTAACATTCCATCAACCCTTTGACGATGTCAGTTTCTTTTTCGTCAACCCTTTGACGATGACAGTTTTCTTCCTATAAACCATTTGATGATGTCACTCCTTAGTAAACTTTCTTTTCGTCAACTCTTTGGCGATGACAAGTTTTCTTCCCATCAACTCTTTGATGATGTGACTCTTTTAGTTCAGTTGTTCTCTTCCGTCAATGCTTTGACGATCACAATTATTTTTCCGTCAACCCTTTGACGAAGACAATTCCTTTGCCATCGACCATTTGATGATGACAATTCCAGAAACATGTTTTCTTTCCGTCAACTCTTTGACGATGTGTTCCTTCGGTCAGGTTTTCTTTTCGTCAACTCTTTGACGATGTGTCTTTTTATGAATTTGTTTTGTTCCATCAATCCTTTGACGGTGATAATGGTTCTTTCTGTTAACCCTTTGACAATGTTTAGTTGTTTCTTTTTGTCAACCCTTTGACGATGTCACTCTTTGGTTAATTTATCTTTCCGTCAAGCCTTTGACGATGACAGTTTTCTTCCCATCAACTCTTTAATGATGTGACTCTTTGTTTCGGTTGTTCTTTTCCGTCAACTCTTTGACGATGACACTCCTTGGAAAGTTTTCTTCCCATCAACCTTTTGATGATATGACTCTTTTGTTTCAGTTGTTTTTTCCCGTCAACCCTTTGACGATATGAGTTTTCTTCCCATCAACTCTTTGATGATGTAACTCTTTGGTTCAGTTCTCTTTCGCCAACCCTTTGACGATGACAATTATTTCTTGTCAACTCTTTGACGATGATACTCCTCAGTAAATTTTCTTCCCATCAACTATTTGATGATGTGATTCTTTGGTTCAATTACCTTTCCGTCAACCCTTTGGCGATGGCAGTTATCTTCCCATCAACTCTTTGATGATGTGACTCTTTGGTTCAGTTCTCTTCCGTTAACCCTTTGACGATGATAGTTCTTTCTCGTTAACTCTTTGACGATGATACTCCTCAATAAATTTTCTTCCCATCAACTATTTAATGATGTGATTCTTTGGTTCAATTACCTTACCGTCAACCCTTTGGCGATGCCAGTTATCTTCCCATCAACTCTTTGATGATGTGACTTTTTGGTTCAGTTATTTTTCAGTCAACCCTTTGACAGAGACAAATCCATTACCATCAACCCCTTGATGACGATCTTACTTCCTATATCTTCGAGGTCGTAGATCCATTGATCTCGCCCTTTGTTTATAATTTGCTTCCCTAGTGGAGCCACCTCTTTATTTACAGTTTCTATTGTTTTAAGTCCTCCTTAGGCAGGCATTCTTGTTGTAAGTCCGCCTTTGGTCGACATTCTTTTTCAAATACAGTTACAGACTGGTATTCAGTTCCAGACCGATCCGTTTTTTAAAATCCAGTTCCAGACTGGTACCCTATTCCAGACCGATCCCTTTTTGTCTAAAGTCCAATTCCAGACTAGCACCCAATTGCCTTTTTTTCTTTCCACACATAGAACCTTTCAAGCATATCATAACATACTATCTACTTGCATATCCAACATATCAATGCATATATCTTATTCTAATCGGTCAAAATTCAAGGTATTCTAGAATTTAATCCTCTTTTACCTCGAATGTATTAAAAATCGTTGTTATTCATACCTTCGGGTTCAAGAAGATTAAATAGGGGTAGTTGTCATACTGCAAATTTTGACCAGACATTTTCTTAAACTTGCATTCGTCCTACTTAATTTTCATCCTGCATCATTTGTATAGTTTAACTTGCTTTTTATCATGCCTAATGCCCTAATTATCAGACAAAATAAACTTGTTGGAATTACAGCCGAATCGGTCAAACTAAAAGTCAGTTGTGCGTAAAATCAATGGACGAAAAATTTCAAAATCAAGCATGCAAATGTCAGTGATATTAATCTACGTTTCGCGTAGATTAACCTGGCGTGCTCATTTGAATTTTTCGACTGCTTTTCGGTTGCATTTTTGATCAATTTGAGTCATTTAACCGGGTAAAATTTATTCAAACGCTGTATTTTTCCAATACGTTTATTTCGGGCAGATCATTTTGGTGTATTCTTTTTATTTTTTCGAGTACTTCGATGCCGGTCCGATTTATTGTTTTTAACCTTTCATTTTTATTTTTATTTCTTGTTAATAATTATTCTATTTTAATCATTTTATTTTATTTTTTATTATAGGTTTTTCTTAAATAGTTAATATTTTATTTTTATTTCATTTGTGATTTTCTTATTTTATGAATATAATTTTGTTTTTTTCTAGCAAAACTTAATTGCTAAGTTTTAAAATGTCATTTTAGTTCTTTTCTCCATTTTAGTAACATTGAATTGAAGAAACCTAGAATCCATACATATTGAGGACACGCGGACCACAACTCACTATTCAGATTTTCGTTTGAAGTAATTCTTTAGACATATCAAGTGGTTAAACCTTTGCTTATTGCTCTCTCTTGGAGACTAAAGCCTTCGCTTGTTTCACGATGATATGGATAAAACATACTAGTTTCTGAAAAGGTTATCGAAGTCACGCAGGGGCGAAAAGTAAGTTTGATTGGTTGAGTTTCTTTTACATGGACTAGGTAATCGTTGGAGCAAGGTATGTACCAAGCGTTCCTTTACCCCCAAGGTTTCTAGAGAGATGTGTATCTCTCAATTCTCTGTGGTCCACTTTTATGAAGTTTTGATGTTTGTAAAATACGAGTAAACATTTGAGCATAGGTGCGCACCAAACGTGCATTTACCCGGGATTCGCATGGACTTGCCTCTACTGTCCCTTTATTCTAAGTTTAGTTTAACGTGTTTTTGATTTAAAAGACTAATAGTCGTTTATCTGATATGCTCCAAACGCTCGACTATTAAGGGGTTTAAAGAGATATGTGTCTCTCAGTTCTTTGTCTTTCAATTTTTACCATGAAAAGGTTTTTGCACATCAACGAATTGACATTGGACCAAGCGTGGCAAGTTGATTATGAAAAATAGTTTGAACGGAACATAGGAGATACTTGATGTTGGATCAAGAACTCGAGTTGGTGAATGTGTTAATTTGTGAAAACTGCTCGACATTGGATCGAGCGTTATTTTTGTTCTTTTTGAAAGTGGTTGATTTTAATATTGAGTTAGCAAATAACTAAGATAACAAAGAAATCACAAGAAAAACAATAAAATTAGGCAAACAATACAACCCTGGGGAAGGGATACATTTTTTGAATGGGGATTGCAATAAGGATATGAAATAGAAATAAAATCGATACGAAGCAAGACAAGATGCAAGAGATAGGAACACACACAACATATTTATAATACAATTTCAATATAATCGAATCCAAAGAAGTAAAGCAAGCGTGGAATGCGCACAGATCAAGATCACGACTCAAAGACGCGAATTAAAGTCGCGTACGCGAAGATGTGCAGAAGCTACCATAAGAAATCAAATTCGATCTAAACACAACAATGTTAGATCGTTGAATATTATCACAAATCAAATGGTACATTATTAACGGATAAGCGATCATCGCAAGTCGAATCAAGAGGCAACAAGATAAAAATAAAATGAAAGCACAAATTGCAAATCAAAACATGAATTTGTAGGAGAACAAAAGTGGATTGTCGTTATGATAAACCATATGACGCATGTATCTAATTAAAATGCAATGATAAACAACTAAAGTGCATGCAATGCTAAACATAATGTACTCAAAGCCGATTTATATGTAACGACAAAAAGTGAATACCGTACGTAAATGTAACGAAATGGGTCATAAACGCAGTGACATATTACATCAATATATCGAAACTAAAATCTAGCGACATAATAGTGTATGAATTACATCGAAACCAACAAATTCAATATGATTTACGCAACAATAGCAAACAAAAAAAGACACAACAACATATACTAATTATTTACAATATCGTTTCAATATTACATAATGTATATGAAGCTCAAATAAATCCGCAACAACAACATATATACACAATGAAAAAATAAATTCGAAACAGAAAATTTTCAAAACACAACAACGCTATTATGAATATATATATATATATATATATATATATATACATATATATATATATATATATATATATATATATAAGAAAGGTAAAACAAGGATAACGAAAGTAACTGTTGCAGCGGTTTTAAAGTCACGAAAGAGTTGACAATGAAATGGAGTCGGGCGAAGATGGGTTGCTAAAAGGAGTCAGAAATAAAATGTTTGGATTTTGCGGCGTTGCTTTTAATGTGGTGATGGTAAGTTGCTTTGAAAATATCGGCGGTTTAGAGGTGGCTGGGAGAAGAATGAAGCAGGGAGGAAGTAGGCGGTTTGTGCGATGTCGTAGCCGGGTTTACGTGGCGGAGTTAAATTGTCTTGTGAGTAAGTTTTATGTAAGTGCGATGGTGACAAGAGATATGGAGGGAGGTTCGAAGGTTGAAGAAGGCAACAATGGGGTGTCAAAGTGGATGGTGGTTAGTTCATTGAAGGTTTTTTTTTGTTTGCATAGAGTAAAGATAAGAGGAGGATGTGTTTAGATGTTGATAACACCGAAACACACTGCGTATTAGGCTCGACACGCACATGTTTTATTATCGTTTTGCTTTCATTTCTAGTATTATTTTGGTATTTTGTCTGTATTTCAGGTACCTAACCAATTGAGAGCCGTACACGAAGAAAAGAAGCAAATCAGATGAAAAACAGAGAAAAAAGAGCAATTTGCACACACGACGTCTAACCTGGCGTTCTCCATGGAGGTAGCCATAAGGGGGATGATGTGTCCCACGACCCAGCTGTCACAAAGACCAAGTCTCCATTTTTTGTGAAGGTGGCGTTCTCCACCATGGGGATGACGGTCGCCATCTGTGAAAAATTTGCCCCAGTCAAAGGTAGTTGGAGAATTCACCCCATCACTCATCTTTTCTCTCACACGAATTCAGCAATAACAGCTTGCTCTCCAAAGTTTGGTACCATTATAAATAGGTGTTAGACATCACTTTGAAAGGCATCCAAGCTTAGTTACAACTTAGGCCATAAATTTACATTCTTAAAGCTCTAATTCCTCACGCCGAAAAGTTATTGCACTGTTGTTGTTATTGAGTTTGGAGCATTTTATTTGTAGCAGTTAATCTTTTCAGCATTTTCAATTCCATTCAAGTTATTTCTGTCAATTTACGTTGTAGCAGATTTAAGTCTCCGATTGGAGCATGTTCTTATTAATTTCAGTATTGTTTACATTTTATTTGTCTTGTCTATTTACTTAGCCTTAATTTGTCTATTTACTTTGCCTTTATTTATTTCATCACCTTGCTTTATTTCCTTGCCTTACTTAATTTATGTTCATTGCATGTTCTTTAGTTTAATTGAATCTCTTTATATGTTTAATTTCGCATTTCAAACAAAAGATAAAATGTTCACCATGAATATGTTCGGCTAATCCTTTAGTGCTGAAATGTGAGGGTCATCGATTCGACAATACTCTGTTTGTTGTTTCTTTAGGATTACTATTAGGATTGTTTTGATTTTAATTCAATTTTTACGAAATTAATTTGATTGGTTACTACGAAAGTAGAATCGTGACACGTCGGGTAAAATTGAAAGCCGCCTGACACCTAAGGTTAACATTGGTTAGTTTTTGGTTAACAAACACAGTGAAAGTACTTTGTTAATTAATTAGGAAAGTTCAGCATTTCTAGAAGGTGATTTTAAAACTATTTTTGGACACATTTATAGGTTTAGAATCCGGTTGCTTGAGCGAAAGCCGACAACCCTTTTAAAGTTAAATTTTCCAATCAAAACCCATTTTTAACTGAGTAAAAGCATCTAGTTACTAAAAAAAATTTGCTTCTTTAACGCAAGCGCAATCGGGCATGTGAGAGCGGATGATAAAGATTAGAGAGCAAAATCAGGTATCGAATACGCGAAAGCGACGGTTCCTTTTTAATTAAATTTTTTTCAAGGAAGAAAATATTGCCTCGTAGGTAGTTCTATTTAGAAATAATAAGAGTATTGTTGTTTGATGAGAGACGCATTCCAGTATTACATCTTTGAATTTGTTGAAAGTTTATTTTGTTCCTATTTCCAAAACCTTTTTTACGATCGCCTTAGATAAACACCGTAGCAATAGAAGACGATAGATTGACCATTAGGTCTCTGTGGGATTCGACAACCTTTTATATTACTTTATTACACTCCGTATACTTGCGGAAAGTACGCATCAGATGTGTTTGGATCGGAGAAAATTTACGGTGGAGAAGATGAGGTTGGGCGGAGGTTTAGAGTGGAAGGGAGAGTCAAGGGTAGTGGAAAGTTTCCGGTATTTCTAGCAATGTTATCTCTTGCTTGAAAAATATATCGTGATTCTGTATTTTATTACATACAAAACATTCATTAAAAAATTATACTTATTATACACATGGTTACTAACATGAAATAATATTTAAATAAAAATATACAATATATGTTATGGATTAAAAATACATAATCGTACCTTGATAAAAAAACTATTTGTGTTTCATGAGTTTCGACTAGTGAATTCATATTTGCGAATGTGATTCTATAAAAGAAAGTATTGACTTCAATATAGCGTTATAGATGGAAAAATAACAACAATGTATAAATCTAATTATGCATTACTATCAATTTGATTATTGACAAATTATACTTACCACAATCATTGTCATCAATATTTCTTATTAATGGTCTTGCTTCGTTGTTATCAGTTTGTTGGAAAATCGAGTATGTAAAATTTTGATATGTAAATTAGTTTTGAATTAACAGACCGAAAAATTATTTTTGCATAGTTAATTGATATTTTTTAAACATAGTATTAAAGTATAATGTATACAATAATTTAAAGTTTCTAACCCGGGGATGGAACGCGACTCGCATGTGTGGCACTCGGTTCAGCTTCACTTTCATGAGCTTTTTTATAAAATCGGAAAGCAAGATTGACATTTGTCAAGTCTTGAAATGACATTATGGTTCTCATATCAGAAGTATTATATGTTTGAACTTGTTTTCATTTGTCTTTATTTTGTTTGTAATTCGAACGCCTTCTAGCCAATTCTTGTTGTCTTTACTCAACACTCATCCGCTGTCTTCAATCTCTTGCATTTTGTGCTCGTCTTTCTCTTTGATGTTCTCTTGAATCTTGACTACATATATTTTCCATTATATTATTTTATCTCTAAAATTAAATGTAGTATTTAAAAAAGTTATAATACAAAAATGAATGTGTCGTGTACATAATTATATGATTTTATCGATGTATAATTAACGTGTTTGTCTATAGATACAACATGACATTATCCCAACCAACCTTTTAACTCTAATGATTCTATCAATGAATCAGAAAATGAATATGTTAATATATAACACATATTTTCATACAATTATATATTAATAAACCTCTTAAACCAGAATACTCAAAATCCAATTTAAAATAAAACAATAATACATCGATAAAATCAAATAATAAGATCTCAATCCACATTTTAACTCTAAACTTGTACAGTTCTCAATTAAAAAAAAAACGCATCACTCTAAATTCAAGTCATATATATATATATATATATATATATATATATATATATATATATATATATATATATATATATATATATATATATATATATATATATATATATATATATATATATATATATACACACACACACACACACACACACACACACACATATATCACATTAAAAAAATATAATTTATAACGACAAAATAAATTTAAATTCCACTGATATTCCTATGAAAACTCTGTCATATATTTATTGGTATATTTTGTTGTGATGCACATTTAGATATAGGGTATAAAGTATATTTTGAATAAGAATGTTTAAAGTCGTGTGCCTAAGATGATTTCATGGGATTGTTTACCATGCTTTATACTTAAAAATTAATCTTACAATAGAAAATAAATGGTAAACAACAAAGTGGAAATGCATAAGATTACCTATATACTATAGAAAACTATTCTCATGGAAATATTTATACTTGAAAAGTAAAATGAAATAGATAATATGATAATCTATTTCATCCAAGTATTATTTAAATGTCGAACAAAGCTAACGAATTTAGAGTGATGCGTTTTTTTTAAAGACATATTTCATCACACTGTCATATATTTTTCTTAAATAAAAAAACTTTCAACTTAAAATAAAAAATATAGCATTATTATAAAATAAAATATAAAATGTACCTTTGTGAATAACAAGGTGACTCACATATGAGGAAATAGCACCAACAACTAAAATGAAATGACAAAAATATGATTAATGGTTCATGAGAAAAGCAACATGATGTAGAGACTGAAAGAGCATCTACAATTAAATTGAAAGGCATACACATATGTTAATTTGATAGAGTCAATTTAAAAGATTATTCTATTAGATTATGTACAAAATTCTAAATTATTAATATTGTCAAAGTATGATATTCCTACTCTCATAATTCTAACATAGGCGTGTCATGCATATTTTTCATTTATGCCTTAACCCATTTATTTGTAGCTATGGGTTCACTCCAAACATGATTATCACATTCATATCATCTTGTTCAAATCAAACATAACTCAATTCACTTTTAACCAACAATATATATATATATATATATATATATATATATATATATATATATATATATATATATATATATATATTTTAAATTCATTCACATATCATAAAACATTTAAACGTGACTAATAATAAATAAGTTATTCATAAAAAAATCTACAACGAGTAAAGAAAGAGCATGAAATTTTGCCTGGACTATTATGAGGTATGTAACTAAAAATAGCTTCTACTGAATCCTCGAACTCCGCAATAGTTGCTTTCTTTGAAACTTGAATATCTAAAAACCACAAAAAATAAATTAATCATCAACAACATGCAACTATGTCGTATAGGATAACCTTTTAAATTGACCTTACCAATCTAACGTGACATTACCACAATAATATCCTTGTCTTCGTAATAAAGTAGTTTATATTTTCTTATAAGAGAAAAGATTTTCATACTCTTGTTCTTTCTTCTGATAATAAAAAAAAATCAAACCTTAGTGTTTTAAACCCTTTGACCGAAGATATTTCTCAAAGCTTATAATTTTATTTCAAATATATGATCTTATTCAAGTCATTTTTCAAGTGTTCTTATAATGTATCATGAAAAAATGTTACGACAAAACAAGTTGCAAAATCTTGATAATATATTTCATTCTTTGACCAATATATAATGGTATGAAGTCAAATAAGTGTTCTTGATAATGTTTTCATACTCTGTCATTTTTGTCTCTAATTGTATAAATTTCTTAACATATTTTCATACTGTTTTTTCACTGAAGGAGGATGACCGTTACTGTTACCGCCTGGTGGAAGAACACCACACTCTCTTGCGATATCAAGTAATTTGTCTGCACCCAAAACAATGGAAATTAAGCTTAGTAATAGAACTGAAATGACACACTATATCTATACCGACATTAGTACTGGAATGGCATACTATAGCTATAGGAAATTGCTTTTGTGTTGAGATTATTGAGTATAACGCAAGGAAACCGTAGATTTGACAACAACATCATAAAGTAACATTGAAACACCGTCGGAAAAAAAGAAAGGCGAAAGAAGCACATTATAGGGTCAAAGATCTTAACTAAAGATTTTCAAAAGGAAGAAAATTGAAAGTTTACCAAGGAAAAAAATACAAATCGATACATATGAAAATTTTGGCAGATAAGAATCTTTGAGCAGAAAACTAAAAGCTTACCATAGAAAAAAATGAGTTTTGAAGATGTTAAAGAAAACACTAACTACAAACATATAAACTGTGATGCACTACTTGTGGTGGCAGTTAGTGTGATGCACTACTTGTGGTGACAGTTTTGTGGTAGTTTCAATACTACGTGGGAGTATTAACATATAAAATTTAAATTAAAAAAATAAATGAACATGGTAAAATCCAAAAAACACGTAGAGATAGTACTGGAAGTTAATGTTAGTGGAATCAAGGGAAATTCATTTGTTAAATTATGTATTAAAATTTATTATTAAATATTAATAATATTATTTTAGAAGAAAATATAGGTAAATTAGAATAATCTTGAAGGATAATTTTGGAAAGTGAAATAGGCTACACCAAAATAATGTTTTGGCTTTATCTATTGTTATAGATGACTGAAAGAAAAGTAGGTCAGTCCAAAATCACATATTCCCTTTAGAGAATTTCTTATTGCACCCTAGATGTTTTTTATGCACCATATGAATTTACACATATGCCCCATGATTCTGCACCTATTTCTGAATAAACATTGACATATTCCGGAGATACATCTCCGGAACCATTTCAAATATTCAAAACATGTTACTCAGAGACCATTTGTATTTGAATTGTTCTGGAGATGAATATCCGGTAATTTTTCGGAGATACATCTCCGAAGTGTATCAAAACATGTTATCTTTTGCTATAAGTTGTGTATTTGTTTTCAGATGAAGTATAACACACGATCCAAAATAAATAAAATAGAATTAAAAAATAATAAGAGACTAATAATGGATGAAGTATAATAATATATGTAGAAAATGTCGTGCAATTGAGATCTAAAATGTGATAAAACTGTAAAAATAAAGTAGAGAGTATAATAATACAACAAAATAATAATAAACTACTATTAGGCGTGCCTGACAACATCTTCTTTACCTCCTCTGTCCGCTCCGCTTCCTCGGTCATCAATCCCCCGTCCTCCGGTGATGTCTCTGGTACAACAGTGCCCCCTGTGCCTCCGCCACCATGGCATCAAGGACTCGCCTGACAGCAGACCTCTTAGGGAAGATACCCATCGTTAATGCCTGCCCGCACAATCTCCACTATGCGATAACACCGAGACAAGACATCGTCAGTATGATCTAACTGAGTCTGCTCTTTCTCTAGTATCTCCTGATGAGTTGGTCTTAACGGATCTACTGGAGCAGTCTGTACCATTTACGAATGTGACACCCTGAAGAACCACCTGATGTATCCGTCGACGTAGCTCTAGTCATTCGACGCTATGGTGCCCATGCCTCCTCCGGAACCAGATGACTCTCTTAATCAGCAAACATCTCATCTATCTGTCTACGAGTCAAAGTAGGAGGAACAGAGACACCAGGGTGTCTAGGTGTACCCAAAATGCCGCATGACGCACTCGGGCAGATGAGGATAAGTGATACGCGATCCGCAGGTCAACTATCTAGAGTATAGCAATATCTCATCAAATGGCCACATCTGACGGTGATCCATGTAGCTCTTAAAGTGCATTGTCCCCAACAACCAAACGATCAAGGTAGACTCTGAAAGGCTCGACCGCCTGTTTCCCCCTGAGTAGGATAAAAGCACAGACACGCGGCATGTCCTCAGTGTACTCATCCACACTCGCCTAGCCAGTAATGCACGAGAAGTGCTGGAGGATCCAAGCCTGAAATGAAAAAAAATTTAAGGATCAAGAATTATCAACAATGGCTTCGCAAATATGAAATGAAATTGACAAAAAAGCATTCAATGATCAAGAATTATTACCACCAGTAGTGTCACGCTGCCTATGACCTGCTTCATGGAATTTTTT
The DNA here is from genome assembly GCA_022829125.1 of Lathyrus tuberosus. NCBI lineage: Eukaryota > Viridiplantae > Streptophyta > Magnoliopsida > Fabales > Fabaceae > Lathyrus > Lathyrus tuberosus. The sequence goes on from JALAZF010000435.1 coordinate 4,976,721, forward strand.
TGTCAATTCCATGTGGTATCTTTATTCGAAGTTGAAAGAAGGGTGTTGGTGGAAGGCGAAACAAGTCATACAAGGTCCGATACTTCATGGATCTGAGTGAGTTCCAAAAAGTACCAGAGGTATACAAGGTCAGTATAAGTGGCACTCGTGTCCACAAAAATACAAGTGCCAACCAAAAAAAGAAAATATGCCCTAAAAGCACGAGTCCTGTGTATCGCCACCTATTCAGCATCACCATGAGCTTGCTGTGCAACAAGGATCTCATCATCATATCTCTCCTCCAGGAACTCAAATCTAGCATAAGCACCCCTGTTCCTATCCACCTCCTCAATCGTCTTCCCTAGATCAACTCCCAGATGCTCTACCATCATCTCGACTGCCTTGTCTTTGGTCATCCTACCACGATCAAGGAATCTCCCCTTGATCGAAAGATGTAATAAACACGAGACATGCGGGAGATGAAAAAAAGAGGTCTCAAAATGTGACCTTTCCACGAATGAATTAAGCATCTTGTGGTTGAACAGAGTGTAATCAGTCATGCATAGGTCCTTTAGGCCAGATAAGGACAAAATCGACTGAAATCAATCCTTATCCGGCTGAGCTAAGCCAGCAATCTTTCTCCCATGGTTAAATTTTTTTTGAGGATTAGGCACATGAAATTTTCTAAAAATAATCAATGTCAGTAATAATGAATGCAAAAAATAATCAATGTCAGTAATTAAAGTTTATGTAAAAAATAAATAAAAAATCCAACTAATGGTACCTCTCTGTCCCAGATATGTCTGACAGTGTGGTATGGATACAGGGGAAGTAAGGACAAATCAGACAAACCTCCTACAAAACCCTCTGGCTCGGTATCCGTAGCAGCCTCACCCTTCGGAGGTGATACTGGATCTGCAGGATCATCAGCGGGAGGTGACACTGGATCTGTAGAAGGTGTCACTGGTGAATCTTGACGCCTGCGGGAAGATGAGGGGAATGACGCGTCAGATGGTGATTCCCGTCTCTTATGGGAAGAAGAAAAAGATGGAATGGTCTGAGGTGAAACACGATTCCCATTAGTAGATAGCACCCTAGAGTCAACGCCTTTGCCTGACCAGAGGTACCTACTGCCTCTAAAACCTGGTGGCTCAGCTCCCGCCGAACGGATGCGTGCTGGGCTACCTTGCCATGTCTTAGTCAGTCGACTCTGTCAAACATTATGCTTGTAAGGTAAAGTACGCGATATCATTAGTGCACACAAACAAAACACACAAACAAGAAAAAACAGATTACAGGAAATTTCGGAGATGAATCTTCGGAAACACCATAAAACAATAACGTTGAACAATTTTGGAAAAGCATCTTCGGAAACACCATAAAACTATTAACTTTGAAGAGTTTCGGAGATGCATCTCTGGAAATTTCTAAAGTATATGAAACGCTGAACTATTCCGGAGATGTATCTTTGGAATGTTCTGCAACTCAGAGGTTTCTACAATGGCGTAACGTGGCTCATGCAAGTTGAAAAAACATGACCCGCTCGCCATTTTGAGCCAACAAACAAGTCATACACTAAATCTAAACTATGTTACATGCGATTCCTACACATTTCTAACCCTAATCACTGATTTATACAAATTTACACTAAAAATCAAAATTTATCCGAAAACTCAAAAATTTACCTAAAATTTATGGTTTTGATGTTTCTTTGAGCCTTGTTCGATGAAATTTGATGTTCCTTTGAGCCTTGTTCGATGAAATTTGATGTTGTGAAGTTGAAGTGCATTTAAAATAGTTTGAGGTGAGTTTGAGATAGTGTGTGAACAAACTGTGAAATAAAGGAGGAGAAGAGTCTGACGCGACTTATGCTCCAAATTGTTCCAGAAATGTATCTCCGGAATATTTCAACATTCACTAAATTTTGAGTGCGTCTAAAGATGTATCTCCGAAATCAGACAACATATGTGAAATTTCACATAGTGCAGTAAAAATACATAGAGTGCTATAAGAAATTCTCTTCCCTTTATCTATCAATATAGATGAAATTAATTTTTAGCAAAAATATAAAAAAAAATAAAATATTTGCTTCTACTTTCCTTTGAAATAAATGAGTGTTTCTCATCCCCCAACAAAAAATCAACCAATGGACCAAAAACACTAGATAACAAAATTAACACGTCGGCATGAAACCAAACTACAACTATTCATACATGTCCCAAAACACTTTCACAATTACCTACATACCCTTCCTTGTAAAACCAACATGTGATGACAAAGAGGGTTAAAACAGTCAAATAGAAAATATCAGGTTACGCTTTGTTTGGGAAAGTGTGTTGTTTGGCGGTGTATAACAGCGAGGATCCATAATCATTTTTTTCCAAGGCAGTTCTAAACTCACTCTACTCTCTCTTTCTTTCTTTCATTTCTATATATTCAACGCCGCCGTTTTGGAACTTCTTTTCGCTGTTTCTGTTTCCAAAAAGGGGCAAATTTGTTCACGCGAAATTCGTAATTTTGCCACCAATTTTTTCTTCGCGAAATCGGATCTCAGGTTAATTTCCATCAATTTCTTGTTCTTTTCGTTCTTTCTGGAAATCGAATTCGATAAATTGGGCTCTCGTTTTGTATGATTTGCGTATTTGTTATATTTTTGTTTACTTTGGGATCTTTTTTGTTTTAGGTTTTTTGTTTCATCAAGACTTGATTTTGGTTATTTGGTTATGCAAATTTTTAATTTTTGATTATTGATTTTGGGATTCGTTGTGGGAATTATGGGAAATGTATTTACCGATGATCAATTTACTTTTCTCCACCCCTAAATTTTTTTGTTTACCCTAATTTTGGTTTGGATCATGGTGTTTAGGTGGAATTGCTTCAGTAATAGGTTGCTTAAGTTGTGAAATTGAAGGGGAAAGTATTTAAAGGTATAATTCAGAGGAGGGAAATATGAGGTTTGCCTAAGTACTATAGTTTAGGCATGCATGTTGCTGTGATTAAGAAAATAAAATATTTGATTAGTTGGGAAGGGTTTTGCTCAATAAAGAGATGAAGAATTTGGATTGGTGAGATTTGTTGGTTGTTTATGATGTATGTATCCTAGTGGTTTCACTGGATTTACAGGAGTAGTTTGCAGTGATAGTTGTCCTAGGTAAGTTTTATAGATGCTTTAGGAATCCTACATAAGAAGTTTTCTTTCTTTAACTTGTTTGGTGTCTGGAAAAGTATGGATGCAATTCTATTTCTAAGAACATATTAATGGGAAATTGATGGTGATGTAGTTCTAAGTTGTAAAATTTTGAAGCACCAACTATCAAGAGGTGCGTAACACTCTATGTTTTAGGATGGTTAGTTATTTGTTTGAAGTCTTTTATGGGATTTCTTGTTCCTGGTTAGGGTCTTATTATTTACGTGTAGCATTTGGGTAGCTAGTTTTCATGGAAAAGCCTCCTCAGATTTTACAAACTCCATATCACAAAAATGATATGCCTGCAGTTATGTTGGTTCGGACTTCTGACTGACCTGGCGTCTATTTTTTTAGTATCTGTGTTGACCTGTTGCTGCCAGCTCAATCATGTTGCCATTTATTGGAATCTTGAGCGACAAACAAACTATCTTGACAAATCCTTTTACAAATGAGATAGCCAGTTTAATAAGATTGACTTTTAGTTTTTTCTTTTTTTTTTCTTTTTTAATTATTTTTTATTTTTTATAAATAGAGACTGACTTTTAGTCATTAGTGATAGTTAAATTAAATGACCGGGCCTCAGATTCCATGCTACATAATTCCTAAAATTAAAATGATGACAATGCACACGCTTGTATGCATGTAATGATGACGGTGCATGTGCAAGCCCAATGTATGCATGTGTATCTCCAGATTCTTAACTATGTTCATATTCTACATAGAAGTTGCTCCATTTTGTCATTTTATAATATGTTACAGAGGTTGCTTATTATTACCTCCTTATTCTATGTTTGCTTTTGTATCATTTCTTGAATAATGAATACTAAATAATACTTTGGATCAAAAAATTAAAATGATGGCAATTTACATTTTGTTTATGCACATGCTTGTGCATATACGTGTATCTACACACCTATAGTTTTACTCTTACTCTTACCCCATTTTTTCTTGTAATGATACTTGTTTTGTAATGTTGCTTATTGTTTATGACATCCTAAATTCCTAATTCTGTTTTCAATTTATTGATGTATATGCTCTTAATCAATGATCAGAAGGAAATTTCTTTTGAGAATAAAGAAACAGGATATAGCGCAGTCCTTGTTTATACTGCTCTGAATTAGTTGAATGGCGGATAAAGCATGCATCAAGCGTCTTCAGAAGGAGTATAGAGCCCTTTGTAAAGTAAGTATAGAATCCTTTGTTTTTTATACTAACGTTGTGCTTCACTATTTATTTTTATTCACATTTCCAGTGCTTACTATTTTGTTGTACAGCTATATAGTTATGCTTATTCTGTTATCACTGGTTTGTCTCCTCTAGTTTTGTGTGTGTTTGTGGAAATATCTAAGCTTGATAATTTAATGTTGTGGCTGATAAAACATTTACAGCATAAATGACAGGGAACATATCTTCTTCTATATTTTGCCTTTCTTCTCTTAATACAACTTAAAGTGTCTATGCTATAGTTTCTGAATAATTTTTTCATGACTGATTAACCTACAATATGTACTTTACAGAGTTGGATTGTTTGGGCCTGTAATTGCCTATATCATGGTATTTAAAGAATATGTCAACTGGATGATACTTAATTTTATTTTTGTATTGGCAGGAGCCAGTTTCCCATATTGTGGCCCGTCCTTCACCAAGTGACATTCTTGAGTGGCGTAAGTTTGTTTCACACTTACATTTCATATATGGTTTTATGTCGAGCTCTAATTTCCAAAAAGAGGAAAATGGATTCGTTGAATCTTTGGTGCATGTATTTATCAATGTTGTAGAACCTGTCACCACCTGAATCCAACGCATTAACCTTACTCTTGATCCTAAGTGCTCTTTCCTTAATATTGCTATAATATCAACAAGAAAGGAAAATATTGTATTGTGTTGGCAGAAACTTAATTCTAATTTATTTGGTAGGGAGTGGTTCAAACTTGATTCTGATCTTATTAAATGTTTATGTCTCAGACTACGTATTGGAAGGAAGCGAGGGAACACCTTTCTCAGGTTTAACAAATCATGATTATTGTAGTTTGACATTTTGTTTCAGCCATAACTTGGTTTGGTTTTGCGTGTCTCAGCACCCAATTTATTGCTATCTCAATTAATATAATATTTCTAATTTTTGGTCATTTTAGGTGGTTTTTACTATGGAAAAATCAAGTTTCCGCCAGAATATCCATATAAACCTCCTGGAATCAGGTGCCCTATTACTGTTATATGCTTGATCCTTCTAAATTTCATTTATTTGGTCTACTATAACCAAGTTTATACTTTCTATAATGTAGCATGACAACACCCAATGGGCGGTTCATGACACAGAAAAAGATCTGTTTATCAATGAGTGATTGTAAGTTCTTTAGTATATCGGGAGACAAATCACTTTTCTTTTTGTAATGAGAGAGACAGATCAAGTAGTATCTTAGTTACACAATATTGATACAGGTAAGTTTTTCTGATTTTGCAGTTCATCCTGAAAGTTGGAATCCAATGTGGTCTGTATCAAGGTCAGAGCGTTCATATTTTGCAGTGCTTTTATGTGGTTTACTACGTTTTGTGTTTTTATTTTTTCTTTGACTTTTGAAATTTGGTTGTATTATTTTCCTCAAGGGATTGGTATCTCTGAATAACACTAGTTGTTGATTATTAGTTTATTGTTTTATTCTGATGTTTCCATTTTATGAATGCAGCATACTTACCGGGCTTCTTTCATTTATGGTATGTTATGGTTTCTTCATATTCTTATTAAAGTCTGATTTCTCATCTCGTATGTCAATTGTTTGCATAAAAGATATCGGTAGTGCCTGTTGATATTAATCCATTAATCCATATAATACATCTGATATATTTTTTGAAATGACAAATGTTATGCAGTCGGTAACACTTCACAGCGTATGCAGTATTATGTTATTTTTTGAGCTTTTGATATATGACCGACTTAACTTTTGCAGATGGACACCAGTCCAACCACCGGCAGTGTAAACACCACTACTGCTGAGAAGCAGCGTCTGGCAAAATCTTCTCTCTCTTTCAATTGCAAGAAGTAAGTATTTTGCAACAGCCCATCATGATTCAATTGAGTAAGGTCTCTGGTTTGCGTTCCATAACTAATTGCTGTTGTTTCCATGCAGTGCAACATTCAGGAAAATGTTCCCCGAGTACGTGGAGAAGTACGAACAGCAGCAGCTTTCTGAGCAAACTGCTTCTGAGCAGCGTGTAGCATCAGACGCTCGTCATGATAAAAGTTCAAATTCTGTTTCGGAAAGGAATTTAGACTCCGCAGAACAAAACATGAAAAGGGTAGAGGGATTGAAGGACACTAGGAGAAACAAAAAACAGGCATTTCCAACATGGATGATGTTATTACTCTTCTCCATCTTTGGGGTTGTTATGGCATTACCTCTACTTCAGCTGTGAATCTTTTTATGGGTAAGGATATTCATAAAAGGTTTTATTGGAACTGCTTGCTCTTTATGTTCTGCTTAGGTTTTGTCATATTAACAGGATTTGTATAGGAAATATTGGACATGGAAGGTGTTGTCAAAGATATAATTTTACTCCTTTGTGTCTATGTTTTGCCAGTTTCTTGGTATTGATACTTGTCATGTTATGTTTACTCTTAAAATGTTGAAGCTTGTCTTCTAGTCTTGGTTGGTAAACATTAACACGCTGCTTTGCTATGGACTGCATTCTTCATGTCATGTTAATTCAGGTTGATGTTGTAACCATTTACTTGATTTTTTTTTTCATTTTATAAAAATAGATTCTTTAACTAAATTCAAGTCTCATAATTTGTCAAAAATGTTTAATTAGATCTTTAAACAAATGTTTTTAATCACGTTTTTGAATTTTAAAATAATTTACAATCAAGCCTATTCTAATCTTTTAAATAATTTTAAGTAGATTTTTAAACTTTTAAATAATTGTAATTTGGTCCACATATTCAAAAAGTTCATTAATTTATTGCAAATTATTTAAAAATTTAGAGAATTAATTAAAAATAGTAATTCAAAGATCTAGTTACAAATTTATTAGGGTATATTATAATTAAAACAAAATATAAAACAAAATAAATATATTTGTTTTGTTGTAGTATTTGGAGTCAAAGAGCTTTGGGAGGATATCAACATGTGAGAGAATATGCCTTTCCTGCTCCGTCTCAATGTTTTTTTAATTTCCATCCTCATTTTTTTGTCATGGGAAAATATTTTTCTTCATTCCCATCTCCACAGAGTACCACGGAAAATTGAGGATCCAATCTTAAAAAAATTTATATACTTTTCGATTAAAACTTTGACATTAGTATTTCGTCATTAATATTTTTTAAAAAATATTATTTTAATAATTATATATTTTGTATCTTTCTTTTTTAAAAAATAAAAACATTTTACATAAATAACAAAAAAAAAAAAAAATACAAACTTGCACATAAATAAAAAAATACAAAGTTGCACGTAAATAACAAAAAAAAAAAACTTGCACGCGTGATTAATTGAAGTATAGTGAAGTTGAAGAGTAATTACTATAAGTAATATGAATAAATGAGAGTGATTGTTGTGATGATAAAAACAGAGGAGTTGAGGAATGAAGGAGACAAAAATAATTGAGAAAAGAAGAAGAGGAGATGTTGTGTACACTGTAAGTAATGAAGGAGACAAAAATAATTGAGAAAAGAAGAAGAGGAGATGGTGTGTACACTGTAAGTAATGAATGCATTTTTTAAGGCTGTGTATTTAGATAGTGAAACAAGACTCTACATTTTTTAATATATTAATTATTTTTTTTAATAAAAAACATGCAAAGTTATATAATTATATATTGTATAATATATTATATATAAAAGTTAAATAATATGGTTAAGATCGGGGAATCCATGGGACAAAGGGTATTTTCTTGATCCTTATCTTAAAGTGTTACCGGAAGAACTTTTTCCTCAATCCCCGTTTTCACGGGAGAAAAAATCCTGACTTTAAAGCTCCGAACAGACAATTCTCACGAGGATCCATGTTAACAGATGCAAATTGACATCCTTAAATGTCACTATCATTGAGAATAGGTGTATTAAATGTCATTTATATAATAAATAACGTTTCACAAAGAACACCTGACGCACGCCTTTATGCTAGCTGGTCATGATATTTTCTTTTTGGGACTTTAGTACTTTGCATAATCTTTGATGAAATCTCGATCATTGATAGTGTGTGGAGGATCGTAAGGTACTCAGTGGTTGAGACACATAAAAGACCTTTAAAGTATTAGGTTTACAGTGGCTAAGACACATAAAATATCTCTAAAGTATTTTTTTCTTTTTTGCGATTTGCGATTTGTAATAGATCTTCTTCTTGTTTTTCTTATTTGTTATACTGTTCTAGTTTATTTTGGCTAAGTTTGTACGCGATCTTTGTTCATTGGTACTTGATACACAAACAACAATCTATTTCTTTTGAGATAAAACTAATGTCTTTCTCTTGCTTTCACCTTTTTTTAGGGTTTTCTAGGTAGTGAGTTTTGTATATCTATCGTTTGAACTTCTATTATTGATGTATTCAATCAGAGTACAAATTCTTCCTACTTCTCCTTTATGTGTTGACCATTCTCCTTAGAATGGTTGTTCCACCTACCATGTGGCGTAAGGAAAAAGGGATATTTCTTTAGCATGGGTGAATCAGGAGACGTTTGACACAACTTCTACTTTCGTCTCTGAGGGTGGTTTAGATCGAGTCTTTATCGACGCGTGTTATCTCTTTTCATTAGTTTTTGTTCTCTTTAATAGGTCTTCGTCTCCCCTTTAACGTGTTTTAGGTTAGCATTTTCAATCACTTATTGTTCGCCTATTTGTAAATGCACTCGATGAGTCAGACTTACATTAAAGTGTTTCAGTATTTGTGTGAATACAAAGGGAGTGTGCTGAACCTGAAGCTATTTTCCATATCTTTAAGGTTCAACCTAGCATAATGACTTCGACAAAGGGTGAAGGCTTAATATCTCTTCGCCATGTTCTAGAATGTTTGATGTATACTCAGATAGTGTGAATCACTTCAAGGACCGATTATTCCAAGTCATCCATTTAAACAAAGATGTTCATGCTAAAATTTACTCCATAGATCTTAGGTCACCTTACCAATGCTCATATAAATTTGCTATGTTTTGGCGTCAGAGCCACTTCCTCGAGGAGTCTGGATCATATGTTTACAATATGAATGATTTAACTCGAGACGAAACATTATAGAAGAGGAAACTGATGTCTTTCTGTGAAAATCTAGGTTATTCCAAATGTGTTGTCCCTTATGATATATCGTTAAAGAAAAAATTAAGGTGACTCATACAGACGTGCTTGATTATGGAAGCCAACTCGATGGAGGCTAGGAAGAACATATTTGGTAAGTAAGTTGAGAACGTATTCTCCTTTGAATTTCGTTCTGTGACCCCTCTTGAAACCATCTGTCCTTTTCCTATAGATAAGATGAAATGTTAGAAACAATTCAGCAAATGGGGAGGTCTGCCAAGGTAATCTCTTCTCCAACCGTTGTTACCAATGCGGTGGCCTAGGGTGCGCCTACTCTGGCGCAAGTTGAAGTACGAGATTCATTTAACCGTATCATGGTGGAAGATGATTCAGAATCTTCACGACCTGTCAATGGAGGAAACTTAGGGTCTAATTTTAATTTTGAAGAGCTTAGATAGGACAAACCGCTCACTAAGCGTCCCCGACTGAGGTCCATTAAGAAACATGTACCGGTTTCAACTGGTCGAAGAACAACTATGGAGTTATGGTCTTCCATTTTCGAAGAAGATTATTCTTATTTTTTTAAAGAAATCTGAAAAAACTCACCAGAAGGAGTTATCGAATTTGGCGTACTACACCCGTCGGACATCGGCCATATTGGCCTTTGGAGCTTTTGGGTGATGAAAAATATTCCTTTTTGTCTATCTTTAAAGAGAGAAAGAGATGGTTGAAAAGTGTGTTGATGCCCTTACCATTGAGAAAAATCAGTGTTTATAAGAGCTCCAAGGAGCGTTTTCCTTATTTTTAGGTATAAAGGATGTTGTCGAACCTTTCGGGTATCTCAACACTTAGGTTGAGAAGGTGAAATTACTTTCTCAGGAAGTGACAGATAATAACAAGACCTTATTTTGGCTTAGGCTTTGTTATATAGGGCGGAGTTCGCTCTTGGCGAAACAAACTAATCCTTGGATACATCTCGAAAAAGGATAAAAGAGCTTGAGGCATTTTTAAAGGAGTCTCAAGAAGGTTGAAGAAATGATGAAGAATGCCTGTGTGAGATGCATCTTGAGAAACTTACGTTGTCCAATTAGTATGCAAAGTCATTGAAATAAAATTACTCTATTGCTCATGAATCATTTGAAAGTGCTTTGCAACGGGTGGAGTTTTTTTTATCCCACTGGGCCTATCTCTCGAGAGAAAGTCCGTCTTGAGGAAGCAATGGAAAATGAGAGGTCCGTCTCCTTGGTATAGTAGCCGAATATGTGTTTCATTTTTTTTTGTTTTGGCATGTTTGTACTCGACTTGTATGTATCCAATGAATGAGTAAAATTTTTGGCAAAGCTTTGCAATATGTATTAAGATATTTGTTACTTACCATTGATTTTACCGATTTACATGATATTAATTTTAGTTCTTAGTTTGTTTCTCTAGGAGATAGCTTGTCTTTTGGGATCATGCTTAAAGTTTTATTGAATGTCTCTGGGGATCGTACCCGGTCAAGGGTCGGTACCCCCTTCTATGTACCTAAGTGAAAATCTAATTTGAGATCGACATAATATGGAATCACCACTTCCTTTGGAGTGACTAGTTATCAAGATGGGTGAACCTATATTTTCCACTTTATTGTCTATTGTATTTGTCAGTGCTTTGGTACTGTGGGGCTTTGATTGCTTTGGTCATACATGTACAACATTTATGACAACATGCCTGAGTCTTTTATCATGAGACTTTGAGTGCTTTGGTAGTATTCTTGTGGCGTTTATGACAACGCCCCCTGATTCTTCGTTGCATTATTGCCTTTAAAATTACAAGCAAAAGAGAGAGTTTAGTGAAAATTTATTTATTCTTTGATGGAATAACGTTGTATATCATATCAGTACATCATATCTTTACGTATGAAGCAAATTAAAATTAACCAAGCAGTGTAGTTGTTGGCTATTGGCCACCAAGAATGTGGTGGGTGTGTTTGAATTTCACCTGGAATTATTATCTGACAATGCATGACCATAATGATCTACTTTACCTTCTAAAGACCGGATAACCATGTCTCTTAAGTTCTTGACTAGGGAAACAATGTTGATCTTCATAACTTTCCCTTCACATTTCTTCTAGTTTCTTTAAAGAGCCTTGTATATCTCTTTCACTTCAGATAAGTCATGGCATATCATCACATGCTAATCATGAAAGTTATGGTATTTCAGCTTGGAATGGACCGAGGAAGCCATAACGTCTAGGTTTGCCACAAAAGATTTGTCTAGGATGCAATTGTAGACGCTTTTGCAAGGAACTAATAGAAATTGTGAGTCGATTGTATTGGTATCTGGGCCTTATCCTAGAGTGACAATTAGTTTAATGTACCCCCAGGGACAATTTATAGTGTCGTTGTAGGCTTACAGGTCAGATCCATTGTAAGGTTATAATATGTCTTTCTTTAACCCTATGTTCTAAAAAAGGTCTGAGTACATGATATCATAAGAAATACCTCCATTAATGTGAACTCAGGAAACATAAAAGTTTGAAATGGTGGTTATTATCACCAAAGGAATATCTCATTTAGGATCTCACCTTCTTTTTCACTATCACAAAATCCGAGTATAAGCCTTGAGGTGCCTCCCTTCTTTTTGTTTATGTTCTCTAGACGTAGGTGTTGTTTGCACCGAACTGGATTACCAATTCTCTTGTGTTCTTTATTGTTTTACTTTGATTCATCATTTCTCTCATATTATGTTAAATCTGATTTAACAAGTTGGACAAGTTGTCCCAAACATCTGGTTTAACATCTGTCCCCTGAGGAACAAAATTTCAACCAATATAACGTGATATCCTTTAGATTGAAGAACGCATGTGCAACCTACCAAAGAATGATGAACATGGTCTTTCAAGAGAAGATAAGCGAGATGTTAGAGGTATGTATGAACGACATGATTCTGAAGTGGGACCAAGAATATTCACATGAAAACACATAATTCGGGTATTCGAGAGGGTTCAATAATACAACAGGCTTAATCCATATAATAAGATTTTCATCAACTATAAATTCCTTAATTACTTTTTCACTACTAGTATAAATGAAATTTGTAATGGACACCGAATCATACTAGCTTTGACGATAACTTCTTCACCTCACCTAAGACATGTATGTGGTTTTATGTGTTGTGCTTGTACTATGCAAATATCATTGTGGTTTTGATGATGACAAAACTATAATATTTATAATGACAACTTCCAAGTATATTGGTGGCAACTATCAAGTATTGATGACATCTGTCAAAGAGGTTTAGATCAAGACGACTCTTCAAATGGTTCTTGATGATGACAGTCGATCAAAGAAGAAATATCTCATGTCTCAATAGTCAAAAAATAAAGTTCCAGTCAAAGTGATATTCATTGGTGAATCAAGCAAATAAACTCAAATACTTAAAGTTATGATCTTGAAGTTTGAAGGCTTTAATGTGTGAAAGTGTGAAAATTCGCATGGTCATTTGTTTATGGTTGTTCTTAGTCTAGATTATTTTATTATAAAAGGAACAAGTTAAGTCTTGATGTGTACTTAGGTAATGCGCGAAAAAAAATTGTTTTACACCTTATCTAATTTGTTAAAATCTCAAAAAATCAATTTGGGCAAGCACTTGTTTAATCGAAAATTTGTTTAATCAATTAGAAAGATATTATACACTATCTATCCATTAAAAGGTTATTCTAATCAATTAAAATAAAAGTGTAATTCTTCCTGATTATAAAAGAAGTTAATAATCAAATAAGTGGCATAATTTTTCAAAGGTTTATAATTTAGCTCGGCTAGTCGATTAGTTCATAGATGTATTCGACTAATTCATTAAAATGGTCCATAGATTGTTTCCGTTTTACGCCAAACTTTTTCATACAAAAAGTAGAATTATTCTTATTTCAAAACACGCTAATTTTCTGAATAGAAACTCTTATTTAATTTTTTTATCACAAAAGTTGTCTTATTGTAAAGAGAGTGAAAAATTAACTTAGTGCAAAGAAAGTGAAAAGTTCTTTTTGAGGGTTGTTGTATTGGTGTCGTGCTAAAAATATTTATTCAAGAATGTTAATTTTTTGTGATATATTTTATATTGAACTTGAAGGTTGTAAGCTAAACTTAAAAAAAAAATTGAGAGAAGGTTTTAAACTGAACCTGTATAAAAACTTTCTTTGTTTATGAAGGTTGCTAGAATGATCCTATGCAAAAGGTAAAATTGTTGTGCAAGGTTTTAAGACTAGTGAAAAATTCAAGGTTGATTTTAGTGGACTCATTCATATTTGTTTCATACACAAAATTTATATAAAGGTCAATCTCCTTATTCAAATCAAATCATACTTAACCAAAAAAAATAATTATGAAATAAATAATAAAACATTTTACCAAAAAAAATATAATTAAAAAAAAATACATTATCAAAAAACTAACACATTAACAAAAACTCATTTAACAAACCACCACACTAACACATCATTGACACATTGATCTCTTGAGCATTTAAATTACTATTAGGTTTAGAGGATTCATTAGAAACTAAACTCCTACAAAGAGGACAAGTAGAATGAGATTGAAACCACTTATCAATACAATCTAAATGAAACCCATGATTGCATTTTGGTAAAACTCTAACTTTTTCTCCTTCAACAACATCACAAAGACAAACAGCACACTCCAAACCATCTTTGAAATCTTCTGGTTTGAAAACCCTAACAGGCAAAGACTTGAGAATTGAATCTTCAAGAGGAAGTAAACCCATTGCACGTAAATGATGAATTACACTAATCATACACATGAAAAACATACCTATCAAAAATATAGCTTCAATCCCAATAAATTCTGTATGTTCAAAAGGATCAGAATCAGTCAATATGTCACTAGAGTAAAAAATAAAAAAACATCGACAAAAATAATACTAGGTTAAAGACGTGAGAAAACATGCAAATCAAACATAAAAAATACTAGGTTTAAAGAATGTGAAAATATTATATGACATTTATTGAAACATAATAAATTGTTCTCAATCAATATTTTTACTTACCCAAAAACCATTTGATGAGAAAATCCATGATATGGTAGGGATTCTTTGACTTAATCAAAGTTCAAACTTCTGTGTTTGAAATCAACCTTCGAGCGATATTAAATTTATTAAAGAAGAATTTTGCCGTAAATTTGTATTCTCCCAACATATATGCAAAGCTGAAGACACCTACAAATATTTATAAGGGAATGTAAATTACCGTTTCAAATAAATCTAAAATAAAGGAAACAAATAACTTAATTTTTTTAATTAAAAAATAATTTAAAATCTGCAATTTACTTAACGAATTAAGACTTTACTAATTTTATACTAAAATATTTATAACTTCGAAAAGATTATATATATATATATATATATATATATATATATATATATATATATATATATTTGGATGCAGTTGGAAAACTGATGATCTTGATCAGTGGTTTTAATTTTCAACTGTAATCTATATACATTTATGGTAGTGCGAGGTGAACATGCATGGTTAGAACTCCAACGCCTATGTTAGTTCAAGATTCAAGATAAGTGTTGTGAAAAGTGGAAATCAGAGATTGTATCTTACTCTTAGCGTCTGAACTGATTTTATATCTAGGGTCAAGTGGAGTGGATTTAAAATGGATTGAGTATTAGTCATTTGAGCCTTTAGCCGATTTAGAATAATTTCCCCCAATAGGGTTGTTCAAAAACGAACCAACCCAATAGAAACCCACAAACTAAATCAAACCGAAACGCAAAAAATCGCATTTGGTTCGGATGTGTTTTAGCCATTATTTAACAAAACTGCGCGGTTTGGTTTGGTTTGCGGTTTGTATTTTTCAAATCGAACTAAACAAAACCAACCTGCATTATGTTACAACCCAAATTTCACTTATCCCTCATCCAACCCAAAACTCAAACCTATTATGCCATAACCTTACAATTACAAACGATTTTCTCTTACTCACACTTAGGGTTTCAGTTTCAACCTTCTCAAACCTCTCCTAGCAGTATCGCACATTCTTATCATCTTCTTTGTCATGTACGTCTCGCCTCTTCTAATCTAAATTCTCCTCTCTTATATTCTTTCTTTTTTATCTTCTCATTTTTATGTTACTATTACCTCTTCTAATTAATTTTTTATCCCACCTTTCTTCTCTAATCTCACATGTCTTATGCTATTTCTTTCTCATCTTCTCTAATATCTCCTCTTCACTATTTATTATTATTATATTTTTATATTGTTTTATGCTACTATTTTTTTCATGCTTGTCTAAACTGATTTTTGTATATTGAATGAGAAGTTTTTGTCTAAATATGATGAATTTTGTTGTTATTTGGTACTGTATGAATGACTAAACACAGAGTTATGTTGTTCTCTATAGGTGTATGCGTGACTCAATAAAAATCTTGTAAGAAACCGAACCAGCTAAACCAACTCAAACCGCATTGGTTTGGTTTGGTTTAGTTTTATTTCTAAAAGCCAACCAAACCGAACCACATGATTTTTTCTCTTGAGGTTCGGATGATTTTTAATGTCAAAATCACTCAAACCACACCACGAACACCCCTAACCCCCAAGGCTTGGCCAGGAACTAGAACAGCCGAGGAAATCCTTAAATAATGCAGACTGACCTTTAAGATGGGGTTCAATGTGAAATGGAACTGAAACACTTGGAATCAGTTGAAAAGTAGTGGGGGACAGGAGCATGAAATGCTTTCTTGTCCTATGAATGTTTTGATACCTGCTCCAGCTACGCCAACCTAATGAAATAGGCTAGGAAATGATTTCCCTATCTATGATACTTTCATTCTGGCATGGAGGAGCAGAGTGACGACTGCCATTGGATTGATACCTTACCTTTGATCTGGAACGTTAATAATTAATTGATTTTTCTATAAAAATTGAGTTTTGCCTCCAGGCTTTTATTTTACTATTCTTATTGCTCCCCGATAGTTTCTTTCTCTGGATCATTACATGTTGTCTTTTTATCTCCACCTTAAAGTTTCCACCGCGATTTTCCTTTCTCTTTTATCCATGTGTGTTGTTGCTTCTCTCTTTAAATGAGAGAGGTTTTTTTTCCTTATCTTTTATCATTTTCGAGGCTCAATCATCTATTGCCGACCCGTCTCCACTAACCCACTAAATCTATTCATATGCAGAGGTGAAATACAATTGATATAACAACAACAAACGCTGAAGATTATTCCTGGGGTAGACCCACAATATTTGTGGTTGCCCTAAAAGTATGCCCAGTGGTAGGGGTGAGAATAGGTCAGGCTAACTAACAGGGGCCTACGGCCTAGCCTAATAGGCCCAGGTAAGGCCAGGTTTTTCTTAAATAGAAAAGGCATAGGATTTTTTATAAGCCTATTTAGCTAAAGAGGCTAGGCCACAGGCTGCAATAAAAACCTTTTAAGCCTATCAGGCCGACCTAGATAAATAAAACTCAATAAATTTATTATTATTATCTTGTATTTTGTAGTTTGAATTAAAATACGAAAATAAAGCTTAATTATCTTGATGAACTTATGAAAATAAGTTTAAAAACATTATAAACAATGTTATAAGTTTTTTTCATCAGTTCTCTCCAACAAATAATATCACCAAACTTATGCTAATAAGTAAACTTGAATGAGACAATAAAAACAAACATTTAGTCTCATTGATCTTTTAATTTGTTAGTCTATTTAACATTAGTTGAATTTATTATTTACAAATGTTCAAATGAAGTAGGCTTTTAAATAGGCTAGTAGGCCTTCGAAAAGGCCAGACTCGGGCTTAAAAATAAGCCTATCATAAGCTATATATAGGCCAGACTTAGGTTTTGAATTTTTTAGTAGGCCAGACTCAGGCTTGGCAAAGCCTAGCTCGGCCCAGGCTATTTCCACCCCTACCCAGAGGGACGGGGGGATAGAGGTTCCCTTTGAAGCGAGGTCTCCTTTGAATTGGAAAGTTTTGGCGATCCCTGTAGATAAGAGGGTATGCCATAAATTCAAAGGATGCTCTATCCCTTTTTAATCTTGTATATTTGAGAAATTAGGGGTGTGACTCCCATTATTTGCTTTTGAAAAGGGAATGTTGGATCGTCTTCACATTCCTCCATTGCAGCTTCTTCCATGTGCTTCGGGCTTTGTTAGAGCCTTTTAATACTGGTAAAAATATCAGGGGAACATAGATTTGGCTTCCTTAAATCTCTTCTTTTATCTCTTTGAATTTAATCTCCCTTCCAAGAGTTAAGACTGTGGACTTGTTTCTCTTCGCCAACTGAGAAACGAGGTGTTTCATGTTTATATTGACAATTGGAAATGTTTTAAGGAGTATTATTTCCTGGTTTCCCCTCTTTATCCTCTTGTTCATAATGAGGTATGCATCGTTCCTTCATCTTCCCCGGCCCTAGTATCCTATTATGAATGGAGGAGGCGATTTTGGTCTTTAGATCACTTCTCCCAAAGAGATGAAGATTATTCCATCCCACATGAAGCCCTCACCGATGCGGAAAAGGCTATGAAGGAAACCTTGCTTTCCTTTTCTGACTTTGATATACATTGACGGGATATCACTGAGGCAAAGATTGTGGATGATAGGAAGAAACTTTTTGGTATAATTTTTTATCTTCTATTACTTGTAGTATGCACCCTTGCATATTCTCTTATTGGATAAATTACCTTACTTTTTATAGATTACCTCAAAAGGAAAGACTCACTAGGTCTGGGCTCCCTTAACTGCGTTAGCGTCTTCGGAGAGTCGGAGTAAGAAAAACCATGACCATTCTGCTAATATGATCGAGATAAATAAGACACTCGGGGAAGTCTGCAAAGTAGAAAAATTCAAAACAACTTGGTCCTGCTTTGAGTATCAAATTGGGGGATACTCTAGTTATTTTTCCCTCCGTGATGGTTGGTCATTTGCTTAATACCAAAACGTAAATGAAGAAGTGTGTGTCAGTTTACAACTATGAGTAAATCCATCAGCTTTCCCCTTTTGGAAAATCTAATTTGCTGGCAGAATCAGCTTATCAAGTCCTTCGGGTTGTTCCCCTCCTAACTCAGCTTGTAGTCAGTCATATGGATCTTTTGTTCCCCTGTTCCTATTCTCGAGAGATTGATGATTTGAAGGATCACTATGACCTGACCGAGGCTAAAATGGTTAGCTTTGAGAGGGAGTGTTATGCATTGCGTACTTGCTTGAATAAAGTTTCTCATTTCCTGGATGAAGTGAAACAATCTAGATCCTTTGTTGCCATGGCTAGTCACATAACATATATCGAGAAGCTATTCGAAGAGAATGACTAGGGTGTCCTATATAAGGAACTTGAGTATGGGGTTTTTTCTTCCGTAATCCAGAACCTCATGTCAGAACTTGAGGAGAACAAAACTGGCCAGGATAAGGATCATGGGGCCTTACAAGAAGAACAGGTCACCCTGAGTAACCAGCTGCATGATATTTCTGAAAATGACCTTAAAGAGGTTGAGTTTTACAATGTTTTGGGCCAGCTGAAGTGTTAGACGATAGGCTTCGATTTAAGGGGGGAATATATCACGAATTTAAAAATTAAACATTGGGCAAAAGTGGTTTTCAAAAATTTTATGGTACAACGGAAATAACCCGAATCGAATCTTCTAACCGAACCTACTGTCGAAAAGCTCGGATATGCATAAAGTTACACAATTGAATGATAATGAACACAAATTGTTCAACAACGATTAATCACAAACCAATTAAATGCTAAGCTACACGTAGAGCTTATTTCCAATGATAAAAAATCAATTAAAAGCAATATACACAATTTGTCGAACACCTTGTGTGCAATCGATAACGTTTGGAAATTTAATTTGATTTGTTCATGTTAAAGCCAATCACAATCAAAGTGATTGTGATTATATCAACAAACTGTAATTCATAAGGTAATAAAAAAGTTGATTTCTAAACGAATTGATCAAAGCTACAAAGATTCGATAATTTACAAAAACATAAATTATATATATATATATATATATATATATATATATATAGAGAGAGAGAGAGAGAGAGAGAGAGAGAGAAAGATAGATAGATAGATAGATAGAGAGAGAGATTTGTTTAGACAATTCCCAAATCAGCCTCGCTATGGGTACGTATGCCCTCAATTCTAATTCGAATTGAGATAATTGCAATTAACCTTACTTTGCAAACAATGTATATACAAGAGATGAAGAACTCTAACCCTATAAACCCTATGGTTGTTGTTGATTCTATCACCTCCAAACCCTTGATCAAAGTGATCAAGTCACCAACAATGCTGCTTCAATCCACCAGTTCTTCTTACTACCTTGCAAGACCTCCCGTCTCAAGGTTTTCGGTCGGTCAGATTAATCCCAAGCACGCACTTGTTGAACCCAAGATTCACGAACACGAGCCACCGTCTCACGCTACTCCTTTGTAAGGTACCACCTACCTTGTCCCAAGGCCTTCAGTCGATCAAATCTGTATTTGCGTGATCTTGTCCAAAACCTTCAAATCCTCAATGATCTCGAAGGAAAATCCCAACTTGGTTTTTTATTTGAAACACACAAAGAACCCAACCCAATATTCTCGGTTACACCAACCTAATTGGACGTTATCAACCCTAATCTAGATGGTCACCCAATCAAAAAATGATTATGTGTAGTTTGATTATGTGTATGCATAAAAGAGAGGTTGAACATGATGAGTTTACTTTGCAATTCTGGTTTCATTTAGGTTTTACACTAGTACCTTACTAGAAAATGATGCATGTATGTGTATATATATGTATGAGAGATATGAAGCAAAATGAATGCAAATGGATGGAGGAAAAATATAATTTTTGACAAAGGGAATCATGTGTTTCAGCATATTAAAGCAATAGGTCGGCCTATCAAGGTACTCAGGCCGGCCTGTGAAGGTCTTAGGTCGACCTGTGAAGGTCTTGTGTCGACCTAAGTGAGGCGACCTGAAGGCACTGACTACAGGCTTTATTATTGATGCATGGGTGTTGACCTAAGATGTCTGTGTTGACCTTTACTGAAGTTCAAACTTCTATAAGTCGACCTAAACATGTATGTGTTGACATAAGATGTATTGCTTATCCAAAAACTTGTTTTTCAATGTATTTTTCACAAAAACCTTGTTTTCAATGCATGTATGATGTAAAATCCTTTTCCAAACCATTTTAATGCTTCCTAATACTAAGATGCTCATCTAGAATAGGAGGATACCGTCCAATAGACATTAACGCTACACTATCCTAGTTTTGACATCATTCAAAATACACTTAACAGAAAGTAGCACTCACATACTCCCCCTTTTTGATTATGGCAAAACATGAGATGACGCGTTTCGCGATGTTGTTTTCTTCATGAAGACTCCCCCCTGAATATCTGCATCCAACTTCATCTTGTATACTTCTCCCCCTTTGACAACATGAAAAAGAGAACAAGCAAACCATGAGAAGTATCTTAATTCACATACAAACCAAAATACAATACAGAGGCAATTTGCAAAGATATAAATATCAACATGATAGAACTCACATAGAATGAAATTCACTTTCAGATATAATAATTCTTAAACATAAATACAAGCAAACAAAGCAACAATAGGACACAATTGCCCCTTATTTATGCCAAATAACATAATACAAACATGAAACATGAGAGACACAATGACATAAAAAACCCTTGAGGTTGCTATAAAAGCGACACAATTACATGACATATGCATTTGATGCTCCTGAAATGCTGCACACATGTGTGCTCTAGCAAGGCAATACGAATTCATCACCACTCAAACCAAAAACAGAGATGTAACCATAACAATGACACATTACAAGAATTTTATTAGCATCATAACATGTTCAACCATAGTTCATGCAAAAATACATAACAAGCCATATGCACTAAAAGTATATTTCAAGCATGTAGATGGAATAACACAACATTACTATAAGCATATAATTGACGTACATCAATAAAAATTGTTGGAAGTTAATAGTCAGGAACTATTTCAAGCATCAAGAATATAATTATTTGGAACACACACAACATGCAACAATAAAAAGATTACAAAAGAAGAGAGAAGTGGAACAATATTACCTCGTTCATGAATTGATGAAGGATGCACTCTTAGGTAATAGGACTTACAATGAAAGTTTGAGAAATAGTATATAAAGTGTATGCAACAATTCATATTTAGGAAATATTTGAGATACCAAGTATCCCCAATTTCTTTCGGATGTTAAAAAATGGCTCGGTTGCAAGGGGTTTTGTAAAAATATCCGCAAGTTGATGTTTACTACCAACATGCTCAAATACGACATCCGCTTTTTCAACATGGTCACGTAGGAAATGGTGATGAATCTCAATATGCTTAGTGCGATAATGTAACACCAGATTTTTGGTTAGATTGATAGCACTAGTGTTGTCGCACATAATAGGAATACGTTAGAGTTTTATATCAAAGTCAAGTAATTGTTGCTTAAGCCATAAAATTTGAGCGCAACAACTACTGGCCGCAATGTATTAGCCTCGTCAGTTGACAAAGCAATAAAAACTTTTTTCTTGTTATGCTAACTTACTAAGGCATTTGAAAACATGTGGCAAGTTCCACTTGTACTCTTCCTATTTGATTTGTAACCGGAAAAATCGGAACCGGTGTAACCAACCAAATTACAATCGCTTTCCTTAGAATACCAAAGCCCATAACTAAAAGTACCATAAAATACCTAAGAATACGTTTTATAGCTTTTAAGTGAGATTCTTTGGGGGCCGATTGATACCGGGCACACATACACACTCTAAACATGATGTTCACCATTGATGTAGTGAGATATAGAAGATAACCAACCATACCTCGCTATTTCTTCACGTCTACATCCTTACCATTCTCATTCCTTTCCAAGTTACCATTTGTAGCCATAGGAGTATCAATAGACTTTGCATCTTCCATGCCAAATCTCTTTAGCAAGTCTTTGCAATATTTGGTTTGACATACAAATGTGCCTTCATTCATTTGTTTGATTTGAAGACCAAGGAAGTAGTTTAACTTCCCCATAAGACTCATCTCGAACTCTCCCTGCATAAGCTTAGATAACTATTATACAAGTTGCATATTAATTGATTCAAAAATAATATCATCGACATAAACTTGAACTAGAAGAGTATGCTTTCCTTGGCGCTTAATGAATAATGTAGTATCTACTTTTCCCATTTAGTATCTTTGATCAATTAAATTTTTTTTTAGTCACTCATACTAAACCCTAGGGGCTTGTTTAAGACCATACAAAGCTCTTTTGAACTTGTATTTTTTCTACAATTTGATCCTTTATGTTAACTAACGTGTTCACCGTTGACTTTTTTCGCAAACTTCGTTCTAAAAACACTTATGTGGCACAAACGGCGCTGATGTGTCATTTAAGCAGATGATGAAGAACATGTTGAAGATGCTAGTATATGTCATAATATTATTAGTTTTGATTTTTGTAGTGTTGATGTGTATTTTAGTTCGGAAGTGGTGATCATTGTTGATTTTGATGTTAGTGGCGTAAGACATGACTTTTGGTACCTTCATGTGACACTTGTCGTAAGGCATGAATTTTGGTACCTTCATATAGCACTTGTTGCAATTCTATAACATTTTTGTTACAGTAAAGTCGTAATTTGTACAACAGACAAAACTTGAAGACTTGATTGTTACAATTTAAAAACAAATGGGATATGTTTGTAGCAAAAAAAATAAAAAAAACTTAAATGACTCAGACAATATTTTTACCTAACAAATAATATATATCAATGTCATGATACAAAAAAATATACACAATCAATACTATTTGATTATTAGGACTTATTCCAACAATCTCCCACTAGCATTAGAGTCAATCAGATATTATCTTAACATATATATAACATATATGTGTTCATTGTGTGTATCAAGCACCATCTATCATGTATCAGATTCACGATTCATATTTTAAAATATTTTATTTTTTAGATTTAAGTTGAAATCATATTAATTTGATGCTTAGATCGTATCTTCTAAAATCAATTTCAATGGTAAAATTGTCCTTACATACACTACAAGAAAATATATGATTTGCAAGGATAATTTTGCTACAGAATGTATTTCTTGTTAATTTCCATGTAATTAAAGGCCATTGAATGCAATTAATTTCATTAATGTTTTTTTCCACATAATTATACTTATAATAGTCTTACTAATATATTTATTCGATAATCACGTTGTCTCAACAAATAATAATAAAAAATTAAACACGTTCTCTTTCACAAACACATCGAAATACACAGCTCTCGATATATTGCGAAACACGATCTCACCCCAATTTTGATCTCAATCTCGATTTCTCCCCTGATCTCGACCTCGATCTCAATCTTGCCATTCATCACAACCTCAATCTGACTCTTGTTACCGATTTGCATGGTTCGTTGTCTCCGATTTTGCTTTTCAATCTGCGCCGTCTCCCGCCGATATGCACGTAACCTCCAATCTTCGCCGTGTTTTTCTGATTGATTCATGATTATCAATATTTTTTTGGCTTAATCATGTTTATCGACACACAAATTCACAACTATTTTCAACAATGCTTATATTTCTTCTATATAATTTTGTTGGAATTTAATTAGGGTTTAATTGATATTACTTATATTGTTGTTCACTCAATGATTTCTGTAACTTTTATGTTGGTATGCAATCAATGGTTTACATTGCTCAATTCACAAGGCCTGATTACTCAGATCGATTCTCGATACGATTTATTAATCTTAAAATCAGAAACAATGTGAGTATTTTCATCCTCTTCCATTTTAGTACATCAACCACTACGCCAAACAAGGGAAAAGAGGGCGCTTTTTTTGGCCTATGACAGCGCTTAAAAGCGCTGTCTAAGCCTGCGCTGTCGTAGGTAAAGACAGCGCTTTTTTATTTATGAAAAAGCGCTCTCTAAAAGGGGACTTTAGACAGCACTTTTAAAAGCGCTGTCTAATGTATACGTTTAAAATTTTAAAGAATAATTTTTATATACTTTAGAGAGTGCTTTTTTCTTCAAAAGCGCTCTATAAAGGGGGACTTTAGACAGCGCTTTTGAAAGCGCTGTCTAATGTATACGTATAATGATTTTTTTATATATCTTTAGAGAGCACTTTTTCCTTAAAAGCGCTCTCTAAAGGTGGACTTTAGACAGCGCTTTTAAAAGCGCTGTCTAATGTATAACTTTAGACAGCGCTTTTTTCTCAAAAGCGTTGTCTTTTGTCTACGTATAATTTTGAAGATTTTTTTTAAAAATCCCATTTTAACCATTTTTTTTATGCAAAAACTTGTATAATTCACATTTCAATAAACCAGTATGGATACGCATTTCCATCAACAAATTCTATTTCAAAACTAGAATTTACATTAATGCAGAATTCGCACAAATTCTATAAACTAGAATTTGTACATTTCAATAAACTAGAATTTATATGCAGAATTCGCACAAATTCTATAAACTAGAATTTGTACATTTCAATAAACTAGAATTTACATGTAGAATTCGCACAAATTCTATTGTATGGTTTCAAACCTGTATAGAATTTACATTTCAATAAACTAGAATTTACATTCACAAAACTATACATTCAAGAAAGAATTCTTCTTGCAATAAAAAATTCGCACAATTCCTCCTTAGTATCTTGCAATTGTTTCCTCGTGTAATAAGGACACGCCATATCATCGAAATACTACATAACAAAACAAAATACGCATTATTTAGTTAAAATTAATAAATTATATGACATATCCGATAAATATTAAAATAAATCCTAAGTTATAAAACCATGCATACCGTAATAGGAATCTCCAATTGTCCCATTTGAAGGATTTCTCTCATGAACCTCAAAACGAAGTACCCGCAGTCTATGCCATTACGCTGACGAGGGTACTACACATAGACAAACAAATAAGAAATAATATATAGATGTTTTGTGTTATCAAGTAGCATCACTAATAAGCAATATTGTGAAAATTAATATACCTCCACTTTCATCTTGATCATTTCTAGTAAATGATTCAATATCAACATCAATATCACCTTGATCTCCAACATTTTCATAAATTACTTTGTTAGATAAAAGCACTATAGACCATTTTGTACTTGTCGGATCAGTGACATAGAACACTTGTTTAGCTTGAGAGGCTAGAATAAAAGGCTCATCTTTGTACCCCACCCTATTAAGATCCACTTGCAAAAATTCTGACTTATCCATTCGTACGCAATTATTATTTTCAACCCACTTGCAACGAAATATAGGAATCTGAAACTTCTCATAATCAAACACCCAAATGCGCTCGATAACCCCAAAATATGTCAGATTTTCAAATTTGGGGTTTAAGTCTTTCACACTTGAAATGTGCATTACTTCAGCTACCACGGTGACACCACTATTTTGCATAGTACTTTTATCATCTTGTTCTTCGGTATAAAATGTATATAATGCCAAGCGAAGGTTTCTTGCTTCTTTTCCAAATTCAGGATAATCATCATCAATTTTCATCCACTGTGGTGAATCTGCCGGATGTCGAAACTTTCCATCAATAATTCTTTCATCTGCATGCCAAGTCAAGTGTCTTGAATCGGTCTCACTACGAAACATGCGTCTAAATCTCGGAATTATAGGAAAATACCATAAGACTTTTGCTGGAGACAACTTTTTCTTATATCGAGAGACACCGCATTTAGGACACTCATTTAACGATGCATACTCATTTCGAAACAATACACAATCGTTTGGATAAGCATGTATCTTATCATAGCTCATGCCAATAAAGCACAACATCTTTTTGGCCTCATATGTTCGATTGGGAAGAGTATTATCCTCTGGAAGCATATCTTTCATAAGGGCCAATAACTCTGTGAAACTTTTATCCGACCATCCATTGCCCGCCTTTAAGTTGTACAACTTTAATACTGCAGACAATCTTGTGAATTTGGTGCAACCATTATACAACGGTTTCTCTGCATCGCTTACCAACCTCTCAAACATTTTGGGACAATCCTTAAGATCTTCTTCAAGTGCTTCTACAATCTCTTTGACTCGATCAGAATCGTATGTATCTGTGCCATTGTCGTATGAAGCGTAGGTCGTATTATCCCCCGATTCAACATTCCCGTTAATTTTCTCACCATGCAAATTCCAACATGTATAACTTCTATCAATTCCACTCCTCAATAAATGCGATGCCAAGTGAACCGCGTCAACCTGACTCCCAAAACATCAACCCAAGCAAGGACATATCATTTAACTGGGGTCTTTGGCGTGCGCAACAGCAAACTTAACGAATTCCGATACCCTATTGTCGTACTCTTTCGACAATCGACTTGAAGACATCCATTTCTTATCCATAGTTATACTAATTAAACTAAACAAAAACAAAAAGAAAAAATGTTATACCTGTAGGGAAACGATCCGACTTTCACACTTTGAACACAAGTAACCCCTATACACGTATCATAAAATGAAATATCATTAATTGACCAATTATGAGTCATAACTTGATAAGTGGCAACATGTAATCACAAACAAGCAACAATTAGAGAACAGATCAAAATACAAGAAGAAAGGTGAGAGACAACCATTAATATAGGCTCATTGACTTATAATATAACTTTAAAAACCACGAAAAATTATAATTTAAAGTATCAAAAAAATTCTCTCCTCAATAAGTATAAAGTAGACAATTAACTTATAACAAAAAAACTGCCGATATTCATGCTCTTATGAAAGTCAAGAAAAAATAATAAAGAAAAAAACTGAAACAATTTTTACTAATGATTTTCTATTCAATGATTATAATCCCTCATATTTTCCTCAAATTACAGGAGTGAAATCAAAAAGACAAAATTCACTGATAGTTAGCCACTAGAGCTGAAATCAGGTCATGATATATATTCTATTCAGAAACTAAAGCAACATCTACATTAATTGGAATCAAGAAGCCAATGCTTGATCTCATCCAATGACATGCGAGTATTTCCAGAAAATGGAGTACTACACTCCTTAGCTTTAAATCTCACCGTGAAAACTTTTTCCCCATAAAAATCAAATCAAAAACAAAAATTAAAAACAGAGAAATGAATAATAAAAGAGATCACTCAGTTCAGCAACAATGTACCTTATTCGTTTTCAGAGGATAAGAGAATAAGAACAACAACAACAACGTTTTCACGAAATGACGGCAACAGTGACGACAATGGTGACGGCAACGGTGACGGAAACGGTGACGGCAACGATGACGGCAATGGGAATGCAAGAACGACGGCAATGACAATGCAAGAACGACGACAAGGGTTTCAGAAAATGTTTAGAAGAAACGGTCAAGAGAAGAAAATGAATAGAAGTGTCTGAAAATGTTTAGAAATTGTTTTATATTTTAATTCGTACATGAACTTAGAGGGCGCTTTTAAGAAAGCACTTTCTTATGTGCAACCTATAAGAGCGCTTCCCTTAGAAAGCGCTTTCTAAAGTGAAAAGAATTTAAGACCTATAAGAGCGCTTTTCTGAAAGCGCTTTCTAAGGTTAACTTTAAACAGCGCTTTTTAAAAGCGTTGTCTAAAGTAATACCTATAACAGCGCTTTCCAAAAAAGCGCTTTCTAATGTGGAATCCATTTATTGCATTTAACAGCGCTTTTTAAAAAGCGCTTTCTAAAGCCTATCTTTTACTGCGCTTATTTTTAGCGAAATTTTTTTATTCTTTAAAGCAGCGCTTTTTTATAAAAGCGCTGTCTTTTTGGTGCTGTCTATTCCTATTTTTGGCGTAGTGAACTCTTTTTGTTATTTTGACTATAGGTTAAGTTGATTCATACAACAATAGAAACTACAAATTAGGTACTGGTTCATCATCTAAAATATTTAAAGTTTGCTATTTCTGTATACTATAGTCTAAATCTTTGTCTTTGACAGAAAATGCTGATTTAAGTCACATTGATACAGTAACCCCGCTATAATTTGCAATTTGCAACCCAAGGTAGCCTTTTGTTGTAGGTAGCAAAGGTAAGAATCTGATTTGAATAGATGTGTTATGTTTTGTGGATCGTTATTAAATGTTAGTTGTGTATGTTACTAAACAGTCTCATTGACAAAGGACAACTTTGGAGACTTGTTACGTCTTCCTTTCTGCATGCAAACATTGGACACCTTATGGTATGGTTTGAGTTTAGCTGTTTGAAGTTTGTTCTGTTATGTCTGGTTTAGGTTGCTATGGAAATTGAAGATACATTGTTATATATTCTCTGCAGGTAAATTATTATTCCCTAAATTCAGTCGGTCCAACGGTTGAGAGCTTCAGTGGTCCTCGAAGATTTCTTGCAGTGTACTTTGCCTCTTCAATTGCAAGTAACCGCTTATATTCTTCCTACAATAGCCAATGAAAGTGCTTACCTCGAAAATATTCTAATTCTGTAATTTCTAGAAAATCAGGTGCATCTATGAGTTATCGGTTATGCAAAATGCCTGCAGTAGGTGTGTTAGGAGCAATTTTTGGACTAGTGAGTTGGTTTCATATTTTATTTGTCACAACTTTGTTTCATTATCTGGTTTATGGGCTTTTATCATAACTAGTCATTCTTCGTAAATCATAAAGTACATCGTCTGAGATGTTGGTCTTTTTCTTCACTCTTTATTTCTAACGAGCTGCAATGGTTCAGGTTGGATCGATTGCGGTGTTTGTTTTAAGGCACAAAGACCTTGTAGGAGGTGGTAAAATTTAATTTTATTCTACTGTAGGGGGTCATACTGCTGAGATGCTTAATCTATTGGCAGTGTTACAAAAAGATAGGTTTAATCCGAGATTCTACATTGCTGCTGCTACTGATAATATGAGTCTTCAAAAAGCTACGGTGTTCTATTATTGTTGTTGCTGTTGTTTATAGATAGGGGTTGAGGGTTCTGCAATACTGGGTAGTTGGTATGTCATTGGTGCATCTTTGTTGTAATATATGAATCAATTATCAATGATGTAAGGTTTATTTTTACATGATTTGTGTGTGTTCAACATTTTATAGTTACTGGATAAAATATGTTCAACATTTTATGTCTTACATTGCATTCCCCATGGAAATCTTTTTGTTTGGATAACATATTTATATAGGCTCAAGTCTTGTTTGGATGTGAGAAGAATTAAATTTGACAGATGATTAAATACACAAACACGACTATTACTGATTCACCAATTGATACCTGAATAACTAAATTCAAGGGAATGCTCCCTGGTCCCATATAGGTTTCTTTCAGGAGTGTATCTAGGAATCTATCTATTTGTCGCTAGCAGTTTTTGCATGATACCGATAATTTATGTTTCTGTCATTCTGGTTTGCAAATCTTGGAACTTGTGCAATTGAAAATCTTGGAATTTTTCTAATTGCAGACCTGGAGGAGATTGGAGATAAATTATGTACATCTATATCAGATTTTTTTTTGAGGAAGCTGCAATACCTGTTATTCTGGGTCGAAAATTTAAAGTGGAAACATTTGTCGGTGCTTGTAAGACCTATACAATTGAGACAATGATGGGCGGAAAAAAAATCATTGCATGCAGGAACCAGCCACAACCTTGGGAAAAAACTTTTCCCGTGCATTTGAAACACAGGTCTGATGCTGTTACTAAACAAAAAATACTTCATTCCCATGGAACATTTTTTCGCACAGAACCAATTATAAGTTCAAACTAGGCCAACACATTGCTTCTGCAGAAAGATGCATGGAAGAAATTATCTTCTTCCTCAAGTTTCAATTTCATATCATGTTTAAGAATTTAGTTTAGGTTGTTCACTTTATTTCTATGAAAAATAGTGTGTCAAATGGAAAACAGGATGGCCTCTAAAGAGGATATGGGGGTTACAATGTTAATGGGCACTTATTTTGAAAATAATACTATTAAGTTTTGTTCTCTTCCTTTTGAGAATAATACACATGTTTCAGCAATTGACATGCAACCAGTTTTTAGGAATTGTAAAAATTTCACTTGTAAGTGTCAATCTAGTGTGATGTGGCAAACTAATGCTTTATGAGACTGATTATTTTTATAACAATGAGGCACTTATTTATTGCATCATATGGCTAGAATGACATTTGGGATTGAATGATGATATCTATGTTTGCTTAGTAAGAATATTCTCACATTTTCTCTTCCTCTTATTGCTATTTATGCTATGACTTAGGTTTTCTTGGGATATATATTGACATTTTAAATTAATTACAGTTGACAGGTCTGATCAGCCTACAGATCATGATCTTCTAACTCATCTTCTAAGGAGTCTTGCTAGTCAGAATGATGAGCAAGGGAGCAAGAACTTGTCAAACCTTTTGCAGGAACAAGAGATTTTGTTGAGAGAAGGGGATTCTTCGAGGAAGTCAGAGATGGTGTCAGATTTATTCTCCAATGGTTCTCAAGGCTCTCCAACTGTTATAGAACAACACCAAACTGTATCTATGAATAAAATGCAACAAGAAATTATGCATACTCATGATGTTAGGTCTGTTGATCATCAGCTCGTATCTTCAATAAAACCCAACATTTCAAACAGTCCTCCGATTTACTCAGAAGTCAGAGATAGTAGTGCCCAAATAAATATGAATAAATTTGATTTGAATGACATATATATTGACTCAGATGATGGGATGGAAGATCTAGAAATATTACCAGTCTCTACAAATATTGGCACTAGCTCTGTTGATTACCCATGGACACAACAAGATTCTCATCAGTCAAGTCCACCTCAAACAAGTGGAAATTCAGATTCTGCATCTGCCCAGTCCCCTACTAGTTCTAGTGGAGAAGCTCAGGTGTGTTTGTTTTGCTGCATTATTTTAAATTGGCTATTTTACTCATGCTTTTCTCTATTATCTTTGCACTCAAATAAAAGTGAGCATTCAAATAATTTTGATTTAAATTGCTACGTTTCTCAATTTAGTTATAGTTGCGGAACCTCAATTTAGATAAAGGTACTGTTTGGATTTAAAAAACAATGAAGATCTTGATACTCTTATTTTTGGTAAATACACATTTGTTGTTGCTGCCACAAGATCAAGAAGGAGGTAAGAGTAATTTAATATATATTTAAGTTGAACTGATAAGTTACTATAATACTAATTTGAATCAATATTCCTTACGATATGAATCTAATGTTTATTAATCTTTGATTGCAGACTTGACTTTAGTAGTCTTTGCTTGAGCCAATTATGATCCAAAAGGTTTGAATCAACTAGACTTCACTCTAAATTGTTATGCACTTAAATTATCTTCATTTAAATAGTAACCTATACTTTTTTTTGCTAGACTTTGATTTGTTGCAAAAGATAAGGAATCTTTTCTCTTCAAGAAAAAACTTGAGCAGATGGAGGCAGGGCAGTTGATTGTTGTGATTATTGGGCAAGTTTATAAGTTGATGAATTCTACATGGTTTCTTTATCAGTATATATAGGTTACCATTGTTCAATTGATCAACAATGTGGTTTCTCGTGTTACGGTTGTTGTTTTTGTTTACGGGCTATTGCCTTCTGAAAATTTTTTATTTTCAAGACAAAAGAAATGAATGTATTCTTGCCTTGGTGGTGGATTTTCACTTCTCACCTGTTATTCATATGTATAACTTGCTTTGTTTGATTAATTTGGGAGGAAAATCATTTTCCAAGAATAATTTTTTTACAATCTAGCCTAATTAGATTTGATTAGATAAAATTATATAAAAAATCTTAACAAGCCTTATTTAGCTTGAGTTTTACTATGATATTATTGTGGCAATATAATAGCAGTTTAGCTTTAGTTTTACTATGATATTATTATGGCAATATAATAGCAGTTTAGCTAAGGAAAAAAATCTTAAGACCTACATTTTGCTACGACTTAGTTATGGTTTAACTAGGAAAATATAAATATTAGTTGGAGCTTTGCTAGGAAATTTTGGCCTAGGTAATTAGCCACCCAATCCATGCTACGACATATATAGTGGCTAATCCGTAACTAATCTCCAACTAACTCTATTTGATAGGGATTAGCTACAAATTAGATACGATTTTGGTTGTAGCTATTATGAGATTTTCTTGTAGTGGACCAGAATGCCACATGGTTAAAATTAGTGAGCAGAGAAAAAATAAATATAAAGAGAAAAAATATGTATTTTATAATGAAATGTTTGAGCAAAAGTGCTAAAATATTTAGTTTATTAATAAATATTATAGCCATTTTAACTCTTTTTTTTCTTTTCTTTCTTATTTCACTTTTGTTAATAATAGTATTAGAGTCAAATTAATAACGATGATATAAAAATTAAAATCAAACTCCACCGGGCGTTAGAGTGAACATTGTAGTTGTTTATAATATTTCTAAAGTCATACATTATTATTCCAAAAAAAAAAAAAACTTACATTATTTAGATTTTTAAATTATTGAATGTGTAAATATCACTACAAGAAAACCTCATAATAGCTACAACCAAAATCGCATCTAATTTGTAGCTAATCTCTATCAAATAGAGTTAGTTGGAGATTAGTTACGGATTAACCACTATATATATATCGTAGAATGGATTGGGTGGCTAATTACCTAGGCCAAAATTTCCTAGCAAAGCTCCAACTAATATTTATATCTTCCTAGTTAAACCGTAACTAAGTCGTAGCAAAATGTAGGTCTTAAGATTTTTTCCCCTAGCTAAACTGCTATTATATTGCCATAATAATATCATAGTAAAACTAAAACTAAACTGCTATTATATTGCCACAATAATATCATAGTAAAACTCAAGCTAAACTGCTATTATATTGCCACAATAATATCATAGTAAAACTCAAGCTAAATAAGGGTTGTTAAGATTTTTTATATAATTTTATCTAATCAAATCTAATTAGGCTAGATTGTAAAAAAATTATTCTTGGAAAATGATTTTCCTCCCAAATTAATCAAACAAAACAAGTTATACATATGAATAACAGGTGAGAAGTGAAAATCCACCACCAAGGCAAGAATACATTCATTTCTTTTGTCTTGAAAATAAAAATTTTTCAGAAGGCAATAGCCCGTAAACAAAAACAACAACCGTAACACGAGAAACCACATTGTTGATCAATTGAACAATGGTAACCTATATATACTGATAAAGAAACCATGTAGAATTCATTAACTTATAAACTTGCCCAATAATCACAACAATCAACTGCCCTGCCTCCATCTGCTCAAGTTTTTTCTTGAAGAGAAAAGATTCCTTATCTTTTGCAACAAATCAAAGTCTAGCAAAAAAAAGGATAGGTTACTATTTAAATGAAGATAAGTTAAGTGCATAACAATTTAGAGTGAAGTCTAGTTGATTCAAACCTTTTGGATCATAATTGGCTCAAGCAAAGACTACTAAAGTCAAGTTTGCAATCAAAGATTAATAAACATTAGATTCATATCGTAAAGAATATTGATTCAAATTAGTATTATAGTAACGTATCAGTTCAACTTAAATATATATTAAATTACTCTCACCTCCTTCTTGATCTTGTGGCAACAACAACAAATGTGTATTTACCAAAAATAAGAGTATCAAGATCTTCACTGTCTTCTAAATCCTAACAGTACCTTTATCTAAATTGAGGTTCCGCAACTATAACTAAATTGAGAAACGTAGCAATTTAAATCAAAATTATTTGAATGCTCACTTTTATTTGAGTGCAAAGATAATAGAGAAAAACATGAGTAAAATAGCCAATTTAAAATAATGCAGCAAAACAAACACACCTGAGCTTCTCCACTAGAACTAGTAGGGGACTGGGCAGATGCAGAATCTGAATTTCCACTTGTTTGAGGTGGACTTGACTGATGAGAATCTTGTTGTGTCCATGGGTAATCAACAGAGCTAGTGCCAATATTTGTAGAGACTGGTAATATTTCTAGATCTTCCATGCCATCATCTGAGTTAATATATATGTCATTCAAATCAAATTTATTCATCTTTATTTGGGCACTACTATCTCTGACTTCTGAGTAAATCGGAGGACTGTTTGAAATGCTGGGTTTTATTGAAGATACGAGCTGATGATCAACAGACCTAACATCATGAGTATGCATAATTTCTTGTTGCATTTTATTCATAGATACAGTTTGGTGTTGTTCTATAATAGTTGGAGAGCCTTCAGAACCATTGGAGAATAAATCTGACACCATCTCTGACTTCCTCGAAGAATCCCCTTCTCTCAACAAAATCTCTTGTTCCTGCAAAAGGTTTGACAAGTTCTTGCTCCCTT
Source organism: Lathyrus tuberosus (assembly GCA_022829125.1). Lineage (NCBI taxonomy): Eukaryota > Viridiplantae > Streptophyta > Magnoliopsida > Fabales > Fabaceae > Lathyrus > Lathyrus tuberosus. Next base: position 5,011,397 of record JALAZF010000435.1, read on the forward strand.
GCTCATCATTCTGACTAGCAAGACTCCTTAGAAGATGAGTTAGAAGATCATGATCTGTAGGCTGATCAGACCTGTCAGCTGTAATTAATTTAAAATGTCAATATATATCCCAAGAAAACCTAAGTCATAGCATAAATAGCAATAAGAGGAAGAGAAAATGTGAGAATATTCTTACTAAGCAAACATAAATATCATCATTCAATCCCAAATGTCATTCTAGCCATATGATGCAATAAATAAGTGCCTCATTGTTATAAAAATAATCAGTCTCATAAAGCATTAGTTTGCCACATCACACTAGATTGACACTTACAAGTGAAATTTTTACAATTCCTAAAAACTGGTTGCATGTCAATTGCTGAAACATGTGTATTATTCTCAAATGGAAGAGAACAAAACTTAATAGTATTATTTTCAAAATAAGTGCCCATTAACATTGTAACCCCCTGTTGCGGTGAAAATCGGATAACAAGCTATTTTATTAACTTGCATCATTTTCTTTTACAACCAACTTTGATTTATCCAAAGGAAAGGTTCAAGATCGTTAGAAAAATCTAAAGGGGGGAGATCTAAGGTTCGGGGGTTGGTTACGCCTAGGGAAGGTATTAGCACCCTAAACGTCCGTAGTACTCTACGAGAGCCTCTTGTTTTACTTGTTATATCTCACTCGCTTGCTAAGGGTACTATGCTAAAGGTTGAAAACCCTAGGGGTTAGTATCTAAGTATACTCGACAAGGCATCACATCTTGCGCCTACGTATCCTCGGGAGTAGAATCAGAGTACGCGTAGTTCTACTAAGTAATGAACTTTTGACTATGGTCAAAGTCCACAGTGGAGAATGAGTACAAGCTCATTCTAGAGTTCAAGAACTCTCTAAATCTAAGTTATAATGGTCCTATGTTGAAGTTTTAGTCAATAGGGAAAGTGAGTATTCATTAGGATGAATATCACCAAGAGTGTAAGAGCTCTCTCCTAAGGCTAGTTATAACTTATTGGCTCTTAGGAGGCCAAGAAGTGAAAGTCATCTCCTAAGAGGCTACGAAGGTAAGATGGGGGCTATGACTTTAAGAGTCAATATTAATCACCTTCCTTTGGAATGGGGAAATAACATCTTATAAATAAGAGTTACAAAGAGTTGAAGTATGAAATATAATGAGTTCAATAATTCCAAACAGTAAGCATTTAATCATGAAATGAGCTTAAATGTGAACGTAGCAAACCGTAAGCATTTAATCATGAAGTGAACTTAAATGTGAACATAGCAAACAGTGAGTGCAAGTGGTCATGTAACTGTGACAAATATAGCAGAGAAGCATTCACAATTTGAACCAAAGCATTAGAAATCATGTAACTCATTAACAGAGAACAAAAAAAATAATATTTGCATGGCAAGATTTATGTGAGGTCAGGAACAAAACTTCACAAATCAAATACATTCATAGAAGACTCAATTCAAAAACAGTAGTCACATGAGCATGGCATGGAAAGCAACAAAAGCAAATGGATTTAAATCATATGATTTCAACAGAGAACAAAAGCAAACAACATTCTCATGGAAACAAAGCTTCATGAATTACAACATACTTCCAAAATATCTCCTTTAAAAACAGTAGCACATGCTTATGTTAAGCATATCAGAAAAGATATTTTTACAGTTTACAAAACCAAAGTATTTGGAATCATGCAACATAACATTTAGAAGCCAGACAAACCAAGACGACATTCTCATGATAAAGTTCAGGAAGCAATGTTCAAACAACATTCACAAATTATAGCATGCTTAAAGAACAGGTTCTAACTTTTAAGAACACAATCGATAAAAAAGAAATAAGAAACAGAAGCAGAATAATTTTGTTGAAATTATGAAATTATTAAAGAACATATGGAAAAGAAAATGAAAATAAAGTAGTTAAAAAAACATCAAAAATAAAAAAGAAGAGGGGAGACACAGTAAAGGGTGGCTGGCGCCACCTAGGGTTATGGGGGGTGTGGCCGGCGCCATGCATGTGCGTGGCGTGCGCCATGGCTATTCATTTCCTTTTTTATTTTTTTCTGGTGAGTGTGGCGATTATATTAATAATATTTCATGTGGCGGGAGCCACCAAAACTAATGTGGCGAGCGCCACCCAGTTCTTACTCACTTTATTTTATGAACATGAAAACAAACCAGACACACCGATCACGATTAAATCAACACAAAATGAAAACCAGCATGATGATTTCACAGCAACAAACGATAATCAGAAATGCATATAATCAACATGATAATCAAACATGAAGTAAAATAACCATGAAAATTAGACAGTAATGGAATAATGAAAATGATGACAGCAGGGTGCATATAACGTATCACATAACCATCATGCGTAAGAGTAGAAAGAGATAAGGTAATACCTAGTGGAGCAAGTCCACTGTTTCCTCGCCTTGTGAGGAGCTTTCTAAACTTGAATCAGAATGTCAAAACCACTCTTCCTCTCTCTTGCTCGTGCACCAGAAGCTTTTATAATTTTTGTGAGAAGTGTTTGTGTAAAAAAAAAAGTTCCTTTTTGAGAGCTGTAGATGAGCCCTTTATATAGGCTGCTTGATGGGCCGGGTTGAGTTTAAAAACACTTGGTGGGCAAGGTTAGAGCTAGGGTTTGCAATTTGAATTCAAACGTTCTTCAACTCTTGGAGACATACGCTCCTATGTCATGCCAAAGCAAGTCAGATGCTGCAGGATCAGCTTCACCATTTCATGCACATCTTCAGAACTCTCCCTCTGGTGTCATTGAGAGGGTATCGAATGAGGCAAGGTTTTAGGATTGAGAAAGCATCTTGCAGGTGTGTCAGGATGAATGCCAAGATAAGTAAATCTTCAGAATCAATTTTTATTGAGGCAAACCGTTGAGAGCTCAAAAGGGAATGATCTTTGGAGAGTTTAATATATGATTTGCGCCAAGGATTGAATGGTTTTGTGAACGAATGGATTTCAAATAATGCTGAGTTCTTCCTTTCCAATCTGTCACTTTTCCATTGGCTGATGCTTGGGTTGAAAAGTCAACATACTCATATTTGATTTCTATTGGCCACTTGACAATGAAAATAAATCCAATAATTTGTAACACTTTCATTTCCTTTTGGTCACGATGGACTTAATGAAAAATGGGCTTAGGAAATAAAATGGTTTTTTCTTGTTGTAAACAAAGGTGATTAGGCAAAAATAAATAATAATGGATAATTTGCAAATTGATTAGGATTAAATGTGGTTTAGGAGAATTGAACAAATTGAATAAAATTGGTTAATGAAATAGGTTTAGAAAATGAAGGTGACAAATGAGGGTAAATAAAGTGGGTAGAAAAAATTTGGTCATGGTGGGGTTAGGGTTATGGAGACATTTCCTAGGGACTTGCTTGCTCCAAAAAACCTTGATCAATTCCTCCTTGAACCTCCTCAAGATAAACCTGATAAAAGAAACAAACACGAACAAAAACCTGATAAAAAAAGTTAGTCATGCAGCATGGTTGCCCTATTATGACATGCAAGAGATCAATGGATCTAAGGGAAAAATTTGGGGTACAACAGTTGCCCCTATTTAAATATCTTCACCAGATGGCACGAGGAACGATGATCCTCGGGACGTCCGGGTGAAAGGTATTTAAATATAGCAAACCGAAAATTTTGCCCTTAGATACAAAGACGTGCAATGCTGCTAATATGATGATATAATGCCATGCAAGATGCAAGAATGCAGACGAAACAGGACACCAAATAGAGCGAACAACCACAGGGAAGCTTCACTAGGGAAGCAAGAAGAAGGTTAGTATCCACGAGGAAAAGACTCCTCGGGGATACAGGCTAACCAACGCGAGAGATCCACCGGGGAGACTCCAAAGAAACACTGGGGAAAGCAAAAAGACAACTCCACTGGGGAAAGATCCGGGGAGCTAGACTACTGGGAATAAAGCAACACACTCTTTCTGGGTATGAAACCAGAAAGAAAAACCTGATCACTAGGGATCAGTCAAAAGGACAGACAACCAAGCAAAGACTTCCTGGGGATCTTATACTGAAGAGTTCAAAATGGGATCTTCAAGAAAAGCCAGGAAGACAGAGACAAACCTGACGTACCTCAAAAAATGAGAACGACCTCGCGAAGCGCAATCGCACGCCCGCGGGATGGACTTAACAGAGTCGCCACCGATCTTTATTTATTCCATAGAGGGAAAGGGAAAATATCGAATAAAACCCCTAAAAGAAAGGATAAGAAATGGTCATCGCAACCATTGTCTGAGTTCGGGAGTCGGTTACACAAGGGGAAGGTATTAGCACCCCTCACGTCCGTTTTACTCAACGGGAACCGTTTGGTCAAGGTTAAATGTATGTTAGCTTAAGGTTTGTACCTAATCTTCTACTTAATGGGGAAAGAAGGTAAATGATTATTGTTAAAGGAGAAAGAACCTAAAGAGGTTTTATTACTAGGGTGCTCGCAAAGACTTCGGAGTCTCGTGCCTACGTATCCTTATGAGGATGGAATCAGAGCAATCGTAGTTCACCTAGCTAAGGTGAGGAACCATTGACTATGGTCAAAGTTCCAAGGGGAATGAGTATTCATGATCATGATACTCACATAGAGTTAAAGAACTCTCTAATTCTAAGTTGTGATGGGATTAAATGGCTATGAGGCCAAAGGGAGAAGTAGGTACCTTATGACTTTGAGGTCAAGGGTTGGAGATGCTTTGGTCTCTTGATGAAAATCAAGATATGTCCATGAAATGGAGTTTTGAATATGATTAGATGTATTTTAAGAATGATGATCATCAAATGATCAAAGAGTTTATGCTAAAGTGTTAAACTCTAACACTCTCTATCATTCAAGATTAGTTTGAGAAAATTGTTTGTTGGACAACGAGCATTGATAAAGATCAATGGTTCAAAGAGTTGTGCTAGAATGCTAGACTCTAACATCTCTTAGTCCAAGTTGTTATTAAGTGTTTTAAGAAAGAAATGATTGGCTACCTCAATGTGCAAGACTTGAGACCAATATTTCAAAGGGTTATGCTAGAATGCTAGATTCTAACAATCCTTTTCTTTCAAGTTTATTTTAAAAAAGATTTGATGTACTTGAAGTATTGTTATCCTTAAAGAAGGATGGATTCTTGAGATGACAAGTGACAAAGGTAAGAGGTAACAAAAGGTGGAAGGTGGAACAGAAAAAGGTGGCTCGTCAAGAATTAGGATTCTTGTGCCTACGTATTCTCATTGAAGAATGAGAAATCAGAGCATCCGTAGTTCTGATTACTACGAGTTGTTGGTTGAGGTATGTTAAGTGACTGGCAAACATCTGAGCAAATGTTCAAAGAGTTATGCTAGAGTGCTAAACTCTAACGGCTCTTATTCATTCGAGTAGATAATGAAAAAATATTTGATGGATAATGAACACTTGATGAAAATCAATCGTTCAAAGAGTTGTGCCAAGATGCTAGATCTTGACGGCTCTTATTCATCCAAGTTATGATTAAGATCGTTTTGAGGACAACGAGCTTTTGACAATAATCAAAAGCTCAAAAGGGTTATGTCAAGATGCTAGATCTTAACGGTCCTTACTTGTCCAAGTTAATATGAAAGTTGTTTGATGGGCGACGAACACTTGACGAAAATCAATTGTTCGAAGAGTTGTACCAAGATGCTAGATCTTGACGGCTCTATTTGTCCAAATTGGTTGAGAAAATTGTTTCGAAGGCGAAGGAGAAGAATGACTAGCTACCCCAATGCGCAAGGCTTAGGACTAATCATTCAAGGGTTATATTAGAATGCTAGATTCCAACGGCCCTTTTCTTTCGTGTTGATTTAAAATGGGATTCTAACAACGCAATTTGAGAAAAAGTTTGACATTCAATTAATTCAATCAGATCATTTGATCTATAACTAAAGTTCAAAACTTACTAAAGTTTCAGATTTAGTCTAAATGTTAATTAATTAAAATTTCGAAATCTACAACTTAATACAAACTAAAATTAGAATTTCTAAAAAATAATTAGTTAAAGTTTGAAAGTAAACTCTAAAACTTAAAATCAAAGTTCAAAAATATTCAAGAGTTAATAAAAATTAAAATTAAAACAAAATCTAAAGACCTATTCTAAAGTTACCATCTTGAAACTTAATTTAAAAACAGAATTTTAGAATTAAAAAAAACTAATAAAATAAAGGTTGAGAAAAAGAGACTGGGGCGGGCAATATTGCACAAGGACTGTTTATGAAGTCCAAAGAATGAAGGTTATTTTGAAAAGGGAGGTAGGCGCATGGAGATTGAGCTTGGAGTAAAGGCCCAAGGGTGGTTGGACGGGTACAGAAAGTGGGTCATAAAACCCGGTTTACACTACAAGGCTAAATCACAAAATAAAACCCTAAATGATAAAAGAAGAAGAATGACTGATTGAAAAAAAAAGGAAAGAAATGTAACCTTACTGCATCAAACCTCAAACACGGTCTCCTTCATCATCTTCCCCTTCCGCCGTACTATTTCTCTGCTTGCGGTCACGATTCCCTTGCGTCTTCCTCAGATTCACGCGACTATCTCGTTTTTCTCTCCTCTCGCGGCAGTGGAACGACTTCTCTCTCGGTCTCGGTTTTGATTCACGCTCACCCTTTTTGTGAAGACGAGGTCGACACAGGCTCTAGGTGCTTTCTTTTGATGTCAATCTCTTCTCCTCTTTCTATTTTCTTGGTTCGTCTTGGATTTGGGTTGAGGAGGCTTGAATCATGAAGATGAAAATTTTGGGTTTAATGGAGAAAGGCTGGTGGCGGATGGTGGAGATAAGGGTTACGGATTTTTTGTGTCTGTTAAGGTTGTGATGACTAATGGTGAAAGGTTGATGAAAGAGGTCCAAATGAAGAGCATTTCTCCCTCAGGTTTCGTATCACTCTCCTCATCTCAATCCACTCTGTTCTGTTTCTATAATTTGGGGGAGGATTTGTCGTTGTTGGCCGATGAAGGGTGATAGTGAAAATGGCAGTTGATGGGGTTCAAAGAAAGTGTGAGTGGTTGTGGAGTTCGGTTTATGGAGGATGATGGTTATGTTGCGTTTGGTTAAGGAACAGAGAAAATTTTATGGTGCAATGAAGTGATGCCGACAGTGGTTCAGATGCGGAGTAGGTCGGGGAAGAAGGTGATGAGGGTCGTTGATGAATGGTGGTGAATTTGAAGAGTTGTTATACAGGTTGATGAAGGAGGTCGTGTGCGTTTTGGAGATGGAGAAGGAAGTTTGGAAAGGTGGATTTGTGTTTGGAATGGCTAATTTGCTCTCTGTTTTTGGCGTTGATGGTGTGTTGATTGGAGGAGAAAGAGGTTTGTGTATTGTTTTACTGAAACGTTTTTTGTCAATTCCGTTTTTTACTCTCACCTCCCCCCTCCTTGAATCTATTCATTCTCTTCCTTTAAAACCAAACCAAACTTGTGGATTAAGTCTTCTTTTTGACAAATCATTTTCAAACCACAGGTCTTGGTCGTTTTGCTGCAGGCTTCAGTGTGTGGTTATTTTCATTTTCAAGTTTTTAGTTTGTTTTGCAGCAGAGCAAGTTTTCTGAGTTTTTCTACAGGTGTTATTTTGGTGAAGATTTACCACAGTTTTTCTTTGTGCAGTGACTTTGCAGGTTTTTGTAGCAGAATTGTTGGTGTTGCAGCTGTTAGTGTGTTGTAGCTTTCGTTGCAGGGTGGTACAGTTTTGATGGAGATTAACGCTTGGGCCCACCGGTACATTTGAAATCCGTTTTGGCTTATTGTTGAAATGGTGCAGGTTTTTAGTCAAAGTTTGTATACTACAAAAGTATGGAACATCAATGGGCCATGCTGCGAATTTTTTGCTTTCCCTCTACTGTAGTAATAAACAAGTCTTTTTTTGTTTTTTTTTTCAATTGGCATAATGGGCCTTTGAATGTAAAATGGAGGGACTGGTATAAATAAGCTGGGATTTGTGAATTAAATTGAAATGGTTTAGGGAAGTGGTTTAATGCAATGGATTTCTAACTTAAAATGGATTTTGGAAAAGTGGTTAAAATGGATTATTAGAAAGAAATGGATAAAAAGCAAAAATATGGATAATTATGGAATTAAAATTGGAATATATTTATTTGAATTAAAATGAAATGGGAAATGGATTTGGAAATTGAATTGAGAAATAGTTTATGGTTAAAGACAAATGGATAATTGATGTGAAAATGTGGATATGGATAAAAAGTGGTTAAATGGGCTTTTGAAATGAACTTATGAATAAAATGGATTAGAAAGACGAACAATAGATATGCTTGGATATGAATAGATAAAAATATGAATGATGGGTATTATGGATAAAATGGATAATGGTTTAATTATTAGGAAAGTGGACTATGAAAATGATTTGGATTAAAAGAATGGATTTAGAAATGGTTAATTAGAAAAATGGATGATTAAAAGAAAAATGGATGATTAAAAGAAAGAAGAATTGACAATGGTAAAGGTAACACGCCACCACAACACTTAACATTGACAACTGTACTTGACTACCACAAATCCCGAACTACATGACCAAACCTTTGCACAAAACTTGAAATGTACCAACTGCTCTGATATCTCGGATGACCTTACAACCTTAATTGAACTGAAACAGTACTGCACACACCCTGAACTAGCTAGCCTTAGGAGACTCAACTGAACGATATTTGTCGATCATACTCTAAGGGTGAGAAACCCTAATCCTCGTGCCTTGAGCGCACACTTATGAAATAAATGGCTGGATGAGGACCAAAACCCTGATTCAAAATCTTTGCCAACAACCTGAGGACCTGATGCTGATACAAACCACCTGTTTGACCAAGATTAGATCAAACTTCCACCGAATCTCAAACCATACCACACAAACCCTTAACCTGACGACCTTGCCTGGTTCTTGAGGAAGAACTTGTGATGAAAACAAATCACATTGGATTAATGAGGAGATGAGGTATCTTGAAACGAACCCTGATCTACAAGTGAAACAAAACAAACAAAAAAAAGCTGACAAAATGGTTAGTTAACAATGAACAGGTGATTGATCTATGATGCTCATGGAAAAGATGTTATGACATCTAAGGGGTCAAAATTTGGGGTACAACAGTTGCCCCTAATTAAATAGCTTTACCGGATGACACGAGGGAAGGAAATCCTCGGGACATCAAGGTGAAAGGTATTTAAATATAGCGAACCGAAAATTTTTCCCTTAGATGGAATGCAAATGCTAAGGACAAGCGACAGACATGCAGATGCTGGCATGCCATGAACTCTAGTATGATGATATGATGCCATGCTAGATGCCAAAAATGCAGACAAACAAGCAAACAACCGCAGGTGAGTAACACCGGGGAAGGATGAAGGTTAGTATCCATGAGAGAAACTCATTGGGGATACAGACTAACCAATAAAAGAGACTCACTGGGGTGACTCCAAGGAAGTACTGGGGATAGAAAAACTGATGGAAAACCCTACAAGTTCTTACTGGAGATAGGAGCCAGAAAGGTATTCTCCACTGGGGAAAGATCCAGGGAGATGGACGACATGCTCATATGTGATCGGACGACACTGGGGGAAAAACACATTCTTACTGGGCATAAAGCCAGAAAGAAGACATGATCACTACTGGGGATCAGTTTGAAATAAAAGGATAGACATCCTACAAAGATTTTCTGGGGATTTCCTATACTGAAGAGTTCAAACGGGATCTTCAAGGGAAACCAAAAAAGACAGAGGTAAACTCTGCGTCAGATGATGAAAGGTGACTGGACCTTTTGGCTGTAAATGAGGTTAATGAATAAAAAATGTACTAGAACTGGTTGAGATAACAAATATGATTCCGTTTATGGAGGATGTCAGCGATGACTGGACTTTAGGTTCAAGCTTGACACGATTCAAGCAGGAACAAACTGAAATAAAAGCCTAAGGTGACTCGATTCAAACCAAAGACGGTGCCAACGATAATTGGACTCTGGGTTCAAGTTTGATACGATTCAAATAGGAACGGGATCTTAAAACAAAGAGACAATGTTCGACACGATTCGAACAAGAACTCGGTTCAAGTTTGACACGATTCAAACAAGAACAAGATCTTAAAACAAGAGACAATATCCGACACGATTCGAACAAGGACTCGGTTCGAGTTTGACACGATTCAAACAAGAACAAGATTTTAAAACAAGAGACAATGTCCGACACGATTCGAACAAGGACTCGGTTCGAGTTTGACACGATTCAAACAAGAACAAGATCTTAAAACAAAGAGACATTGTCCGACACGATTCGAACAAGGACTAGGTTCAAGTTTGATACGATTCAAACAAGAACAAGATCTTAAAACGAGAGAGAATGTTCGACACGATTCGAACAAGAACTCGGTTCAAGTTTGACACGATTCAAACAAGAACAAGATCTTAAAACAAGAGACAATGTCTGACACGATTCGAACAAGGACTCGGTTCGAGTTTGACACGATTCAAACAAGAACAAGATCTTAAAACAAGAGACAATGTCCGACACGATTCGAACAAGGACTCAGTTCAGGTTTGACACGATTCAAACAAGAATAAGATCTTAAAACAAGAGACAATGTCCGACACGATTCGAACAAGGACTTGGTTCAGGTTTGACACGATTCAAACAAGAACAAGATCTTAAAACAAGAGACAATGTCCGACACGATTCGAACAAGGACTCGGTTCAGGTTTGACACGATTCAAACAAGAACAAGATCTTAAAACAAGAGACAATGTCCGACACGATTCGAACAAGGACTAGGTTCAAGTTTGATACGATTCAAACAAGAACAAGATCTTAAAACGAGAGAGAATGTTCGACACGATTCGAACAAGAACTCGGTTCAAGTTTGACACGATTCAAACAAGAACATGATCTTAAAACAAGAGACAATGTCCGACACGATTCTAACAAGGACTCGGTTCGAGTTTGACACGATTCAAACAAGAACAAGATCTTAAAACAAGAGATAATGTCCGACACGATTCGAACAAGGACTCGGTTCAGGTTTGACACAATTCAAACAAGAACAAGATCTTAAAAGCCTAAGGTGACTCGATTCAAACCAAAGACGGTGCCAACGATAATTGGACTTTGGGTTCAAGCTTGACACGATTCAAGCAGGAACAGTTTTAAACAACAGGAAAGATGCCAGCGATGACTGGACTTAAGGTTAGACTTCTTGGGGAATACCAATTATGGTTGCAAAAAAGTTGGATAAAACCAGAGATAGATAAGTTTCTCGGGAGAGAGATTGCCACTTATCGTTGGGTATAAATTCCATAAAGCAGTTGATATCTCAACACTGCTGGGGAATGAATTTTGTCTTCATGAGGATCAAAAGATTCTGCCTGCGAGACATAGTGCAAAATAAATGCACGTTCAAGATGCGCTAAAAAAAACTACACCTGCCAGGGACCAAAGTTCAATCTAGGAACAAGCTAGAAAGAAACGGCCAAACAAGACTCCAATTGAGGAAGGAACTCAAATGGGGATTTATCTTATCCGAATGTGGAAAAGATAACTGAAATAACCCTCATCCACGAGAATCGAACTCTGTGGGGAATTCAGAAAGAATGGGCACTTTATGCCTAGGGCTGACTTTCTATTGGAGAGAATAGACGAACCCAGCCACTTGGGGAGATAAACACCAAAGTGAACAATCACCGGTAGATACCAGGAGGGTAGCAAAATTCTAAGATGCTATGCTTATGCCATGCTTACGCTTATGTTGACAAAACAGACAAGAAACGAAACTGGAGATGAAATAAACACCTCGACGAGGATACCCAGTCAAACTCATCAGATTGGACCATTACTGGGGATGAATAAGTAGGATCATCAAATCTACTTCACTGGTGAAAAGAGTATTCCACTTGAGGTATAGCGTCATGACTTCACTAGGATTGCCATCATGAGCTTGATTTCCTTACTGAAGAAAAATCCATGGAGAATTGCCAAGCTTGACCGAAGTAACATTTTACTGGGAAACTGGCCAAGGATATCACAAGAACAGGGCAGTTCTGCATCCTGACTGGTATGATGATCACTATAATAAACAACAACTCTTGCAACATGTAATCCTCAAATCTTCTCTGCCCCAAATTACATGGTATGTTGGGAGAAAGTATCAAGAGGATTTTACAGAAGAATCGGCATACTAAATGCCTCAATATCTTCAAACTCTTAGATTCATGAATCTTGGTGTAATTGCCCCAGATTAACAACATTTGCACGACAAAGTCTTTGAACTTGCTCTTCAAGCTGGCTGATTTGTGAAAGAGATGCCCCAGACTAATTGGCCTTTTAGAGATTTACCGAATTTTGACCTGATTGCCCCTGATTAACGACATTCGTGATACAAGGTCCTTTAGACTGTGGTAGAAATAACTGGGGAACAAACTTGCCCCTGTTGGTGGGTCATTGAAGTCCAAACTTGTCATAAGGTGACCTTAAGAAGGCTTGCCCCAATATTCTGAACTTTTGAAGAGTTCTTCCTTTGATTTAGCAGCTCTTGGGATGGTGGAATGGTAAATCCTTCCGCTTGGTTGCCCCTGACTGAGCTTCCTTCATCAAGTCAAATTCCCTAGTTGGCTGCATTTGTTGGGATTCTTTTGATATTAAATTGTTTTGCAAACAAGTATTGTTCGTTAAAAATTAGCAATTTTAATGCAAAATTCATGCAAGCTTTTTGAAAACAAAGTTTATCGATGGAACACACACGGTGGAGTAATTAAATCAAAAACAAAGTGGATCTAGTCATTTACGGAATGACAGATGAAGTAATCAACACACACAAATAGCAAAGATCATTAGGAGTCAGGTTAATCAACCTTGCTGTAGTATGCTTTCGAAACAATCTTACCTCAATTAGGTCTTTTAAGGGTTGTAACGTGGTTTGGTTCATGGTTTAAGAAACAAAGGATAAAGGCTCAAAGTTTATTTGTACCCACCGCATCTTCGTGATGAACTTCAGTCCTACACTCAGTTTACCTAAGCTATACATTTACGTTCCTATAGACTAGGAATGAATCGATGATAGTTGATGATTCAGACACCTTTATAGTCACTGCTCCCTTGTAGAATTTGGTTGCCTTTTGTTGTCTTTGCTGAGGTTATGACCTCTTTTTGTTGAGGTCACGATACCTCTTCTTTTGATTTGATTGAGGTCACGATACCTCTCTTTGTTTGCGGTTAGGACCTCCTTTTTGTTTGATTGTTGCTTTGAAACTCCTTTTTTGGCTGTTATACAAGTTCTTTTTGTATAAGGCAAAGTTCTGGGCTTCCCATCTTTCTTGGATTTTGACTTGAAAGGGACTCGGCTCATCCTTTGATTAAGGATTTTTCGATGATCCTTCCTTATTTGCAGCTTGGAGGAACGACTTGTACAACGCTAACTCATTTGATTTGAGAGAGCTGATTGGTGTCTTGCATGAAGCGCTTGCGTTCGAATGCGTAACCAAGTTAAACTGAGAACTACCCTGCCCCAAGGTTGAGATTTTAAGGGTTTTTTTTGTAAAGAAAGAAAAACTCCTACTTCTAGGCTCGAAGGGTTAACGAGGGATTATCTTCCTTATTTCTCCAGTGTTTAGGGATTGAAACAATGCCTTACATCCTCGAGAAGATTTAATCGAGAGCATACCACAACAATTATGGTTAATACTTTCATCATCCTCCCCAATCTTTGCTTAAACAAACAGTTTGATGAGTGGGAAGAAAACAAAATAAAGATATATTTGTGTTTTTTTTTCACGAACGTAAAAGTAAATGAGTGAAACGAATGGATTTAATCAAAAGATGCATAAATATTTCATTAATCTCACCAATTTGAAAATACAACAAAGCTTATAAGCAAACATAGATTCAACGCAAAGGAAATATGATCGAAAAAAAACCGAAATAAACAAAATACGGCCAGCTTTGGCGAATTGATTTTAGAAGACTTCAGTTTCCGGGCCTAAGCAGGAGAACACCTTCATCATTGATCACTTGCTCCTTGTGATATAAAACCTTAAGAGGCCTTACAAGTCCCTTGTCTTCTGCTTTAGGAGTTGGTGCATTGGCATCTGGCCCTCCCTCTTGAGGTTTCAGCAGCTTTAGCAGACTTAGCAGTTTCGCTTCGAACTCTTTGCACTCTTCAATGGGGTGCCCCATTGTCCCAGTATGGAATTGGCATTCAACCTCCGGGCGATCTTCTTCAAGGATTAGTTCCTTGTCATAGATCAATCTTCGCGCAGTATAGTTTAGGGCTCGACAACCATCCAAGTCATGCTTTTCGGCTCCCTTGTGGAATTCACAATTCAGGTTAGGATTGTGCCAAGGTCCTAGCACAGGTTTGAGAAGTCGGGGAGCTACCAACTTGTTTTGCATCAACAGTGGGAAGAGTTTGCTCAATGGTACCGGAATAGGTTTGGGGTTAGCTTGGCCTCTTCCACTAGGGTACTTTAACTTGTTTTGATTTTGGGAACCTCGAGGAGAGACAACCGTTGGAGGCTGGGACGCCCTTTTGGTAGACTCCTGATGACGGTTACATTCGGGTGTAGGAACAAAACCAACGGTTGACTGGCATAAGGCTTCCTTAAGTCCTGGGCACAGGAGATCCTCAGGAGATGGCAAAGGATTGTTCTTGATATTAGAACGAGAGTCATCGAAAGATAGAATGTTTCTCTCCACTAAATCCCTCACAATGTGCTTCAAAGCAAAACAACCTTCTAAATCATGGTCTGGTGCCCCTTCATGGAATGCACAATGAGCATTGGGATTGTAAGAAGGTGGAAGCGGATCAGAAGGTGGGCCTGATGACCTTGTAGTTATTAATCCTTGTTGCACCAAAGCAGGATACAATGCCGTATACGTCATAGGAATGTGAGGAATCTGAGGCCTTCCACCCTTTCTTTTACCTAGAATATTCTGACGAGAAACTTGAGTTCGTCGTGGATAAGCAGGAGCATTGGGCACTCGTTGACAGATTGATGGTTGAGAAACTGACTGATAAATAGAAGCTTGATTGTTGAGTGTTGGCGTGATAGGGTGAATGTGATCCTCTTTTTTCATCAGGGCTTGCAAAGTTTCCAGAACCCAACTCATCTGGCATTTGAGGATTCTGACCTCCTCTTTCAGATCTTCCTGGTTCTTCAGAATTTCATTCATCATTGCCATTGGTCCTGAGCAGATGTTAGGTATCCTTAAGTGATAAAGGAAGGAAATGATGAGACAGACTCAAGGCTAAGAAACGAAACGCAATGCAAATGGGATAACATTTGTACGGATGCAATGCTTATGATGTTTATTTTTAGAGAGTCCTTTTTAAACTTTCAGTTGTTTAGCATAAATTCGCGCGTAATGAAGATCAACACGAATTTAGAACCCAAAATACCCATTCATTCAAATAAAATCAAAAGTACACAGTACAAGTGGATAATGAATTGAGTCACCCAAATACAACAATACTGAGTCTCAAAATACAAAACCATAATAAAAAAGTCTTCTTTATCTCGCGCTCTTGAAGCTCTTTCAATTCAATCTTAAACCTCTTCATCATCCCCTCGATGAGCTGAATTAAGTAACTGATAGAAGAAGGAGTGTCTTCATCCACATCTTCCACAACCATTTCTAGCCTTAAAGGTAAGTCCTTGGCTATCTCATTACAAAACCTTATCAAGCTTGCAAATTTTTCGCGATACATGATAGCAGAAGGCTCAAGGAACTTAATGGTCTCCTCATAATCCTTCAGAACTTTATCCAATTGCTTTTTTTTCATTCACCCATCCCACACTCTGACTTTTCAAGGTCTGATGTTGGGTTTTCCAGTGTTCCACCAACTCCTTGCTAGTGGCCAGCTCATCACACTTCTCCTGCCATGCTTCTGCACTGATTCCAGAGACGTTCCTTGCTTGCCATCCTTGGCGGCGCTCGTGTTCTAACTCCTCTTTAGATTTCCTTAGGAGCTCTTTTAATTCTTTGATCTGGGATTCAAGCTTTATTCTTACCTCTTTCTTCTGTTTGGTGGCTATATTCCACCAATGCTTCCATTCTTGTCCATTCCTCTTAGCTTCCTCTAATTGCTCGTGAAGAGATTCTAAACCACCATTGGCTTGATCCAAGCACTCTAGGACTCGCTCTTTAAGATCCTCCTCAGCCTTGCTTTTCTTATTACTCTCTTCTAACAGCTTTTGTTTCTTATCAAACCTCCTCTTGAGAACCATGTTCTCGCCAGTCATTTTGTTCAACTGCGACTGTAGACCTTCATTTTCTTTCCCAAGTCTAGCTACCATGGCTCTTAGCTCTTCTACTTCCTCGAGAGAAATAGGCATAGGTTCGGGTGGAGGAGACCTTGGAGGAATAGAATCTGCTACAGAGAAAGGGAGCTTTACAACTTTGACTCTTTCGGTAACCCATTGCTGATATGGAACATCACTTGCCTTTGATATCCTTGACCCTTTAGTATGCACTTTCTCCCAAGATCTGATAACCCTACGTAGTAGAGATGGATCACTGGCTCCCATATCATTCAGAACCATTTCTTCCAATTCTCCATCATTAGGCTTTCCACGCATCGGATGTCCAAGTTGTTGCAAGGCTAGCATAGGATTGTAGTTAATGCAACCCTTGGAACATCTTAATGGCACATTTTGGAAACTCCCACAGCTGATAACAACTTCATGGACGTTGAGTTTGTAACGATACCAAGGAATATCATTGCTTGTTAGAGACACCGAGAATCTAGCCCACCCTTCACTGGACATCCTACTTATCTGATCATTGGATTTGAACACACATGCAATGAGCCAGTTGTAAAGTAAAGGAAGACAGCAAGCTAAAGCCCCACTCTTCTTTTCATGGCGAGTGTGCAAGGTATGGAAAGTATCTGCCAAGAGAGGATTAACAAGATTTTGCTTTTCTTTCCAAACGGCCCAAAAGACACTGATAGCTGATGAATCAATGAAGCCTTCATAATTAGGGAATAATACCTACCCATAAATGAGGAGGGCTAATATGTTTATCAATGCGTCCCAATGACGTACAATCAACCATTTCTCTACTTCATTTTCTAAGAAAGTTCTCCAAAACCCAAGGAAATTTTCCTTCTTCTTCCAATTCCTTTCAGCATCGGATATGGAAATGTGTAATGCAAGAGCCAACTCTTTCACATCAGGCTTTTGACCAATTCGATTGTATGCCATTCTTCCTTTCATTGTGAAGCCTAACAGTCTGTCATATTCCTCCAAGGTAGGAGTCAACTGGAAGTCTTGGAAAAGGAAACTTCGGAGTGAAGGATCGTAAAACTGAGCTAAGGCTGTGATAGCTGGGATCTGGACATCCACTGTGAGAAGATCTAAAATGTAACCAAACCTTCCTTGCATTGTAGTTTTAAAGCAACAAGGAACCTTTTCCAAGAACCTTAGTATGTTGGTGACATCTTGCATCTTTGCCTTGAGTGGCAATGGTTTTCTCCTGTCTGAACTCATTACGACCCTTTTGTACTAAACAAACTGCTTTGTTAATAGGACTCCCTAAAAATAAAACATATGAGTGTTATGATGATATGCAAATGCTCATGAATGCACAGAAAAGGTTTGGGATAAGGTAAACACCTCACAACTCCCTAATTGGTAGGCCTCCTAAAAGACGGTTCTACGGAAATTTACCGTTAAACCCACTCACATGATAGTTTCTAGGTTTTTGGTCAAGGTTTCAGCTTCACGGACCTTAGTCGTATCAACGTTATGCAATGGGCTAGCCACTTTACAACGAGAGTGACGAAAAGGCCTCTTCTGATTGGGGTTTTCATATTGGTTGGAGCAAGGAGATGTCCTTGAAGTCCAATATTACGCAACCACCGAAATAGAACTGGTTCTAAATAGGGACCTAGAGTCATGGACCCTTCATGAATCAGCGTTATGCAACAGGCTAGCTGTTTTATAACGAGATCTACAGACAGGTCTACTCTAGAGGAGCCTTCATGTTAGTTGCTACAAGGAGCTTGCCCTCATAGTTTAACACTACTAACTACCAAATCTATCCTTATGTTTTCTCTCTGCTTTTTCCAAAGCTTGGGTGTAGAGCTTTATTCAAGATATTAAATCCCCAAAGCCCACACATGAATATACAGAGATATATATAAATAAACAATAAGGCAAGAGCAATAAAACATATAATAAAGAAGAAAGAGAAACAAACAAAGCTAAACACGCATATGAAAACCTAACTAAACTAGGCTTGACTCACTTAGGGAAACCTGTATCCCCAGCAGAGTCGCCATCTGTCGTACCTCAAAAAATGAGAACGACCTCGCGAAGCGCAATCACACGCCCGCGGGATGGACTTAACAGAGTCGCCACCGATCTTTATTTATTCCATAGAGGGAAAGGGAAAATATCGAATAAAACCCCTAAAAGAAAGGATAAGAAATGGTCATCGCAACCATTGTCTGAGTTCGGGAGTCGGTTACGCAAGGGGAAGGTATTAGCACCCCTCACGTCCGTTGTACTCAACGGGAACCGTTTAGTCAAGGTTAAATGTATGTTAGCTTAAGGTTTGTACCTAATCTTCTACTTAATGGGGAAAGAAGGTAAATGATTATTGTTAAAGGAGAAAGAACCTAAAGAGGTTTTATTACTAGGGTGCTCGAAAGACTTCGGAGTCTCGTGCCTACGTATCCTTATGAGGATGGAATCAGAGCAATCGTAGTTCACCTAGCTAAGGTGAGGAACCATTGACTATGGTCAAAGTTCCAAGGGGAATGAGTATTCATGATCATGATACTCACATAGAGTTAAAGAACTCTCTAATTCTAAGTTGTGATGGGATTAAATGGCTATGAGGCCAAAGGGAAAAGTAGGTACCTTATGACTTTGAGGTCAAGGGTTGGAGATGCTTTGGTCTCTTGATGAAAATCAAGATCTATCCATGAAATTGAGTTTTGAATATGATTGGATGTATTTTAAGAATGATGATCATCAAATGATCAAAGAGTTTATGCTAAAGTGTTAAACTCTAACACTCTATCATTCAAGATTAGTTTGAGAAAATTGTTTGTTGGACAACGAGCATTGATAAAGATCAATGGTTCAAAGAGTTGTGCTAGAATGCTAGACTCTAACATCTCTTAGTCCAAGTTGTTATTAAGTGTTTTAAGAAAGAAATGATTGGCTACCTCAATGTGCAAGACTTGAGACCAATCTTTCAAAGGGTTATGCTAGAATGCTAGATTCTAACAATCCTTTTCTTTCAAGTTTATTTAAAAAAAGATTTGATGTACTTGAAGTATTGTTATCCTTAAAGAAGGATGGATTCTTGAGATGACAAGTGACAAAGGTAAGAGGTAACAAAAGGTGGAAGGTGGAACAGAAAAAGGTGGCTCGTCAAGAATTAGGATTCTTGTACCTACGTATTCTCATTGAAGAATGAGAAATTAGAGCATCCATAGTTCTGATTACTATGAGTTGTTGGTTGAGGTATGTTAAGTGACTGGCGAACATATGAGCAAATGTTCAAAGAGTTATGCTAGAGTGCTAGACTCTAACGGCTCTTATTCATTCGAGTAGATAATGAAACAATATTTGATGGATAATGAACACTTGATGAAAATCAATCGTTCGAAGAGTTGTGCAAAGATGCTAGATCTTGACGGCTCTTATTCATCCAAGTTATGATTAAGATCGTTTTGAGGACAACGAGCTTTTGACAATAATCAAAAGCTCAAAAGGGTTATGTCAAGATGCTAGATCTTAACGGTCCTTACTTGTCCAAGTTAATATGAAAGTTGTTTGATGGGCGACGAACACTTGACGAAAATCAATTGTTCGAAGAGTTGTGCCAAGATGCTAGATCTTGACGGCTCTATTTGTCCAAATTGGTTGAGAAAATTGTTTCGAAGGCGAAGGAGAAGAATGACTAGCTACCCCAATGCGCAAGGCTTAGGACTAATCATTCAAGGGTTATATTAGAATGCTAGATTCCAACGACCCTTTTCTTTCGTGTTGATTTAAAATGGGATTCTAACAACGCAATTTGAGCAAAAGTTTGACATTCAATTAATTCAATCAGATAATTTGATCTATAACTAAAGTTCAAAACTTACTAAAGTTTCAGATTTAGTCTAAATGTTAATTAATTAAAATTTCGAAATCTACAACTTAATACAAACTAAAATTAGAATTTCTAAAAAATAATTAGTTAAAGTTTGAAAGTAAACTCTAAAACTTAAAATCAAAGTTCAAAAATATTCAAGAGTTAATAAAAATTAAAATTAAAACAAAATCTAAAGACCTATTCTAAAGTTACCATCTTGAAACTTAATTTAAAAACAGAATTTTAGAATTAAAAAAAACTAATAAAATAAAGGTTGAGAAAAAGAGACTGGGGCGGGTAATATTGCACAAGGACTGTTTATGAAGTCCAAAGAATGAAGGTTATTTTGAAAAGGGAGGTAGACACATGGAGATTGAGCTTGGAGTAAAGGCCCAAGGGTGGTTGGACGGGTACAGAAAGTGGGTCATAAAACCCGGTTTACACTACAAGGCTAAATCACAAAATAAAACCCTAAATGATAAAAGAAGAAGAACGACTGATTGAAAAAAAAAAGGAAAGAAATGTAACCTTACTGCATCAAACCTCAAACACGGTCTCCTTCATCCTCTTCCCCTTCCGCCGTACTATTTCTCTGCTTGCGGTCACGATTCCCTTGCGTCTTCCTCAGATTCACGCGACTATCTCGTTTTTCTCTCCTCTCGCGGCAGTGGAACGACTTCTCTCTCAGTCTCGGTTTTGATTCACGCTCACCCTTTTTGCGAAGACGAGGTCGACACAGGCTCTAGGTGCTTTCTTTTGATGTCAATCTCTTCTCCTCTTTCTATTTTCTTGGTTCGTCTTGGGTTTGGGTTGAGGAGGTTTGAATCATGAAGATGAAAATTTTGGGTTTAATGGAGAAAGGTTGGTGGCGGATGGTGGAGATAAGGGTCACGATTTTTTTGTGTCTGTTAAGGTTGTGATGACTAATGATGAAAGTTTGATGAAAGAGGTCCAAATGAAGAGCATTTCTCCCTCAGGTTTCGTATCACTCTCCTCATCTCAATCCACTCTGTTCTGTTTCTATAATTTGGGGGAGGATTTGTCGTTGTTGGCCGATGAAGGGTGATAGTAAAAATGGCAGTTGATGGGGTTCAAAGAAAGTGTGAGTGGTTGTGGAGTTCGGTTTATGGAGGATGATGGTTATGTTGCGTTTAGTTAAGGAACAGAGAGAATTTTATGGTGCAATGAAGTGATGCCGACAGTGGTTCAGATGCGGAGTAGATCGGGGAAGAAGGTGATGAGGGTCGTTGATGAATGGTGGTGAATTTGAAGAGTTGTTATACAGGTTGATGAAGGAGGTCGTGTGCGTTTTGGAGATGGAGAAGGAAGTTTGGAAAGGTGGATTTGTGTTTGGAATGGCTAATTTGCTCTCTGTTTTTGGCGTTGATTGGAGGAGAAAGAGGTTTGTGTATTGTATTACTGAAATGTTTTTTGTCAATTCCGTTTTTTACTCTCACCTCCCCCCTCCTTGAATCTATTCATTCTCTTCCTTTAAAACCAAACCAAACTTGTGGATTAAGTCTTCTTTTTGACAAATCATTTTCAAACGACAGGTCTTGGTCGTTTTGCTGCAGGCTTCAGTGTGTGGTTATTTTCATTTTCAAGTTTTTAGTTTGTTTTGCAGCAGAGCAAGTTTTCTGAGTTTTTCTACAGGTGTTATTTTGGTGAAGATTTACCACAGTTTTTCTTTGTGCAATGACTTTGCAGGTTTTTGTAGCAGATTTGTTGGTGTTGCAGCTATTGGTGTGTTGTAGCTTTCGTTGCAGGGTGCTACAGTTTTGATGGAGATTAACGCTTGGGCCCACCGGTACATTTGAAATCCGTTTTGGCTTATTGTTGAAATGGTGCAGGTTTTTAGTCAAAGTTTGTATACTACAAAAGTATGGAACATCAATGGGCCATGCTGCTAATTTTTTGCTTTCCCTCTACTGTAGTAATAAACAAGTCTTTTTTTGTTTTTTTTTTCAATTGGCATAATGGGCCTTTGAATGTAAAATGGAGGGACTGGTATGAATAAGCTGGGATTTGTGAATTAAATTGAAATGGTTTAGGGAAGTGGTTTAATGCAATGGATTTCTAACTTAAAATGGATTTTGGAAAAGTGGTTAAAATGGATTATTAGAAAGAAATGGATAAAAAGCAAAAATGTGGATAATTATGGAATTAAAATTGGAATATATTTATTTGAATTAAAATGAAATGGGAAATGGATTTGGAAATTGAATTGAGAAATAGTTTATGGTTAAAGACAAATGGATAATTGATGTGAAAATGTGGATATGGATAAAAAGTGGTTAAATGGGCTTTTGAAATGAACTTATGAATAAAATGGATTAGAAAGATGAACAATAGATATGCTTGGATATGAATAGATAAAAATATGAATGATGGGTATTATGGATAAAATGGATAATGGTTTAATTATTAGGAAAGTGGACTATGAAAATGATTTGGATAAAAAGAATGGATTTAGAAATGGTTAATTAGAAAAATGGATGATTAAAAGAAAGAAGAATTGACAATGGTAAAGGTAACACGCCACCACAACACTTAACATTGACAACTGTACTTGACTACCACAAATCCCAAACTACATGACCAAACCTTTGCACAAAACTTGAAATGTACCAACTGCCCTGATCTCTCGGATAACCTTACAACCTTAATTGAACTGAAACAGTACTGCACACACCCTGAACTAGCTAGCCTTAGGAGACTCAACTGAACGATATTTGTCGATCATACTCTAAGGGTGAGAAACCCTAATCCTCGTGCCTTGAGCGCACACTTATGAAACAAATGGCTGGATGAGGACCAAAACCCTGATTCAAAATCTTTGCCAACGACCTGAGGACCTGATGCTGATACAAACCACCTGTTTGACCAAGATTAGATTAAACTTCCACCGAATCTCAAACCATACCACACAAACCCTTAACCTAACGACCTTGCCTGGTCCTTGAGGAAGAACTTGTGATGAAAACAAATCACATTGGATTAATGAGGAGATGAGGTCTCTTGAAACGAACCCTGATCTACAAGTGAAACAAAACAAACAAAAAAAAGCTGACAAAATGGTTAGTTAACAATGCACAGGTGATTGATCTATGATGCTCATGCAAAAGATGTTATGACATCTAAGGGGTCAAAATTTGGGGTACAACAAAACCCTACGCACCAGCTAGGAGTCTAATAAGGTTGAAGAAATTTGTTCCAAGAAGCTTAGCTTAAAGCAAGTTTTCGAAAATCCAAGGTAAGGGTTCAATGTCCGACACGATTCGAACAAGAACGGTTTTAAAACAAGAAGACAGTGCTTGGCACGATTCAAACAAAGTCCAAGTTCAAGTTTTACACGATTCAAACAAAGTCTAAGTTCAAGTTTGACACGATTTAAACAAGAACAGTTTTAAAACAAGAGGCAGTGCCCGACACGATTCGAACAAAGACTCTGTTCAGGTTTGACACGATTCAAACAAGAACAAGTTTTAAAACAAGAAGACAATGCTTGACACGATTCAAACAAAGTCCAAGTTCAAGTTTGACACGATTCAAACAAGAATAGTTTTAAAACAAGAGGCAGTATCCGACACGATTCGAATAAAGACTCTGTTCAGGTTTGACACGATTCAAACAAGAACAAGTTTTAAAACAAGAAGATAATGCTTGACACGATTCAAACAAAGTCCAAGTTCAAGTTTGACACGATTCAAATAAGAACAGTTTTAAAACAAGAGGCAGTGTCCGACACGATTTGAACAAAGACTCTGTTCAGGTTTGACACGATTAAAACAAGAACAAGTTTTAAAACAAGAAGACAATGCTTGACACGATTCAAGCAAAGTCCAAGTTCAAGTTTGACACGATTCAAACAAGAACAGTTTCACAAAATCTTTAATGTTAAACTTCTTGGGGAACAGCAAGGGGTTTAAAGATTCAAATCTGGCGCGCTAAGGTGAAGATCGAACAAGCACGACACAAACAAAGAAAACCGGGAATGTCTTTACTTTGCTGGGGAAATAAAGACAAACACAAACAACAGACCACAAGCAAAACAGAGCACAAAGATGCAAAGATGCTAAGGTATGATGCATATGCTTAGCTACATGCGAGAAACGACGCGAGCGACACAAAAACAAAGAGAAGAAAAGATAACGCAACCAACACCCTGAAATCCAAACATCAAGGATAACCGGAGCAATCTTCATTTCGCTGGAGATGGCAGATCCATGCCAAAAATACAGTACTGCTAATTCTTCCTGTACAAACTTGATTCCGAAACGTCTTAATTCCAGAGTAAAACTTAGTTCATCTTTTTGTTTTCTTAAAACTTTTCCTTTTCCAAGAATCAGATGAAAATGACGAAGTTATTGTATTCAAAGACCAATAACAACTCTAGTGACTAAGAATTCTGTCGTCTAACAGCTGACTTCTCTGGGGACTCCTGCATAAAGAGTTAGGTTCTGGTACTCAAAGGTGAAAGCCAAAGCCTAAGCCTAGCTTAGACAAATGTTTTGGATATATTGGGAAAGTTCTTCTTCTTTATTGGGGAAATAAATCCATTGGGAATTTGTCAAAATCGGCTGATGTAGCAACTTGATGGGGAGCTAAAGTAATTATGCATTCCACTGGCATAACTACCATCTTCAAATCTTATCTGCCCCAGGCTAGACGGTCTATACGATAACAAGAGGATTTTAAAGAAGAATTGGCATACAGGGTGTTTCAATATCTTCAAACTCTTGGAGAGATCTCAACATAACTGCCCCAGATTAGGGGATGAATAATCAAAAGAATTTTACAGAAGGATTGAAATACCAGATGCTTCAATATCTTCCAACTTGAATAATTAAAAGAATTTTACGGAAGGATTGAAATACCAGATGCTTCAATATCTTCCAACTTGAATAATCAAAAGAATTTTACGGAAGGATTGAAATACCAGATGCTTCAATATCTTCCAACTTTTGAATCTTGACGTAGCTGTTTCTGTTCAGTTATACTCGAGATACTCAAACTGTAGTAGAAATTACTGGGGAACGGATTTGCCCCTGCTGATGGGTTACTGAAGTCAAAACTTGTCATAAGATGATCTCAA
This sequence comes from Lathyrus tuberosus, assembly GCA_022829125.1. NCBI lineage: Eukaryota > Viridiplantae > Streptophyta > Magnoliopsida > Fabales > Fabaceae > Lathyrus > Lathyrus tuberosus. Next base: position 5,036,582 of record JALAZF010000435.1, read on the forward strand.
GAATATTTGCCCCAATATTCTGAATTTGCAGAATTCTGCCTCTGATTTGTCAACTCTTGGGATAATAGATTGCCAAACCTCACACTTGGTTGCCCCTGACTGAGTCAAATTTCCTTTATCAAGTTCAATTCCTTGACTGACCGTGTTTGTTGGGATTCCTTGATATCGAATGGTATTGCAAACAAGTGTTGTTCATTAAAATTGGCAAAATTTAATGCAAAGTTTGAAAACAAAGCTTTGATAAAAACGCACAGTGAAATGATTAAAAAGTCAAAAACAAAGGTGGGTCTAGTCATTAAGGAAGTGACTAACACACGCGAGTAACAAAGATTATTAGGAGTCAGGTTACTCAACCTTGCTGTAGTATGCTTTTCAAAACAACCTTACCTCAATTAGGTCTTTTAGGGGTTGTAATGTGGCCTGGTTCACGGTTTTATGAAACAAAGGATGAATTCCAATCCTACGCTCAGTTATACTTGATGAAGATTACGTTTGGATGCAGGAACAAGACCAACGTTCAGCTGACATGAGGCTTCTCCAAAAACAAATTCTGGACACGAGAGATCCTTAGGAGATGGCAAAGGATGGTTGATTTGAATGCCTTGTGGTGTAAATGATAACTTCTCAGAATCAAGCAGCGCCTGAACTTGGCTTCTGAGTACCTTGCAATCCTCCGTTGAATGCCCCGGTGCCCCAGTGTGGTAGTCGCATCGGACGTTGGCATCAAAACCTAGTGGGTATGGAGGGATCACTGGCTCTAAATCCTTCGGTATTATCAATCCACTTTTGATCAAAAATGGAAAAAGCTGACTGTATGCCATCGACAACGGAGTGAAATTCCTCTCTGGTTCCCTTGATCTTTGTCGTCCACGCTGACGTGGCAAACGAGCACTCTTGAAAGCTGGTCTGACGGGATGAATGCGATTCTCCTTTTTCAACAGAGTTTCCAGAGCCCAATTCATCTGGCACTTGAGGATTCTGATCTCCTCTCTCATTTCCTCCTGGTACTCCCAAATTTCCTTCATTGTTGCTAGCGTGACCTTCATAGTTTCCAGAAACTGCCCCATTCCTCCTCAGAGTTCTCTCAATTCATGGTCGACTCTGTCTATTTCACAGTATTGTTCAGACATCCTTTGTCGAGTTTGGACTTGGGTATTGGCGTTTGGAAAATCAAGGTGACGGGTTCTGAAGAGAATGAGACGACAATAAGATGAAGAAGAATGCACATGCACATGCAAAGATGCAAAATGATATGCAATGCAAAGTTTCGTGGAATTCAGACATTTTTGCAACACATCGTAAAATATCAAAAGACCTCATTTTCATTAAATAGAAAACAGATTACAACAATTAATACACTTTGAGAGTCCATAAACAAAGAAGCTGAATAAAAGCCTAGACAGTCCTAAGGAGATTCTCCTAAGAGTCGTAGCTTAAGCCTTCTGTTTTCCTCCTCCATCTGATCTCTTTCTGCAACAAGATTGTTGACGATCGTCTTCCAAGCTGTGGGCTGAATAGTAGAAGAACTTGGGCCTTCCTGAACCTTCATCTTCTTGTAAAAGGTTAACTCGTCATCCTTAGCACGTAGTTGTTTTCGGAGTTCAAAGTTCTCCTCAACAACCACCTGATACTTAAGCCTCCATGCTTCTTCTGATCTCTAGGCCTGTTTCAATGATATCTCTAATTCCTCTTCCTTTGTCATGAAGTACAAAATTGGTTCCTCCCTCATAGGAATTGGTTCCTCCCTCTTGTATGGCATCTTCAGTTCAATGGCTCTCTTGCGGACCCACTGAAGATATGGCTCCAAAGAAACACAATTGGGTCTCCCCAAGGAGCTACTTCCTCTTTTACACTTGCTACCCCAGGCTTTCAAGATCAGATCCCTTTGTTCTTCATTCTTATCATACTGTTCAAAATAAATTCCCTCTACATGAATGCTTAGAGGTTTATCCTTCATAGGATAACCTAATTGGCGGCGTGCCAACACCGGATTATAACTGATTCCACCTTTGATACCAAGAAGAGGCACGTTGTTATACTGGCCACAACTGTCTGTTATTGAGATTTTGTCGTACACTTGATTGTACCAGTCAATGTCTGCATGAGAAAGGGCCATAATCTTCTTAGACCACCATCCCTTCTTAGGATCCCAGAATGCACCCTTCTTCGGTAAATATGAAACAAACCATCTATATAGCACGAGGACACATCAAGTGATCTGTCCGTTACCATGGGCATTTCTCGTATGGACTGAGTGATAGGCTTCAGCAAGTAAGGTAGGTACAAGGTTTTTTTTCAGGAAGATCTTGATTGCGTTTAGGTCTACGAAGTTGTCGATGTTTGGGAACAGGAAAAGTCCATAAATGAGTAGAGCAAAAACGGCTTCAAAGGCATCCCTGTTGGAGTGCTTAGCAAAATAATGGGCTTTTCCAAACAGGAACTTAGCAGTCAACCCAAAAATTCCTCCCTTGGAAATTAAGTTGTTTTTGATGTCAACCAATTCCAAGTGAGTCTCTTTAGCTATCTCTTCCTCTTTTGGGTCTCTGTTGAAGGTAGGAAACGGAGAATCGTCCTTGACGGGTAAACCAACTATCTGAGAATATTCTTCAAGAGTAGGCAAGAGCTGATAGTCGGGAAAGGTGAAACAATGATACTTTGGGTCATAGAACTGAAGCAAAGTTGAAAGGAGTCCTTCATCGACACTTTTCTTCAACAATATCCACAAATTCCCGTATCTGTCTTTGAATCCTTCGGGGTCTGTTAGCAAATCTCCCAATCTCCTTAGGTCATCCAATCTAGGACTCTTGAAAGTGTATTTCACAGTTTTCCTTCTTGATTCGTCCATGATATTTCTGTGATATTTCACAAAAAGAGGTCTGAGTTCCATGAAACTGATATGCATATGCTTATGCTATATGGATGCAACAAACAGATACAAACACAAACACATAAAGGTTTGGGTTAAGAGCATGGAGTCAAGGTTCACCCTCCCATTGGTATGTACTATGGTTTCCTCCTGCCGAACAAGGTTCTAAAAGGGTTCCCAGAGTCTACGATCCATCTTTCAGATTTTATCGATTTCCCAGATAACTTGGTAATCAATAAAATTCTCAAGAGAATCTCGTCTGAGTGTAGTATCGTGTGACAACCAATTCAGAAATAGACTCCTTCATGGTCACCGCACTACATCCTAAAGGCTTAGTGGGGTTTGGTAACTACGGTTCTCAATATCGATGGCACCTAAATTGAGAGTAGCACGCTTTCACGAATAGGATCGTTCAACATGACTAAACTCTCAAGAGGGCCTAAACTGAGTGATGGTGTCTCAAGTTAACTTTTTCAGGAATCGACTCCTTCAAAGCCTCCTTGAATATACCATCGTCCTATCATAAGGGCACTCAAATCCGGGTACAGGATTTATCTCACCACTCAAGAACCAAGCCAACAAAATATAAACAAGCAAAACATATATACAGATAAACATGCAGATATACACAAATATAGCAAGCAAGCATAAATAAAACAAACAAAAACAAGGTGGGCTTAACCCTAAAAAATAAATGTATCCCCAGTGAAGTCGCCATTTCTGTTGCGGTGAAAATCGAATAACAAGCTATTTTATTAACTTGCATCATTTTCTTTTACAACCGACTTTGATTTATCCAAAGGAAAGGTTCAAGATCGTTAGAAAAACCTAAAGGGGGGAGATCTAAGGTTCGGGGGTTGGTTACGCCTAGGGATGACATGGAAAGCAATAGAAGCAAATGGATTTAAATCATATGATTTCAACAAAGAACAAAAGCAAACAACATTCTCATGGAAACAAAGCTTCATGAATTACATCATACTTCCAAAATATCTCCTTTAAAAACAGTAGCACATGCTTATGTTAAGCATAGCAGAAAAGATATTTTTACAGTTTGCAAAACCAAAGTATTTGGAATCATGCAACATAACATTTAGAAGCCAGACAAACCAAGACGACATTCTCATGATAAAGTTCAGGAAGCAATGTTCAAACAACATTCACAAATTATAGCATGCTTAAAGAACAGGTTCTAACGTTTAAGAACACAATCGATAAAAAAAAAAAAAGAAACAGAAGCAGAATAATTTTGTTGAAATTATGAAGTTATTAAAGAACATATGGAAAAGAAAATGAAAATAAAGTAGTTAAAAAAACATCAAAAATAAAAAAGAAGAGGGGAGACATAGTAAAGGGTGGTTGGCGCCACCTAGGGTTATGGGGGGTGTGGCCGACGCCATGCATGTGCATGGCGTGCGCCATGGCTATTCATTTCCTTTTTTATTTTTTTTTCTGGTGAGTGTGGCGATTATATTAATAATATTTCATGTGGCGGGAGCCACCAAACCTAATGTGGCGAGCGCCACCCAGTTCTTACTCACTTTATTTTACGAACACGAAAACAAACCAGACACACCGATCACGATTAAATCAACACAAAATGAAAACCAGCATGATGATTTCACAGCAACAAACGATAATCAGAAATGCATATAATTAGCATGATAATCAAACATGAAGCAAAATAACCATGAAAATTAGACAGTAATGGAATAATGAAAATGATGACAGCATGGTGCATATAACGTATCACATAACCATCATGCGTAAGAGTAGAAAGAGATAAGGTGATACCTAGTGGAGCAAGTCCACTGTTTCCTCGCCTTGTGAGGAGCTTTCTGAACTTGAATCAGAATGTCAAAACCACTCTTCCTCTCTCTTGCTCGTGCACCAGAAGCTTTTGTAATTTTTGTGAGAAGTGTTTGTGTAAAAAAAATGTTCCTTTTTGAGAGCTGTAGATGAGCCCTTTATATAGGCTGCTTGATGGGCCGGGTTGAGTTTCAAAACACTTGGTGGGCAAGGTTAGAGCTAGGGTTTGCAATTTGAATTCAAACGTTCTTCAGCTCTTGGAGACAGACGCTCCTATGTCGTGCCAAAGCAAGTCAGATGCTGCAGGATCAGCTTCACCATTTCATGCACGTCTTCAGAACTCTCCCTCTGGTGTCATTGAGAGGGTATCGAATGAGGCAAGGTTTTGGGATTGAGAAAGCATCTTGCAGGCGTGTCAGGATGAATGCCAAGATAAGTAAATCTTCAGAATCAATTTTTATTGAGGCAAACCGTTGAGAGCTCAAAAGGGAATGATCTTTGGAGAGCTTAATATATGATTCGCGCCAAGGATTGAATGGTTTTGTGAACGAATGGATTTCAAATAATGCTGAGTTCTTCCTTTCCAATCTGTCACTTTTCCATTGGCTGATGCTTGGGTTGAAAAATCAACATACTCATATTTGATTTCTATTGGCCACTTGACAATGAAAATAAATCCAATAATTTGTAACACTTTCCTTTCCTTTTGGTCACGATGGGCTTAATGAAAAATGGGCTTAGGAAATAAAATGGTTTTTTCTTGTTGTAAACAAAGGTGATTAGGCAAAAATAAATAATAATGGATAATTTGGCAATTGATTAGGATTAAATGTGGTTTAGGAGAATTGAACAAATTGAATAAAATTGGTTAATGAAAAGGTTAATGAAATAGGTTTAGAAAATGAAGGTGACAAATGAGGGTAAATAAAGTGGGTAGAAAAAATTTGGTCATGGTGGGGTTAGGGTTATGGAGACATTTCCTAGGGACTTGCTTGCTCCAAAAAACCTTGATCAATTCCTCCTTGAACCTCCTCAAGATAAACCTGATAAAAGAAACAAACACGAACAAAAACCTGATAAAAAAGGTTAGTCATGCAGCATGATTGCCCTATTATGACATGCAAGAGATCAATGGATCTAAGGGAAAATTTTGGGGTACAACACCCCCATATCCTCTTTAGAGGCCACCCTGTTTTCCATTTGACACACTATTTTTCATAGAAATCAAGTGAACAACCTAAACTAAATTCTTAAACATGATATGAAATAGAAACTTAAGGAAGAAGATAATTTCTTCCATGCATCTTTCTGCAGAAGCAATGTGTTGGCCTAGTTTGAACTTATAATTGTTTCTGTGCGAAAAAATGTTCCATGGGAATGAAGTATTTTTTGTTTAGTAACAACATCATACCTGTGTTTCAAATGCACGGGAAAAGTTTTTCCCAAGGTTGTGGCTGGTTCCTGCATGCAATGCTTTTTTTCCGCCCATCATTGCCTCAATTGTATAGGTCTTACAAGCACCAGCAAATGTTTCCGCTTTAAATTTTCGACCCAGAATAACAGGTATTGCAGCTTCCTCAAAAGAAAATCTGATATAGATGTCAATAATTTGTCTCCAATCTCCTCCAGGTCTGCAATTGGAAAAATTCCAAGATTTTCAATTGCACAAGTTCCAAGATTTGCAAACCAGAATGACAGAAACATAAATTATCGGTATCATGCAAAAACTGCTAGCGACAAATAGATAGATTCCTAGATACACTCCTGAAAGAAACCTATATGGGACCAGGGAGCATTCCCTTGAATTTAGTTATTCAGGTATCAATTGGTGAATCATTAATAGTCGTGTCCGTGTATTTAATCATCTATCAAGTTTAATTCTTCTCACATCCAAACAAGACTTGAGCCTATATAAATATGTTATCCAAACAAAAAGATTTCCATGGGGAATACAATGTAAGACATAAAATGTTGAACATATTTTATGATGTAACTATAAAATGTTGAACACACACAAATCCTGTAAAAATAAACCTTACATCATTGATAATTGATTCATATATTACAACAAAGATGCACCAATGACATACCAACTACCCAGTATTGCAGAACCTTCAACCCCTATCTATAAACAACAACAACAACAATAATAATGATAACAACAACAAAGATAATGACTCATTAGAGAAAAGGTACTTGTAGAGACAAGTATATATTCAGAACAGTACCTCAGATGCCAGGGAGTTCTCCAACACCATAGCTTTTTGAAGACTCATATTATCAGTAGCAGCAACAATGTAGAATCTCGGATTAAACCTATCTTTTTGTAACACTGCCAATAGATTAAGCATATCAGCAGTATGACCCCCTACAGTAGAATAAAATTAAATTCTACCACCTCCTACAAGGTCTTTGTGCCTTAAAACAAACACCGCAATCGATCCAACCTGAACCATTGCAGCTCGTTAGAAATAAAGAGTGAAGAAAAAGACCAACATCTCAGACGATGTACTTTATGATTTACGAAGAATGACTAGTTATGATAAAAGCCCATAAACTAGATAATGAAACAAAGTTGTGAAAAATAAAATATGAAACCAACTCACTAGTCTAAAAATTGCTCCTGGCGCACCTACTGCAGGCATTTTGCATAACCGATAACTCATAGCTGCACCTGATTTTCTAGAAATTACAGAATTAGAATATTTTCGAGGTAAGCACTTTCATTGGCTATTGTAGGAAGAATATAAGCGGTTACTTGCAATTGAAGAGGCAAAGTACACTGCAAGAAATCTTCGAGGACCACTGAAGCTCTCAACCGTTGGACCGACTGAATTTAGGGAATAACAATTTACCTGCAGAGAATATATAACAATGTATCTTCAATTTCCATAGCAAACTAAACCAGACATAACAAAACAAACTTCAAACAGCTAAACTCAAACCATACCATAAGGTGTCCAATGTTTGCATGCAGAAAGGAAGACGTAACAAGTCTCCAAAGTTGTCCTTTTTCAATGAGTTTGTTTACCTAGTAACATACACAACTAACATGTAATAACGATCCACAAAACATAACACATCTATTCAAATCAGATTCTTACCTTTGCTACCCACAACAAAAGGCTACCTTGGGTTGCAAATTGCAAATTATAGCGGGGTTACTGTATCAATGTGACTTAAATCAACACTTTCTGTCAAAGACAAAGATTTAGACTATAGTATACAGAAATAGCAAACTTTAAATATTTCAGATGATGGACCAGTACCTAATTTGTAGTTTCTTTTGTTGTATGAATCAACTTAACCTATAGCCAAAATAACAAAAAGAGTTGATGTACTAAAATGGAAGAGGATGAAAATACTCACATTGTTTCTGATTTTGAGATTAATAAATCGTATCGAGAATCGATCTGAGTAATCAGGCCTTGTGAATTGAGCAATGTAAACCACTGATTGCATACCAACATAAAAGTTACATAAATCATTGAGTGAACAACAATATAAGTAATGTCAATTAAACCCTAATTAAATTCCAACAAAATTATATAGAAGAAATAGAAGCATTATTGAAAATAGTTGTGAATTCGTGTGTCGATAAACATGATTAAGCCAAAAAAATATTGATAATCATGAATCAATCAGAAAAACACGGCGAAGATTGGAGGTTAGGTGCAGATCGGCGGGAGACGGCGCAAATTGAAAAGCGAAATCGGAGACAACGAACCATGCAAATCGGTAACAAGAGTCAGATTGAGGTTGCGATGAATGGCAAGATTGAGATCGAGGTCGAGATCAGGGGAGAAATCGAGATTGAGATCAAAATCGGGGTGAGATCGTGTTTCGCAATATATCGAGAGCTGTGTATTTCAATGTGTTTGTGAAAGAGAACGTGTTTAATTTTTTTATTATTTTAAATTATTATTATTTGTTGAGACAACTGATTATCGAATAAATACATTAGTAAGACTATTATAAGTATAATTATGTGGAAAGAAAAACATTAATGAAATTAATTACATTCAATGGCCCTTAATTACATGGAAATTAACAAGAAATACATTCTATAGCAAAATTATCCTAGCTCCTAGCACATCATATATTTTCTTGTAGTGGTCTAAATTATTTATCTTTTTTTTTTTTTTTTGGAGAATAACGTCACATACTTTTGGTGTGATTCGTAACATATATTTTTTTTTTACAGATCTGATGAATGAATAAATAAAAAATTTCTTTTGTGATTAAAATAAAAGCTAAAGTAAAGCAAAACGGAATGTAACAACATAATGATTAATTACGTTTCAAAAACTAACTCCAATTGCTACCATAACTTTACCTTCAAAGGTAATAGTAACTTCATATCATATATCATATAAGATATTTTTGCTGAAATTTTATATAGGATCTCATCAAAATTATTCAATTTTATAATACCAAAAAAACATAAAAAATTAATTAAAAATAAATGATAAAATAAAATGTAAAGTATTTTCCCTTTATTTCAACTATTCCTATTTTATTTTATTTTATTCTATTTCATCAAACTTAAACATATTTTAAATGAGTCTCAGAATCCAACCGACCTTCAATTTTACTGGTAAAAACAAAGAAATAAATTATTTATTAGTTCAATTACTTAACAAAAACCTTAAATTCCCAACAAAAAAAATCTTGGAACTTTAGTATATTATAAGTCACATGTAAGAATTACCTTAATATCATCAAATGTACCTTAATTTTATTTTTATTTCATATTTTTCTTTGTCATTATTATTATTCTAGTAATTAATTAGGTGTGATAGAGAATCTACATTTTTAATGTGTTTTGTTGTTATATAAGACAAATCCATCAATGCATTAATTCATCACCTTATTTAAGCAATTTGATTCTTGATAGGACAAAGTGAATGAAAAGCTTAAAATTGCAATACCATTTATAGTTTCTGTCATATTTCACAATTCACACCATGTGACATTCATATCTTTTCAAGAGTTGTTGGAGTTTTTTTTGTGCTTCAGTTTGTGTTTTTTTTGTTGGTAATAATGATGAACAAGTTTTCACCTCAACCAAACCATTTTGATGATTATGGATTTGATCTACAACAGGATTTTTCTCAGGTAATGTTTTTTGTTTTTCAATTGTTGTTTTGCAACATTGTTAGTATTCATTAACATGTTTTTTTTTTTGGTTTTTCATTAGTTTTTGGAGGAAGCAAAGGAACATGGACAAGAAACAAAGCAGAAGAGTTCATTAGTGTATCCTGAAGAAGGATCTAAGAGAAAAGGATCAGAGAAAGAAGGAAAGAGAAAGAAATCATGGAAGAGTTCATTAGTTTCATGGTGGAAATTTGATAAGAATAAGGTTAAAGAAGCATCCAACAAGGTTTCTGAGAAAAGGAAAGGTCATGTTTCTGGTCCTATAATGCATAACTCTTACAAAGGTTATGAAGGGAAACACAGGCATCCGTTTTCTGGACCTTTGACAAGTTTGTTTAAATCTACAAAGAAAGAAGAGAATGAGATTCCTTATATGACTCTAGATCAACAAAATAGTACTCGTCAGGTTCAAAATTATGGTCCCGTTTACAAGGTTACTTGATTCTTTGTGTCACGCTGTCACTAGTTATGTAACTGTTTTCAATGGTTAACATGTGTCAGTAACGGTGTCAGAGACTAATATGATATCAAAATGGTTATATTTGATTACTTCATTTTTTTTAAAATTATTATCGGTTACTATGTCTGAGACATTTGCGGATTAATGTAACAGAAACATAGTGAAATGACTGAATGTGCATTTTCTTTTAAGTTTGAATATGATTTGTTTCTAATAGTCTTTGGATTTGATGAAGTTTGACATTTTAGTCTAGAAATTTTAGCATACAATCCATAGTGGATTCCCTAACCTAGAGGCAAAGAAGAATTGCCTAACCTAGAGGCAATGAAGAATCACCTAAAGGTCAAGGTTAGGAGGGAAAAAAGCTAAAAAGGCATTGAGTAGCATTAGTCAATGGATTGTGAAAAAGACAACATGATTAAGAAAAAAATGCACATGTGCCTGCCATTGTCTAGGCAACCGAAATAACAAGAATATAAGTAATTATTTGAAGAAAGCTTTTTTGTCGGATTTTTTTAGAGTTGTGAAAAGGGAATCTAAACTAAAGAGAGTGATCTTCTACCTTAACCATTAGTTTATCAACCCTCTTGATGCTGAAATAACCACTAATTTATGCAATGTATTATTAAATAACGGTCGTGTAAAGACATTAACGATTTCTATCAATACAGATATTGCGACACTGATTGTGGTCGTTGCAGTATGATTTATTTATAATGTATTCTTTATTATAAAAACGTTTACTAACAAAATTAGTATCAACACCTTCTGATACCGTTTTATCTTGACAGTCTTTGTGGTAAAAACTTACTCATTCCATTTCATCCATATTATCATTGAAATTGCAAGTAAAGTTAAAATGGAAACAATAACACTACAATTCTCATCTTCTGAATAAACTACCTGTCATAATTTATACAATATGAACACTTCAAATGATTCACTTAATGTAGCAGCATCATTCCTTAGCCATTATGTGCACAAGTATTGAAAGGAAAGTGGCATGACTCTCAATTTACTCTCTCAACCGCAATTGCAGCCGAAATATAACTGTTTTAGAGGTCCCTGCTAGCTCTGGCCTTGTTCAACATCCATAGAACTTGGACCACAAGGACTTAACTTCTTGTCCCTACTTAAAAGCCTCTTAAATGACCTCAATCTTGTTGACATTGGTGATTTCATCTCATCTTCAACTTCAACTTCAACACTTGGTAATGGTATATCAATCACCGACATTGTATTATTATCACTAGCTAAAGAAGATGATGATGATGATGTTGAATAAGGTTGTTGTTGTTGAGAACTTCCTTCTTCCAAAGAAGCACCAAAAGAACTAACTTGTGTTTGGGTTTGGGTTTGGCAATTACCAAAAACCAAAACATTTGTTGGAAAATTTGAAGACTCTAAACCATTCATAGGACTCAAATTTTCACTTTCTGATGAAACTAACACATTCATCTCTTGAGCATTTGAAGTGCTATTAGGCTTAGAGGATTCATTAGAAACTAAGTTCCTACAAAGAGGACAAGTGGAATGAGATTGAAACCACATATCAATACAATCTAAATGAAACCCATGATTGCATTTTGGTAAAAGTCTTGCTTTTTCTCCTTCAACAATATCACAAAGACACACAGCACATTCCAAACCATCATTGAATTCTTCTGGTTTGAAAACCAAAACAGGCAAAGACTTAAGAATTGAAGCTTCAAGTCCAATTTGGTGAGTTCCACTACCATAGATGATAGGATCTTGACCGGGAGCAAATTGAAACCGCCGTCTGCGACGGCGGTTTCTTGGTTGAGGAGTTGTTCTCTCCTCAAAACGCCACCAGAACCACTTGGCATATAAATGAAGCATTAGAACAAACATAACAACTACAAACAGGAAAATTATAGCTACCACCATGATTTTTCCTGTAAGTTCAATTGGATCAGAATCAGTCAATCTGCCATTTGACCCTGGTGTTGCTGTTGCAGTTACAGTTGCACCCATGTTTGTTACCTCTGAAAATTTGAATAAAGGTTGAAACTTTAGGGTTTATCTGCAAATTTAAGCACACCCCAATTAAATTTAAACAAGAATGAAGAAAACCCAGATGCAAAATCAGTGTAAAGTTTCTGAATTTTGCAGGGAAATTGAGAGAATGGTGTGAAATTTCAATGGGGAAGAAAGTGAAAATTTGAGTTTGTATTGTGAATTGGGTTAGAGTATTTTGGTAGTAGATAAAGAGAAAGATGGTGAAGGAATAAGAGGAATAAGGTTAAACTTGAAGCTCAAGGTTGGACTAAAGACTTGGACTTGTATGAACCTAAGAAGGAAGAAGGTGATGGCATTGGAGTCAATAGTCAAAGAATTAATGGATAGAGTACAAATTAGTAGTTACATAAGTTACATTCTAATTTCATTTTTAATTACAACTTCTTAAGGAAAATTATTACTTTTTTGTTTTGTTTGTAATTTTCAAATTTTAAATTTATAGTAATTTACTTGTCAATTTTTTGTTATAGTGATTTAGTATTTTTCTATAATAAAGTGTTTATTTATAGAATTATAAAAAAAATATAAATAAAAGAAATAAAATATTAATTTTATTTAATAAAAAAGACCACAGTTCAGTCTTGCAACCGCAATGCGTTTGAAAGAAGACCGAAATTACTTAATATCGTTGTCATAAGTGATACCTAAATCAGATTAATCAGTTCAGTGAATCAGATATCGGTGGTGATAACAAAAAAAAATATATATTATCCTAAAAAACCTCTTCAAATTTATTTAAAATTCTAAAATTAAATCTAATTCATGCAAATAACTTTGTTCAATCAAATATTATGAGCTCGAATCTAAAATATATATGATACATGTCTATTTTTTAATTATTTACTATAAAATAAAATATTAATGTATCTCATATATAATATTAATTAATTGATATACTTGAAGAAAAATATTATATTAAAAATTGAAAGTAACAATCATTCTAAAATACTTTGACACTTATAATATGTCAAATAGGGGATCTTATGTCGATTATTTAATATTTATTTTAATAAACAAATATTTTATCTTTGATAAAAATTATTCTACCCAAATTATAAACAAATATGTCAAATAAGGGCATATATAAATTTTATTTATTAATAAAAGATAGTTTTTAGTTTGATGTAAAAACAACTTTAAATGATAATAGAAACAAAAAATTAGTTGTACCAAAAAGAACAAGAAAGAAAAAATAGAAACAAAGTTGAAAAGTTGAATTTGAATTAGTACTATTGATTTGAAAAGAATAAGGGGGTGGCTTCAAAATTTTGACTTTTTAATCCCACTTTTGTCATTTCTTCAACTGTGCTTCCAAGACAGTTCACGGGATCTTTGTTCCTTTTATTTTGGTACACTAACTTGTAATTAGACTTGGTAATAATTATAGGGATTTAATTTCCCACTTTCCCATTGACCAATGTCACACAAATAAAAGTTGAATTAAGATTGTTTAACGTAGAAAATAGGTTGAAAGAGAAAGAAAATAAAGCTGACTAATCAATCTAGCAGAAATGGGTGGAAATGTTGTGTTTGTTAGCTACACTTTACTCAATTTGTTGACCTTTTAACTTATTAACTTTATAAATATTTGACCCTACTTTTAGAAAGTGTTGGCCAATAACCATGGATCAAGACCTTTTTAGTTTTACTATTCTTGATTTTGCATGCTTCTCAACTCTTGAAAATATTTAGAAAATCGATAATCTCTTAAGTGATAAAAACATTCTTTATAAAATTTAAAATTGTGTTTTAAATTTTGTAAATGTATCTCCGGACGCATCCTACGCTTTATTCAAAATGTCAAAATTGAGTGACACTTAAAATTTTTTCAAAAATTTATTCTAAAGATGCATCCTCGAAACAACTCAGTGTATATCACATACATTCTTCATTAAAACTCATATTTTAAAACTAAATTGATTCGGAGGTGTATTTCCGTATTCACATCAGACATAATATGGAGATGTATTTCTGGAATCACATCAAACAATAATTTTTTACTTTGATTTAAGTATGCTATGATGAAATTGACGATATGTTATAACTATACTATTAGGTGGTTTCTTATCACACTATCCATGTTTCTTAGGCACCACCGAATTTTCATTTTTGCCCCCAATTTCCGAATGTGCACATCCGGACGCACCATTTTTCTAAAAATTTTCAGTTTTTTTCGGATGTGCACATTCGGAAGAATTCCTGATCTACAAATCTAGAAAAAATCAAAAGAATTCCATAAAATCATTTACTTCTAAATATAATTAAATCCAATATAATTAAAATCCAACATAATAAAACTTAATATGATTTTTTTCAATATAATTAAATCCAATTTAATTAAATCCAATATAACTAAAATTAATATGATTAAAATTAATATGATTTTTTCACTATAATTAAATCCAATATAATTAAATTAATTTTAGAAGTAAATACCATATAATTTTAATTATAATTTAGAAGCAAATACTATATAATTTAGAAGTAAATACCATATAATTTTAAATACCAATATAATTAAATTCAATTTTAGAAGTAAATACCATATAATTTTAAATCCAATATAATTAAATTAATTTTTTCAATATAAAAAAATAATTTAGAATTAAATACCATATTAATCATATTAATTATATAGAAAAAAATTAATCATATTAAATATCATATTAATTTTAAATAATATAGATTTTAATTATATTGGATTTAATTATATTGAAAAAATGATATTAATTTTAATTATATTGGATTTTAATTAGATTGGATTTAATTATAGGGTTAATACCCCTTTTGGACCCTGCCATATAGGCCAAATCCCAAAAACAACCCTGTAAAAAAAAAAACACAGATTCCATCCCTGCCATTTGTAGATTCCCTTGTTTTGCCCCCTGAGTGGATTTGGTCAACCATATTGATGACATGGCGCTGCTTAGTTGGAATTTTATTTATTTTTTATTTATTTAATTACACACGTGGCATTTTTATTAATATTTTAATATTTAATATTTTTTTATTTTTTTATTTTTATTTTTATTTTTTAATTTTTTTTATTTTATTTTTTTTTTAATTTTTTTTAAATTTTTTTTAATTTTTTTTATTTTTTTTTATTTTTTTTTTAATTTTTTTTTTAATTTTTTTTTATTTTTTTTTATTTTTTTTGGATACGACCTCGGAGTTTCAGGTTTTATTTTTTTTCCTTTCTCTAAATTATTACACGTTAGAGAATTTTTATATATTGATGATAAAATTGTTAATTTCAGGAGGCGTTACAATGATGGTGCCATTTCTTCAAAAATTCTTTCCTGATATTCTAAGAAAGGCGGCTGGTACAGAAGTAAATATGTATTGTGTGTATGATAGTCAAGTGTTAACATTATTCACATCTTCTCTGTATCTAGCTGGATTAGTGTCATCACTTGCTGCGAGCAAAGTCACGACGTTATACGGTCGGAGAAACACCATCTTATTCGGTGGTATGCTCTTCCTTGCCGGTGGTTCCATCAATGGTGGTGCTGAAAATATTCCCATGCTCATTTTGGGGCGTGTTCTTCTTGGTTTGGGAGTTGGTTTCACTAATCAAGTAAGTCTTTATATCTAAAACATTTTTATATGTCATAAAAATTAATCATTCCATTAATTTTCACTTACTATAACAAGGAAATTTCACCATTTTGTTAGGTTCCTACTGTTTAAATTCTTTCTGGTACTTTATCAATTCAGTATCATCATTATCCCTGCTTTTTTGCTTACTATAAGAAATTTTCCTAGTCCTAGACTGAAATATATTGAATCTCTTTATTTCTACTTGGAACAAATAGATATCTGACTCAAGCTCCCAATGGCATTCATCATAAGGAAGTTCTTTCCACTTCACAAGATATTCCTTCTGATTATCATTTCCCATGTACCATTTAATATTCCATTTAAACAATAATCATCTCATGTTATTTTTCATATAAGCAAGAAGAGGGGGAAATTGCTAAAAGCTTAACCTGCAAGCAAGTATTCGATCAACAAATACCCGCAGACCAATACCCACAGGCCACAATGATAAAAAGACTCAGCAAATAAATACATAAAAAGCTAGGAAATTGTATTGATATAGTAATAGATAGTGAAAATTGATCATAACGCTCAAAACTGAAAATTGTAGTGATACAGTAATATATAGGGTGAAGCTGGGAAATGGAAATTTATATATTTTTAAAATTCACAAAGCACCATTGTAGGCTGAAAATAATGAAACAGTATGTGTTTCAATATATTTACCATCTGCAGTGCAAATATGATAGTCCCTTCCACTTAACAAGATATTGTTTGGCCAAGCTTTCTTTTGATTCCAAATGTTTGTTTCACAAGATGCATGATTTGAGTATGGAGTATGTGTTACAATAGCAAGGACTTGAAGCTTAGTAAGTGGCAATATTTGGCAACTACATTTTCTATTGAAGTCCCACGTCGAATTTGTAGTAATAATATCAAGTGTTTATAAAACACTTTTTAACACTATAATTGTAAATCTTGATAATTGGACTACTACTTCAAAGAACATGGGCTTTAGCCCAATTATTTTATATTCAATTGTGTGAAAATTAATTATTAAATGTAATAATAAAAAATCATATTGCCACCTCAGCTGCCACGTCCTCTCTGTCGCCACCTCAACTGCCACATCCCTAATTGCTAACGCCGTTTACCAATATTTGACGGAAAGAAATTGTTTGATTCTGTTTGACAACGTAAAGGACCAAATTGGAACTTTTAATAGAAAGAGGACCAAAATGGACCCAAGGGTATAGGTAAGGGACTAAAAAGGGTATTAAGCATTTTTTAAAATATTAGTGCTTGCTTCTGAATGGAGGATCTGAGTCTGATGATGATCAAAAGCTAGTGTGATAAGAAGCTCTGAACTAGCTTTTGATGAATAGTAGCATCTGATGTGTCACGACGCGAAAAATACCATGAGCGCTCGCACACCCGAGATGATAACAAAGTTGCCACCAAAGTTTATTTACTCCAAAAGGAAAGGGAAAATATAAATAAAACCCTTAAAGAAAAAGAAATTAGTCGTCGCAACCAAATTTGAGTTTGGGAGTCGATTATGCGAGAGGAAGGTATTAACACCCCTCGCATCCACTGTACTCAATGGAAACCATTTAGTTAGCTTGTGAATGGAATGTTAGCTTTCTTTATTTGATTTCTTCTAATTATCAAAAGGGAAAAAGAATAGGATTAAAAATAAGTTTTTTATTAGGGTGTCTGACGAGTCTTTGAATCTCGCTCCTACATACCCCTAAGTGCAATGGGGAACTCAAGGATACGTAGTTCTGGTAGCAAATGTGTGTTAGTTGATTGAAGGATTCCTAGTTAGCATTCGAGTGGAAAATATTGCTTGCTACCTTAAATATGGAGAAGTGAACAATGACATCGCGTCAGAATGGACAACATAACTTGGAATCTCACAGAGTTATGCTCTTATCACATTCGAGTAGAAAATGTTCTAACTTCTTGTGCATGGTAGGAGCGAAGTGTTTTTTGCATCGTCTCGGAATGGACGAAGCATCTTTCATTTGTGAAAATGTTTAACATCTCGCTAAGGCGGAA
Organism: Lathyrus tuberosus; assembly: GCA_022829125.1. NCBI lineage: Eukaryota > Viridiplantae > Streptophyta > Magnoliopsida > Fabales > Fabaceae > Lathyrus > Lathyrus tuberosus. The sequence goes on from JALAZF010000435.1 coordinate 5,054,515, forward strand.
AAAAGTTTATGGGTTGTGTTTATTTTAAGTAGATGATGAATACTCGAATGGGAGGCTAAGTACAACCATCATCTAAATTATCAGGGATTAAGAGGGACAAGTACATCCAACTAGATCCTTTTTCGTCCAAGTTATTTATGAAATGTGTGAGGCGAATTAAGTCATGTTTTTTCAACGGATGACGAGTATTCGCACGGAAGGCTAAGTATGGCCATCACACAAATACTCGGGACTAGGGAGGACAATTATTTCCAACTAATCTCTTTCGTCCACGAGAGAATGAAATAGATTCTTTTATTTAATATGTTTTGAAGCAGAAGACGAGTACTCGAACAGTAGGCTAAGTACAGTCATCTTCCAAATACTCGGAGATTAAGAGGGACACGTACATCCAACTAAATAATTTTTCATCTATTTTAAGATTTTTATGACTTTCAAACCAAGAGATTGATGAACATAGAATTCTTTTGTTATGTATCCATTTAGAAATGCACTTTTAACATCCATTTGATATAAAACAATATCATAGTTTGCTGCAAAGGATATTAAGAGACACATGGATTCTAACCTAGCCACTGGTGCAGAGGTTTGAGTATAGTCATTCCTTTCTTGTTGACTATATCCTTGTGTAACTAGTCTGACTTTATTTCTTACCACATCTTCTTGCTCATTTAATCTGTTTCTGAAAATCCATTTGGTTACAATGACATGTTTTCCTTTGGGACTTGGCACTAGATCCCATACATCATTTATGCTGAATTGATTTAGTTCTTCTTACATAACCAATATCTATTCTGTGTGTAGCAGGGCTTCATCAATGGATGTTGGTTATGTGATAGACACCAAACCAAGAAGCATTTATTCATCTTGTCTAAATGAAGATCTGGTTCTTATAGGTTATGTCTTGTCACCAAAATAAGTTCTTCAGGATGAGAGAATTTTTGCTTGTACTTTCTCAGAGGTGCCGGTGTGTCATCAACTTTTGTTGTTAATTATTCAGTTTCATGTTGAGCACTTTCAAAGTCTTTATCCCTAGAGTCCTTGTCTTCAAATTTTGAATAGATCATTTCCAAATTTGCAAACTTTTTAACTTGCTTTGACTTTTCAGAGTTAAGTTTATCATCAAACTTAACATGAATTGATTCCTCAACAATTCTTGTTTCAGTGTTATATACTTTGTAGCCTTTTGAGCATTCAGAATATCCTAACATGATACACTTTTGAGCTTTAGAATCAAACTTGTTTAAGTTGTCTTTAGTATTGAGCATAAAATAAATACACCCAAATGAATGAAAATAAGAAATGTTGGGCTTTCTGTTCTTCCATAATTCATAAGGAGTTTTATCCATAATATGTCTTATAGAGATCTTGTTCTAAGTGTAACATGTAGTATTTAGTGCTTCTGTCCAAAAGTAACCTGCAACATTTGTCTCATTGATCATGGTTCTGGCCATTTCTTGCAAAGTACGATTTTCCTCTCCACAACTGCATTATCTTGAGGAGTTCTAGGGTAGGAGAAATCATGAGAGATGCCATTATCTTCAAAAAGTTTTTAAAAATATTTATTTTTTAATTCACCACCATGATCACTTATGACGTTAACAATTGTTAAACCTTTTTTCGTTTTGCACTTGTGAACAAAAAGAAGTAAACACAAAATGTGACTCATCCTTGTATCTTAAGAACTTTACCCATGGCCATCTGTTATAGTCATCTACAATGAAGAAACCATACTTTTCCCATTCCTAAAGTTATTTTAACTAGCCCAAATAGATAAATATGCAAAAGTTCTAGAGGCCTAGAGCTGGAAACAACATTCTTTTCTTTAAAAGAAGTTTTAGAAAACTTGCCTTTCTAAAATGCCTCACAAAGAGCAACTGGAGAAAACTTCATATTTGGAAGGCTTCTGACTAAATTGAGCTTGTTGAGCTTATAAATTCTTCTAATGGCCCAACCGTCAATGCAAAGTCCATTTCTCTTCATTTACTGACATAAGGCATTTTACATTTTTCTTTTCTAAATCAGAAAATTTAATTTTATAGGTGTTGTTTTTCTTCTAACCACAGAAAACTACAGAGCCATCTTTTTGACTAACAACTTTATAAAACTTTTGATTAAATATAATGTCATTACCATTGTCGCTTAATTAACTTATGGACAAGAGGTTATGCATTAAACAATCAACTAATAAAACATTTGAAATAGAGGGAAGAGACCTGTTACCAATTGTTCCTATACCAATTTTCTTACCCTTTTGATTTCCTAAAAATCCTACAGAACCTCCAGGCTTAAGTTCCAGCTCTTGGAACATATGCCTTTTTCCCGTCATGTGTCGAAAGCACCAAGAGTCCATGTATCATGATTGGTGTCTCAACATTGTTTACTAAGGAAGTATATATTTTTAGGTCATTTATGGTTAATTTTCCTAGAGGTTTTATCAACCCATGGTTTCTGTGCAAAATAGGTATCATGTGTGTGACCATAAGTAAAGTGAAAACACAAAACTTTTAGTTTTAACACCATTTCTTTGGGTTTAGATTTAAACATAGAGTTATTTGGTTGAACATAGTCAATGCCTATTTTCCTATTTCTACTTACTCCATAGAACATGGAATCCATCTTGCTTCTATCTATAGTTCTTGCTATATATTTTTCAAAAATATATTTCATATTTCTTTGAAACGCACTCTGAATCCATAGGAGCTTCTGAAAAAAAATTCTTCTCTAGTTTTTCACTCTTGCTTTTGAGAGCAGAGTTTTATTTTTCCAAACTATCAATTTTTTCTTTTAAAATAGAATTTTCTTTTATCATCTCACCATGGGATCCAGAATCAATTACATGGATCTGTTTCAAATTCTGGTATCTTTTTTGGAGTCTCTAACTCTTTTCAAGAATTTCGGCTAAAAATAATTCAAGTTCGGAACGAGTTAGATGAGAAACTACATCTTCAGTGTCTAAATCTGATTCTGATCCAAAGACTTTAGTGCTAGACATAAGTGTCATGTTAACTTTCTCTTCTCCAGAGTTATCCTCATAAGAGTCAAAGTCATCTTATGTGGCCATTAACACTTTCTTCATCTCTATGAAGAATTTCTTCTTAGGCTTTTCTTTGTTGAGTTTGGGACACTCATTTTTGTAGTGGTCTGGCTCTTTGAACTCCAGACGTCTCATGCCCAGAGGTTGACTCAGAGTGTCCACATGTTCTTCTATAGGCTCTGGACTTCTTTTGTCTTTGGTTTTAGAGTTGGTTGACCCTTTTGGATAGTAGAGACAACCCGTCCTCCTCGTCAAAACCTTCTTCAGACTCCCCTTCTTTTTCTTGAAAATCTTTAGTCTTTTTAGGCTTGCCCTTAGACTGTAGAGCCATAAAATTCCCTTTCCTCTGGGGCTCATCCTCTTCTAGCTCGATCTCATGACTCTTTATAGAGGTTACAAGCTCTTTTAGAGTTGTGTTATTCAAATCCTTTGACACCTTGAGTGTTGTCATCATTGGCTTCTATTTCTTTGACAGGCTTCTGATGATTTTATTAACATGATTTGTAGTTGTGTAACCTTTATTCAAAACTTTCAATCCAGCAACTAGAGTTTGAAACCTTGAGAACAATACTCAATAGTTTCATCTTCTTCCATTTTAAAAGCTTCATATGTCTAAATCAAATCCATAGCCTTAGTATAAGTAATAGCATTTTAATAACTTCATATTCAAAACTTTTAATATAGAGTTAGTTGAGTCTTTATTTGTAATCTTCTCAAACTCATTATAAGAAATAATATTCAGCAAGATTGTTCTGAATTTGTGATAATTCTGGTTGTCTTTCTTTTGTTGTTTATCCATATTGTGTCTTTCATGCTTTACACCATTTGAATCCACAAGATGTGTGTAACCATCCATTACCATGTCCCATATATCTGAATCATATACAAGGAAGAAACGTTCGATGTTATCTTTCCAATAGTCAAAAAATTTTCCATCAAAAATTGGAGGTTTGACGGAGTAATGGTCTTTTTCATTGTTGCTGGTAGATGTCACATTGTGTTCTAAAGATAGGTCTTTATCTGACACGGTTAAGTGTTTGACACAAAAACTCAATACCAAAACCGGAGCTTTGATGCCAATAGTCAAACTTTCTGATAAGACAACTTTTTTGCAAACTAATGAAAAAAACAACAATTATAGAAAGACACGTGATTTTACATTAGTTCACCGTTAACTAAGTTAATTGAGTCCACTCGTCAGAGTGATTTCGCCTTTTCACAAGGTCTTCATCCACTAATTAAACTGATTACAAACTCAAAGACCAACTGTCAATAACTTCTCGAGGCTACAGACTAAACTTAGTCCCTCAAAGAATTTAACTGAAGTTAAAATACAAAGATTCTGTGTTTATAAGAATGCTTCTAAATAAACAGATACACAAAATGAATTTCAGAGTTTACACTTACGAAAATATACAAATAAAAATTCTAAGCGTAGTGAATATTGTAATTGTTATTTCTCTCGTTTGTTGTTCTTCTTTTTACTCACTTCGTTATTATTCTTATTCTTCGTATGTTGTTCTTTTTCAAAATTCCTTGTCCTCTTTAAATAGATGATGAATATTATTGTTGCGAGATGGAATTGGAAACTCTTTCAATTTCACAACTGTAATAGTGGTACGAGGTTGAGTCGTGAAATGTGGAGATCCGTTGGTAGTACATTCCTTAATAATTCCAACGTATTTGTCCTTTTAAGGAAACATTTGATTTTGCTTCTTGAATATACTGTTTCCAAGAATATTCTTTCAACATTATTCTCTAAATCAATGGCTTCGTATTTGAGATGCTTTGAAGCTTGATCAGAGTTCAGAGCCTTGAAGATTAGACTTCAGAGTCTAGTGAAAGTGAGGCTTGGATTATCAGAGTAAATTTGGATTGTTTGTTTTAGAGGTGTTGACTTGGTTATATATTCACATGGTTGACTATTAGTTAAACACTTCTTCATATTTCAACCTTGTTTCAGAATCCGTTGATGTCCAGAGTCCAGAATCTCTTGTCAAGAGTTTAGAGTCTTTTGTCCATAGTCCAGAGTCTGCTTTACCCAGAGTCTGTTCTATCTAGAGTTCACTTTGTCCAGAGTCCAAATTTTTTTTCCTTATCTTTAAGATTATGCACACTTAAATAAACTATTAGAATACAAAATTGTTTTTTATACTAAACTATAACAAAATTTAAGATATAAAACCAAACTTGTTACAACATACTAGTCACCACATTTATGTCTCACTTCACTACTTTCATTCTTGTAATGAAATCACTCTCATGAGGTCATGTTCTATTACAAAATATGTAGGCACATTAAACTTTCACCTGGTTTTTAAAAAACAATTTTCCTTTATTGTTCCAAATTTTACAATCAATTTGATTTATGTTTCAAACCTTTGTCATAATATAAGTTGTTTAGTGTCATTTACTAATTCACAATGTCGTATACAGGAACATAAACCCTAAAGATGATTGATTCGATTGAAAAGACAAATGAGTTATACTTTTTAACTCTCTCATATAAGAAAGTTTTTATTCCAAAATTCAATACTCAGTTTGTCAACTCAATTCACCTGCAAGATAGTGTTTTGTATCATTTTAGACTAATTCATCTTTCAAATTCTAGAATGTTAGGATTAGGATTATAATCTCAATCTTCCTTTGTTAGTAGTGATCAAAAGGCAGTATGTGACATATGTCACTTTGCCAAGCATAAAAAAACTATATGTTATTCATAGTAATAATAAAACATACACAGAAATTTTCAAGACAAGCCATAGGATACGGTAAATACATCATGTGAACAAGGTCATGGCACATGAGCATGAAAATGACTCTACTATCATGTAATAAATGTTTGAAAAACAACATAGTGATACTATTCTACAAAAGCATCAATGAACCATAGGAAAACTCTCAGTGATACTAGAAGGAAGAATTATATAAAGAATAGCTACAATAACATCAGAGAAACTCCGAATAAGATTAACCAAACATTCTCCAAAGGGTTTCACCTGTTTTTGTTGATGCTCATTAACACCATGGTCACTGATTTTGCTTCTACAAAGTGGACATGTTGTGTTGTTCTTCAACCAAGCACCAATACACTCAGAATGATATTTATGGTTACATAAAGGTAATAACCTAAGTTTTTCCCATTTACACATTTGGCTTAAACAAACTGAACAACAATCACTTTCACTTTGCTCTATTTCCTTCACTGAACCACCACCAACATAGAGATGATAATAATAATTCATGTGATGCAGAAACTTGATTATGTTTTCTTGAAATGAGTTAGCTATAAAAGCTATTATTGTGAGGAGTTTGAGGATTGTTGTTGGCATGTTTGGTTTTTTTAAGGATAAAGAAACTCTAAAGAAAAGAGGTAGAGAATAAAGATATATAAATTGGTTTTATATATGTTAAGTAAAGGCTATAGGCCCCATTTGCATGTGATTTTCTTTATAGAGTACGAAAATATAGTTGGTTGTTGGGATATTCTAACTTGGTTGTTGGGATAAGGATGATAAATTATTTATGATTAGGCTAATTAAATGAGTCAAAACATGGAATGCTAAATTATGAGGTAACTAGTAAAAGATCCGTGCGTTCGCATGTGTAGATTAATTTAAATTAGTATATAATTTATTTATATGAATTTGCACGGGTTCATGAATTTATTTAGATATAACCAAAAGTAATCATTATTACAAAATGAACAATAATTCAATTTAATCATAGAATAAATGAATCAATAAAAAGATGATTGATTAAAAATAAAAATATGTATAAAGAATAAATTGGACATAAGTCAGAACAAATAAATTATAAAAGAGATTTAATTTGAATAGGAAATTGATTAAAGAAAAACCAGTTGCTATTAGTATAATAAGTAGGTATTTTGTTAAAAATATGTATAACAAAAAGTGTTTAAGGTTAAGTAAATTCTATAAAGAATGGAAATTAAGAAAATTTACAGGAAATTGGTAAAATTTACATATATCACTTTCATTGTTTCCTTAGAATACAATAATAAATTGTTACAAAATTACATATATAACTTTCATTGTTTCCTTAGAATACAATAATAAATTGTTACGAAATCACTAATAACTTAAAAGATTATAAAAAAAAAAAATATGTAGCAAAATACCAACATCATAAATCCAATATGTCTAATAACTAAAAATATATACAAATATCAATAATAACTATAAATATAAATATTTTGTTGATTAAAATAAAAAAAAGGCATTGTAGTGATTGTGACTCATGAATATAATGAATTTAAGTGATAAAATTCATTGAAGTTGGTAAAACTTACATATATCACTTTTATTGTTTCTTTAGAATACAACAATAAATTGTTATAAAATCACTAATTAATTAAAATATTTTAAAAAAAAATATGTAGCAAATCACCAATATGATAAATCCAATATGTCTAATACCTAAAAATATATACAAATGTCAGTAATAACTAAAAATATTTATAAATATTTTGTTAATTAAAATAAAAAGAAAGTATTGTGGTGATAGTGACACGTGAATATAATGAGTTTAAGTGGTAAAATTCACAGGAGTGAGCAGCTCAATGACACAAATCTTAGTAGTGTTGGTTGGTTAGTCATCTAGATACTTTATTATTCCATATGATAATTTTTAAGAATTGATTATAGTTAGGGGTGGAAATAGGCTGTAATGCCCTGTACAATATATGTCTAGAATAATACCATACAAGCATTTTATTTGGTACTGACACATCAAAAGTGCCTAATGGCATAGTTCACATACTTTTCCATTTCTAAAACATAAATACAACACATGGCACAAGTCATGGAAACTAGCCAAAAATAAAATCTAAGAATAATATACAATATCCTCAATTGTATACAACAAAAGATTACACAGCGGAAATAAGCTCAACTAAGCTTCTCTTGAAACATCCAAGCATAGCTTCCACTTGTAAATCAAACTTGCAAACCACACCTGAAATTAAGCAACTATAGTGAGGTGAGATACATCAAATCTTAGTGAGTTCCCTATCCTATAGGTCCTCTCGGCTTTACAGGGTTCTATCAATCCTAACTCAAGTCAAGGGGAAGGGGAAAATGACCTTGAGTACACAATCTCACAATCTCACACTATTTGGAAACATGTTCATGAGTTCATCACTCAAAATATCACTAATCGGTAACCACACCAAGGCATCCCATGTTCCCGACCGCTTCTACGTCTAGAAGTCGACCCGAGTCATGGATCCTGGTAACCTACTTGACATACAAATGGATTCGGGTTCTACGGGCCATTAACCGTTATGAACCGTCACTTCACACGGGCCATTTACCGTCACAAGCATACGCTCCTAGAGCGTCATTCGTACTGCACGCAGGAATCAAACCTGCCAAGTAGTTGTGCACATGTTTCAGAGGAGCTCGAGACCCATGAAACACACTCACAAGATAACCGGTTACGATTACGTGATCTCACACATAACGTGATTGTATTCGACAATCACAAGGCCACCACAATGCCTTAAGGCCACATTCGCCTTTTCTCAAAGAACACAAAGGTTCACACATGTTCCATACTAGTGTCTCACTATCTCCTAGACCATCTCGTCACGGATGCATCTTTCTACATCAGGTGCCCGAGCCTTACCATCTAGGTTATCTACTCCAGGCCCGAACTCGCCAATGAATGCACGAGCATCGCCATCCAGAGTTTCTACCACAATTCTATTCACAACCTAGAATTATACCATTTGTTTTGGGGTAAAGTTTCCTCATTCTTCCTAATTCATTTTAAGCATACATATATCTTTCATTCACAATTCACAATTAGATAGACATGGTATAATCACAAATATTACAAGTAACACATATAATAACATAACACATAAAACACCCCTTTTGGGTTCCCTCCGATTCATTTAATCGGGTACCGAAATCAATACTTCTCACTCTTATCCCGTAGGATATTTCCACAGCTTTACATCGGCTTTAAATATGCCTCGATCGGATTTACGATCCAAAAGATGTCAATTCCAACATTTCACAAAACATCAATTTCCTTCATTTTCCACTAAATAAGATATCCCACATCATACCCAAGATTTTCACTTTTTATCAGATAGAGGGTCGTCATAGCTTTCTAATGACACCAAGAACGCCCCGATCCGAGTTACGGATCAAAATTTATGAAGGAAACAAACGGAAAAGCTGTCAGGTTCGCTTTGCGAGGTACCCGCGAATGTTCGCTTCTCCATTCGCAGTGCAAAGCTCCCAGCGAACCTAGGCAGAACCAAAACGAGGTAAATTTCGTATTGCGAACCTCTTGCGAACGTTCGCCCTCACCATCGCCATGCGAATAGCTAGCGAACGCTCGATTTCCCCTTCGCTAGGGGATTCGCAGTGCGAACCTGCGGAAATGCAGAAATTCTGCAATGTGCAGCTGAGTTCCCTTGGGTTCAAAACCAATCCAAAACATACCCAAACATCCAAAAATCAAATATAGATGATTATACACTCATATAGCTTATACTACTCAGTTTGTAACACATTTCAACCGTTAAATTTCATTGATCAACGATTTAAGCAATTTCTCATAAACCCTAACTTAAGCTAAAATCATCTCTAACTCTAGAACTTAAGTTTCTATCTAGAACCCACCTGATAATCGAAGAGGAGTTTGAAGAAGATGATGATCCAATGTTCCACTTCCTCTTCTTCTTCCTTAAGCTTCTTCTCTTCTTTCTCTCCATTTCCTCTTTTCTTCTTTCTTTTTCTCTTATAACAAATATATATATATAAACTTATTTTATAATATAATCCAACAGGGTAAAACATCTCCAATTGATATTTTGTCGTCTCAACCCAATTGATCACTTATTAGAGTTACCATAAAAGTCTCTCTTGAACTAATAATAAATTGATCTTTTCAGAGTTTATTAGTTGCTCTATTGATCCTAAGTGTCGATACTTAAAGTACTTAGAGGATTCCCTAAATCCAATTAATCAAAGATAGTGCACATAGATGCTTATCTGATCTCATCTAATATCCAATTGAGCATTTAAATAATACGGGGTATTACATAGGCTAGGCTTTATAAGGCCTGGGTCTGGCCTACGATAAACTTAAAAGGCCTGAGCCTGGCCTATGGCCTATTATAGGCTCTCTTTTTTGGCCTGGCCTAGCCTTTTTAAAAGTCTGGTCTGGCCTGAAAGCCTATTTACAAGCCTTATTCTCATTATAGTTCTCAATTATTCCATATTACTTAAGAAGCTTTATATGCTGACCTATATATACATATATAGGCCGACCTATTTAGCCTTTGTTCTAATATATATGCATATATAAGTATCCTTTTTTCTAATATATATGCATATATAGGACAACCTATTTAGCATATTTTTAATATATATGAAAATATATGCCGACCTATAAGGCTTCATAGGCTTTTTTAATAGCCTAAGCCTGACCTATTAAATTATATAGGCTTTTAAAAAAGCCTAAGCCTGACCTTTTTATTAAAAATGTCTGGCTTGGCCTGACCTTAAGTAGGCTAGGCTATAGGCCCCTATAAGCCGGCCTGCCCTATTCCCACCCCTAATTATAATAAATAAAAATAAACTATTTTTAATGTTATTATGCTCTCAAATCAATAAACCATAAATATGTTATCTCAATCAAATATTGGCTAATTGAAGATCATAAATATGTTATCTCAATCAATAAACTTTAATGGAATTGTTAGTGCTAGATTAAATTAAATTCGCGGATAACTTAATACAGAAGAAACATAAATGCTAATTAAAATTATCACCATCACATTTTAGTAGCTATCCTTAATGTATATAATTTAAGACTAACATTTTAGTAGAACCATCACATTCTGTCATATGATATTGAATGTAATTGAAGATTTAACCGAAACGTATCTAATGTTTAACTTTGTTAAAATTGAGTTTAAGAACTTTGTCTGTTAGAACATGGAACCAAAAGTTCAATAAATAGATATCTTTTTCTATTAACAAAATGATGTAGAATATTTGTACACTTTTGGAACCTCCGCAACTTTACAGAATAATTGATGAAGCAGAAGTATTAACAATTTCATTTCATTTCTACAAACTTTTCCTCTGAGATTGATAGATGCCCTGTTGGAGATATCTTAAAGCTTTCTGGTAATTAAAAAAACATATAAACCAGAAGTCAAAACCATCCACAATGACTATTTCTATATACTTTTCGGAAGGTCTTCTTGTTAGTGGATATTGCTAATAACTATTAGAAACACGCACAAAACTGTGAGTACTAAGTTCGAAGTCTGGTGATGGCGTCCAACTGAACAATATTGGTTTCTGTCTTTTGAGTTAGGATTTGTGGACGAAAATATGTTTTTGTTAAATTAGTTCATTAGTAATGGTGTTGCTAGTGATTTGCAAGGCTGATATATATGATGGTTGATGAATGCAGGAATGGTTTTTCATGTGATGACATTTGAAGTTGGTGCAGTGCTTGAAGATGAGTATTGGCAGGCTCCTGTCTATTGTTTTAGCAAGTCAGAGCCTGAACCTAGGATAAACAACATAATGAACAACTCCTTATTAGATTTAGAAGTTGATGATGGTGGTGGTGGTGATGATGCTGGTTTTCGTCGAACATTAATGAGTAAGATGAGATATCTCATATAAGCCCAGAAATAGCAGTGTTTATAATTATGATGTTAACATATGTATTGTGTATAACACTCTAGCTATATGCACTTTGTTTTGTCGATAAGTGGTTACTCGGTATGCATATTAAGCTACTATTTATCAATAGAAAATTTGGTGTTGGTTTGCATAATCCAAACATGCATGTTTTATGTCTTTAATACACAAAACACTTGATATCATGGATAGAAATTTAAAGAGTGAGTGGCAGTTTTATTAAACACGTCATCATTTGTCACACACCAAGCTTTACATTATCAAAATCCCATATGCATCAAAGCATTGGCTTATTTGTATGCACTGAGTTTTTCTATCCATCTACCACTTGCATTCTAGCCTTCTTTCCCAAACATTCTATCACATTTTCAAAGCTTCTTTTGAAAGAATACAACACCTCATTTTCAAGTTCTGATCCAAGACGACTCCAATTAACCCCAGCGTCTCAATTGCATTGTAAATGCTTTCAGCCTCTGATACTTTTGCATCGATGGTTCTCAAAAGAATACCGTGGTCCATGAATGCTTTAAGAGCAGGGTATGGTGGCATGGTTGAAATCTGTATATACACAAAAGAATGACCACTTATTTTATTAACCTCATAATACTCATTCAATGTAACTAATCACATATTTGAACTGCGTTAATCAGCTAAATTGTTGTTGAAATTACCATATCTGGTCCAATAAGGGAATTAACATAAAAAGTATCAGGGTAAGATGAATTTTTCACATTGGTTAATGCCCACATCAATCTTTGCTTCTTTGCACCTCTCTTCTCCAAGAGCTTCCATCTTGGACCTGGAAACATTTTCTGGTAAAGCTGATAACCAATCAGGATCCGAAGACAACAAAAATAAAGGGGGAAAAGTTTCACACCTTTCCCATGAGATCAACAACGTCAGCAGTACCAATCTGCTCAAGTTTCTTGTCAATTGCAACATCTACTCTATTGATGTAGAAAGCTGCTGCACTTAAAACCTTAGACAGATCATTCATACCAGAAGCCTCAAGACCATCCAAGTAAGCATTTATAACTGCTTCATATCTAGGGAGGGAGAATATCAGCTGTTCAAAATACACAAACAATTAGCATAATATTGCCGCTTCAGCCTGCAAGGATCAAGCTTTGCGACATAATTGTAGCACCGACGCTTTTGATAATGTCAACATATCACGTTCTGTTTGTATATGTGTTAGTGCTTCATATATAAAAATGTTTGTAAATAAGAAACTTACAGTAACATTTACACTTATTCCAAGAGAAATAACTTCCTTTATTGAAGGAATGGATTCATCAATTGCAGGAATTTTAACATGAACATTTGGACATGCAACCATTTTATGAAGCCATTTTGCTGCTTCAGTTATCCCTTTGGTATCATTTGCGAGCTTGGGAGAAACTGCAACAGATACATAGACAGACAAACCTTGCTCCAACGACCAAGATCTTCTTGTTTAGATTGTTCTTCTAGCCATAACAACTCTGCCAGGAATGGACTGACTTCTCCTTTCTGCTGTCCATGCTCTCTAACCTGCGGGAACAATCCTAGAACTCATTAATCCAATGCAGACAAGAGAGTTTTCTTATCACATTTAATGTTCAAGTATCGCAATGATATTGTAATAAAATAGTTCACGATTCCGAAAAAGCAAGTTTAAATTAAGTAGAAATCTAGTAGTAACTTTAAATTTACCTGTGATAGAATTATTGGACCACCTTGAGACTCATAACCATTTTTCTTTCGTCATATCAACAATCTTCTAGGTAAATTTTTGCATTTAAAACTTCATTATGGAAATGTAAAAACCAAAAGTAATTAGAAGATTCTATCTAATCAATGAAAAACTGAGAATCTTAACAATTCATAAGGTATAATAATAACTGAAATGTTACCTTAAATGGTTCATTGTCTGTATCCACGATGGAGCATTGAATATGCATAAGGTATGGACCCTTAGTAACTTATACGACCTGATACAGCGCCGGCGGATGAAAATTTTGACTCACCTAAGTTGCTTCGAATTTAACTTGTTTCAGCAGGCTGCATTTCAGAAAAATCACCTAACGAACTTTCCACAGTGGTAAATGGAAGTTGAGTTTCATCGCAGTTAAAATCATTGAAAGCTGCAAAACAATGCATAAATAGATATGTTTCAAAAGATTTCAAAACGAAGAGATGACAATTTAGGTGAACAATATTTTTTTCTACACCTTCTTAAATACTTATGCCGCACAATTTATGAATCTTTTCATAAACAAACATTTGGTTATGCAAAAACTCCAATCCTAACATCATCATTCCTAGAGTTAAAATCATTCCTGCAGCTATTTCAGGGGGCAAATCTGGGTCAGAATCCTAAAGTGAAATCAAGTAAATGGTTAATTTAATTAAAATACATTCAACCAGAGATACAACAACACATGCTGGGAATCTTTTAGTTTTGTGCTTCAGAGCCCAGTTGAAGTGCAACCACATATAACAACACATGCTGGGAAAACCTGTAGGTATTTACAATCAACTCAAATGAACTTCATACCAGATAAATTTGAACTTTCTGGACCACAATCTACAACAATGGTATTTTCCAAATATTCCCAGTCACTACAGCCAAGAGATGAAGTATAATCCTACATTAGCAAATTTTATGGGTAACTCAAACAAAAATGAAATAATAGAACTTAAAACCCAGAAAACAGGGATACATACAGACGCACAGAAAGTGAGTGAGCTTTCACTTCTTAGAGTAAAATAAGGAATCTCAATTGTGTTTGTTATGCATGTGCACCTAGATATACTATCATCAATTGATTTCCTCATAAACAGATGAGATTTGTAACTTTACCCTCAAAAGTAAACTTTGTTCCCTTTACATATTTGCACAAAACTTTATAAAAAGTTATATGTCGAATAAATGATAAACATCTAATTTAACCTCAAATCAAGCTACCATATTAATTTATAGACAGAACTACCATACCCTAATATCTTCAAATACATGAATCGAACCTAAATATGATGTGCCTGTAATACCCCATATTATTTAAATGCTCAGTTGGATGTCAAATGAGATCAGATGAGTATCTATGTGCTCTATCTTTGGTAAATTGGATTAATGAAATCCTCTAAGTACTTTACGTATTGACATTTAGGATCAATAGAGCAACTGGTGAACTCTGAAGAGATTAATTATTTTATTGAAGAGACGGATTAATATTTATTAGTTCAAGAAAAGATTTTAAGGTAACTTCAATAACTGATCAATTGGTTGAGATGACAAAATATCAATTGGAGATATTTTACGCTATTGGATTATATTATATAATATAGGTATTATATATATGTTAAGAAAAAGGAAGAAAAATATAGTAAGAGAAGTAGAAGAGAAGAAGAGGAAAGAAGAGAAAGAGGAAAAAGCTTGGGAAGGAGAAGAAGCTCATGGATCATCATCATCTTCTTTAACCTCCTCTTCGATTATCAGGTGGGTTCTAGTTAGACGCTCTAAGTTCTAGAATTAAGGATTTAGAACTTAGGTTAGATTTGAGAGAAAATGATTAAACGGATAAATCAATGAAATCTAACGGCTGAAATGCGATATAAATGTGTGGAATGCTTGGTGTTATGCTTGGAACATTGTTTTGGGTGATATGGTATGAATTGGAAGTGGTTTGGGTGAAGAATTGGGAGTTTTGACCCAAACGTTTCTGGTTTCTCACTGCTGCGAATTTCTGAGTTTCGCATGGTTCGCCTAGCGAACCTGGCGAAGGCGAAAGCGACCCGAAAGAAAATGGAAGGAGAATGTTCGCCCAGAGCTCGCTTTGCAAACTTTATGCCCTTTTGGTTCTGACTTGGTTCGTTGGGGGGTTGGCCTAGCGAAGACAGTAGCGAACGTGACATATTTTTCATGTTGTTTCCTTCATAACTTTTGATCTGTAACTCGGATTGACGCACGACCGGAAGCGTTGGAAAGCTATTTCAATGCTCTATGTGATGGCGAGGTAGATACATAGTTGTATGCTATGGATTGATAAGAAAATATGGAAAAGTATTGTATGTGTGAATATTGTAGTCCTTGTTTCCACCAAATTCATGAATCAGGAAGCCGATTGATATGAGACTTAAAGCCTTGGAAAGAGAATCCAATGTGCTATTAAATGGTATGTGAGAACATAATTTAACCAAGGATGCTTAGTAGAGGATAGTCGTGGCTTGTATGCCTTAAAATGTGTGAGAACTACTATGTGGATTATGTTTGACATGTTATGCTATTATATGTGTTTACTTGTAATATTTATGATTATACCATGTCTATCTAATTGTAAATTGTGAATGGAGGAAATATGCATGTTTAAAATATGAATTAGGAAGATTGAGGAAACTTTACCCCAAAACAAAATAGTATAATTCTAGGTTGTGAATAGAATTGTGATAGAAACTCTGGATGGAGACGCTCGTGCATTCATTGACAAGTTCTGGCCTAGAGTAGATAACTTAATGACAACGCTCATGCGTGAGGGGCCGAGGCATGTGTCCATTTCCAAAATAACAATGCTCGTACGTGAGGGGCCGAGGCGTGTGTTCCTTTCTGAATGGTATAGAAAGAGTGAACACTAGTATGGAACATGTGTGTAAACCATTGTGGTTTTGTGAAAAGGCAAAAGAGGCCTTAAGGCATTGTGGCCTTGTGATTTTCGAATAGAATTATGTTTGTGTGTGAGATCACGTAATCGTAACCAGTTCTTTGAGTTGCAGTTTCATGAGTCTCGATCTCCTCTGAAATAAGGCATGGTACTTGGCAGGTTTGATTCCCGCGTGTAGTACGAATGGAACCTACGGGTAGAGACTTGAGATGGTTAACAGGCCATGAGAAGTGACGATTCACGGCTAACAGGCCGATGTTTTCGAATCCATTTCGTATGCCAAGTAAATTACAAGGATCCATGACTCGGGTCGACTTCTAAACGTAGAAGCAGACAAGAAAAGGGGATGCCTTGGTATGGTTATCGATTAGTGAGATTCTTGAGTTAACAGGCTCAGGACATATTCCATTCGTGGGATTTATGAGTTAACAGACTCATGACATGTTTCCATATAGTGTGAGATTGTGAACTCAAAGTCATTTCCCTTCCCCTTGACTTGGGTTAGGATTGGCTAGAACCTTGTAAAGCCGAGAGAATCCATAAGATAGGGAACTCACTGAGCTTTGATGTATCTCACCCCACTATTGTTGATTATTTTCTGGAGGTATTTGCAGGTTTGGTTTACAAGTGGAGCTATGCTTGGATGTTTCAAGAGGAGCTTAGTTGAGCTTATTCCACTGTGTATTATTTTCTTGTACAATGAGGAATATTGTATATTGATCTTAGATTTTATTATTTTGGCTAGTTTCCATGACTTGTGCCATATGTTGTATTTATGTTTTAGAAATGGACAAGTATGTGAATTATGCCAATAGGCACTTATGATGGTGTTAGTACCAAATAAAAACACTTGTATGGTATTATTCTAGATAAATATTATACAGGGCGTTACAGTGCCAAATGATCACGAAATGACACATAGAAGAGAATACAAAATAGTAACAGAACAAATATAGGACATTGAAAACAGATAAATGAGAATAAATAATACATGTGAATAAGTGAGTTATGATCTACCAATAAGGTCATTGTGAATGTGTATCAAAGCTTCCATCTATAACTTGGAATGAATTTTAGGTTCACACCCATCAACATCTTTCATGAATTTTGATACCAGTTCTGGTGCTCCTTTGCTGGCCCTGTAAAATCTACCATTTGAATCGATGTATGTTACTGCAGTATGCTTGTCTACAAGATTGAATGGTAGAAAATGAAATTTGATGATATTTTCATGTGTCTACAGAGAAAATGGGGAAACATTTTTCTTTCATTACTATGTCATTGCTTCAATATGAGTGATGTTTCTCTACACTATACCTCTTTTGAAAGATATGGTTTATCAGTAAAAATAAGCACCAAGGTAATAATAACTTCTTGAATATTGTTTTGAGGTAAAATGAAACCAAGATGGTGATATCATAAAAGAAACTGGCATTTATAATAACCATATTCACACACAATAAATCAAGAGATTTTGAACTTGACAGATTATTAACAACACTAAATAGAATCTGAAATTCAAGGTAGAAAGTAAGCTTTTCTCACCTTTACAATAATGATATCAATTACTCCAATGACAATGAGAAAAAGCAATTCCATAATACACTTGTCAGTAGCAACCTATTACAAAATGTCAGCATGTTTATCAGTGAATGATTCGTAAAGTAAGGAACTATACTGAACAAAATGTGTGGATTATGTAGAAATTGACCTGCCTCAAAAACTATACTGCTCTAAAAAACTATACTGCATCACTTTATAACATTTAGAAGAGTAATTTTACACACATTTACACTGCTCTGTCATATTGTAAAGTGAGGACTTGGCAAATGTTAGTATAGATATTCAAACATTCATTAATGAGCATTGTGTTGAAAATGAAAAAAACAACTACTACAAACCAAAATACCTGAAATAGTTGAAAATATTATTACAAGCCATAAGGCCTTTCTTCGAATAAGTGGTGAGCAAAATGCAAAACATTAATAACGGTAATAATCATTCACAAATTCACAAAGCTTGCTTCTGTCTTACATCTGCAAATATAATGAAGATCCTAATAGGGTATTTTAGTGATCTTTTCAGAGAAGTTGTTTGGCCTCGTCTTTTAGCCGTAATCTTGCAAAATGATCATTTTACAACCTTACTTGAACTTAAAAGCATTGAAATAAAATTCAAATATAAACAAATGTCAAACAACAAATAAAATAATACAATGACCAATTTAATAATAGTAAGAAATCACAGCGGAAGCACATACCTGACATGGTGTCGGTAACCACTACGAAAAGAGATCAAGCTGAAAGCAACAACAACGAAAAGCGTCAAAGAACAACACAAATGGTTCTCAGTTCAAATATAACTGTAAAGGTGATAGATTCAGAGAGTATTTATGAAATGTACCTGGGTCCGATTCATAGCAAGCGATATTCTTTCTTCCACCACCCTTCGACGCCACGAGGCAGAACGCCGCCATCACTGAAAACCATGAGTCCCCTCGCCGGAATCGCGTCTCCCCCGCTGGAATTACGCTTTGATACCGTCGTTCTCTTTCGCCGAAAAACACCTCCCGGTTAAATCCATTTTCAATTCTATTCATATTCTTTGATTTGATTTTATGGTTTGATAAAAAGGAATGAGGAGGAAAACATAGAGAAAGAGGGAGGAGGAAGACGAGAACAGAGAGAGAAAGAGGAAGAAAGAAAATGAGAGGAAGAAAGAGAATGAGAGGGAGAAAGAGAAAGGGGTAGAGAGAAAATGAAACATCTGTGGAAAGAGAAAGAGAAGTTTGAAAAGAGAGTGAAAGAAAATTTGAAAAGTAATTTGGAAAAGTGGTGCCACTTGGACTAATGGTTGAATTCTATTGGTCCTTATTTTGAGTTAGTAAATTACCGTTAAGGGCAATTATTAATGTAAATGAAAAATTATTTAAGGGTAGTTTTGGGAGTTAATGGGCATGTTTTATTTATAGGTAGGTAGTTGATTGATTGGATAATGCATGGCATGACGCGTCATCACACATCTTTAGACTAAGAGAAATGCTACGGTATAGTAAGATAGTGTCAACATATCATCCCTCTTTTTAGAGAAAATGTAAAAGTATATAAAAAAATGTCAAGGAAATTAAACACAGAAGGAATTTTGTATCGTAATAAATTTCGGATACTCGCTTGGGTAATTGAAATCCCTAACTAATTAGAAGGAAAAATAAATTATGCATTAGCTTGTGTGTAAATCATGCATATGCATGTGTAATACTCAACTCTACTCTTTATGATTATAACATATTTTCTTAAACTTTTTCAAAAATTTCTTACATTTTTATTTAAGATTTTTGTTTGCAAATACAATATTGTATTTCGACATCAAAATGCATAAAATCGACTCAAATAAGAGATAATGTACATATATATTATTAATGATTATTGTAATAATTTGTTTTTTCAGGTAACATGAATGCATAATCTAGTAATTGTAATTCGGTGTTGTACATGTTGATGTTGAAAAAGAATTGACCAATAAACAAAAGTGTATTTTACACAAACATATGCTTCAAAGAATGAAAAGTTCAATTCACTCTAGTGTGTATATCTCTTTATTATTCTTTAATTTTCTGTTACCATTACCCCATTACCTCCAATGGTTGTAGTTCTGCTGACTATGTGACCTCCTTAACAAATCATTCTAAAATTAACCAAAAGGTTAGTAAAAATAATTTAAATGACTAGACATTTTAATAAATCACTTTTTAGAGAGTTAATCAGAGTTTTTTAATTGTTCAAATAGATTTTTTGCTTTTGTTTTTAAAGCTCTAAAAAGTGTACCACTTTAACCCTCAAGTTACTTGAGTAAACTCATCACTTTTGAGGAAACGACAAACCAACGTCGTAAATCCTTCTCTTCAAATTGTTTGATACAATGTTGGAATAAACATTGAGACTGATAAATCTATTACATATTTATTATTCCAACCTACAGAGAGGTAAAATTATCATCAAAAATCAGTATGAACAATGAGAAGCCTCCTTAAGATAAGTGCTTTGATCACGTCCATTGAAATACACCATCAGTGAACATAATTGGATCACAAGCATCATAATCATCAAATGATATCAGGCACAACTTTTACTTATATACTCTGAGGTGTACATCTTGCTTTGTACAACTTCATTTAATATGCATTAGGACTTCATTAAAAGTTGCAAAACATGCCTTCAAAATAAATTAACTTTTCACCTTTGGTACCTAAAACTTTTTGGGTCCTAGCGCATTAGTGGTTCTAAGAGGTCTACTATTATTAACTTTAAACCCTCTTAGTTTATCATAACAAAATGGCTCCAAGTGGCCAAACTTATTGTATAACGAGCATTTATAAATAGAGAGATTAAATTTCTTCCAACGTACGCCTTTACTATGTTATCTACTCGATTTAAAACCTAATCCAATTTTATACAATGAATGCCTTTGATTTAATAGAATAAAATATGGGTTTTCTTTCCCCTTAGTGAATTTACCTAAGGCTTCTTAAAGATCTTTTACTTCCTTTTTCGTCAAGGCACAAGTTCCATATTTATTAGTTTGGTTTCTAAGATTATCCATTTCATATCTCAGCGTTTCATTGTTATTCTCTAGAAACTCAATGTAGTTTTTAAGATCTAAGTTACACTTTTAAATCTTATCATAGTTCTCAATTAACTTAGTATTCAATTTAAATAATTTCTTGTATGATAAAGTTGTTACCTCAAAATCTTCTTCATCCGAGACCTTTAAGAAAACATGTTCATCTTATTTGTTTGATGAAGAATCTTTCAAGATTCTACCAGAGATTGGTTCTTTAAGATCTCTTTTTGGTGTTGAGTCTTCAATAATGTTGCTTGTTGAGACTTCTTTCTTATTTCTTCTTTAAATATTCCACTAGATAAAACTTCTTCTTATTTTTTTATATTATCTCCTTGATGAAGTTTTTCCATTGGTCATTGAATCTTTTAAGGATCGTTCGTCCATCGAGATTATTCTTTTAAAGGAAACTACTAGAGTTGATTTTTCTCTTCTTCAAAAGAAGTTTTTGATGAGGCTGATAAAGATCCTTCTAGAACTCTTAAGCTCGTTTCATCATCTTTTAACAATTGAATTAACTCATTAAATTTTTCAACGATTCCTTCTTGGTTTTTTCCTAAAAAACACAAACACTTCTATCTTTCAATTTAAGGATTAAATCAGGTTTCTGATTCCAAATCTTAACTCTTAGATATTTGTTATTCTCCTAGTGTGTTCATTCCCTATTACTTGATATCTAGAAATACTCCATATATCATTTCAAGAGTGTCTCACATTTCCTTGGCAAAATAAAAATTAAGTACATAAAGATATTGATTTTCACTTAAAGACATAACCAAAAAAAGTTTAGTTTTAAAATTTAATTCAAAGATTCTTTTGCCTTCTTTGGTCAAAAGGATATCGCCTTTATTTACTATTTCACCATTAACATAGTAAATCGTCGTTCAAATCGCTGCTAATTATGTCGTTGAGTTGTAAAAACCGTCGCTAAGTTGTAGGAGGGACCAAAATTGTAGATGTGTCGTACCACAAAAAATACAATCCTATGGGAAGTCACGGAAAAAAAGGTTCGAACAGAGTCGTCACCGAACTTTATTTATTCCAATGAAAAAATAGGAAAATATCATTAAAACCTTTTTAAAGGGAAAAATGGTCTTCGCAACCAATTTCGGGTTTAGGATTTAATTACGCAAGGGGAATGTATTAGCACCCCTTACGTCCGTTGTATTTAACGGGAACCTTTTAGTAAGATTTGCGATTGAATGTTAGCTAATGTCAATTTTTTTCTTCGAATGATCAAAAGTGTAAAAGGAAAAGAAAAGGGTTCGCAAAAGGTTTTTATTACGGCGTTTAAC
Organism: Lathyrus tuberosus; assembly: GCA_022829125.1. Classification (NCBI taxonomy): domain Eukaryota; kingdom Viridiplantae; phylum Streptophyta; class Magnoliopsida; order Fabales; family Fabaceae; genus Lathyrus; species Lathyrus tuberosus. Next base: position 5,076,806 of record JALAZF010000435.1, read on the forward strand.
GAGATTGCGGGTTTCGCTCCTACGTATCCTCGGGTACAAAGAGGAACTCAAAGCTTCGTAGTTCGGAGGGAATATTACGGTTTGTTGGGTTGTTTTATCGAACAAGTGTTTAGATCACATTCTAATGGTTAAACATTGACTTGTTTGCTCGCGGTGGAAACTTAAGCGCTAGTTTATATTCGCATTAGAATGGACTAAACAATGTCCTTTTGCAAAAAGGCGTTTGATCGCACAGGGCGAGTAATTAGGGTTAATGTATTTGAGTATGTTTTAATTTTGAAAGACAAATATTTATGACTTTCAAGCAATTACTATTTGGGTCTAATATTTGAGACTATGACTGGACCTTTCGCCAAGGTAGTCTTTTCCTTTCAATTTGTTTGCGAAAGTGTTTTAATAGTTATAAGTATTTTGAATGAAAGACAAATACCTGAGCTTGCATACAATTACTACTTAGGCTTAGTGCTCTGGACTATGACTGAACCTTTCACCAAAGTAGTCTTTTTCTTTCGATTTTATTATGAAATGGTCAAAGTATGGATTAATCGTTTTGAAGTTAATTATGAAAATAGCTTGACGTTGAATCATATGTTTGATTCGTTTTTGAATGGATTAATTGAGTTATGAAAATGGTTAAGGAATAGTCTGAAGTGTGTGAAGTGGTTTTGAAAAAAAATGAACTTGGTGTTGACCAAGTGTTTGATCTTTATTGGTTTTTACAAAAAAAAAGCTTTAGGTATTGACCAAAGATTTTAATTTGAAAAGGTTGGTTTTAGGTATCCGAATTGTTTATTAAGTTCTATTATCCTTGAAGGAGCGAGAAACACAAGAAAGGGGGTTTGAATTAGGTTTCACCAAATATAAATGTTTAGAAATTTTATATGCCAAAGTTAACAAGTGAATGAAAATGAGTAGACACAAGTATTTTTATCCTGGTTCACTGTTAACTAAGTTACTCCAGTCCACCTGCCAAAGTGATTTCACCTATAAAAGGACTTAATCCAATAATCTTGAAAAATTACAAAAAAATTCGTCTAAGTGTTTAGAAAAACACCTTAGCCCGCTCAAGTATAGAGACTAACACTTAGTCACTTGAGGAAACATAATTCCAAATAGGTTACAGATGTATATACAAGAATGCTTCTACATAAGTAGATTACACAGTATTTAAGCTTAATAACACAAACATGTTAATTGCAAGATATGAACAAAAGTTCCTTGCTAATTTATAAAACTATATAGAGTAGATCTCACACAAGATTTTTGTGCAACTTTTTAGTATGAGTTTTGTAGAGCAGGGTTGCTGACTTTTAATTCTTCCGAGTCTTCCTTTTATAGAAGAAAAATATATCCGTTGAAGGGTAGATTAGGAAATAGAAATCCGGCTATTATGTCCATAACGGTCAATGTGGAAGTGTCAGACAACATCGTATCAAAGGATTGTCTTTGTGTTACTTTAGCAAGATAGTGGACTTCGTACTCTGGACTTCTATGTTTATCCTTTCACGCAAGTCATTTCTGATCTTTAACTTCCAATCTTTTAGAGGTTTTTGATATTTGTTGTTGAAGCATGTTGCAGAAGGATTAAGAATTGAGTCCTCAGAATCTAAGTCACTAGAAGTGATGTCTTCAGAATTTTCAGAATTTGTTCAACAGAACTTATCTTCAGAGTCTTCAGAATATTCAAATTTTGAGTCTTCAGGGTCTTCAAAATCTTCAGAACTTGAGTTTTCAAAGCCTTCAAAATCTTCAGAACTTGAGTCTTCAGAGTCTTCCGAATCTTCAGAACTTTAGTCTTTAGAGTCTTCAGTATCTTCAGAATTTAAATTCTTCAGAGCCTTCAGAACTATCATATCAACTCATGATCAGAAGCTCTGGTACTAACGTTCTTTAGAACCATTGTATCAGAAGAATTCCAGATTATTGACTTGAATTTGTAACCACCATATGTTTTCTTCTAGAGTGTTGAGTTCAGAGCCTGATGACGTCACACGCCTATCTATCAGAGTCAGAACCTGTTTAATCAAAGGTTACACACTAGACAGAAAAAACATTAGAGTATAAAATTGTTCTCTAAGAAAATATGTGAAGTTATCATCAAAACATAAGGCCAGATGCAGAACCAGGTCTTGTTCTTACAATCCTAACTAAGCAAAAAGAATCAAAATAAGAACGATATAAAGAGCTACAAGTAATGGATAAGGGGCATTTCTATCATGTGGAACATAATTAAATAAACAAGCAAACAAAAGGTAAAAGCTCAATTAATTAGTTATGGTTTAGCTTAATCCATAAATTAATTTAATTAAAATTAATTACCTTAATCCCATTGACTAAAGCAATATTTAATCATGTGACCAAGTTAATTGTACTTAATTAAAAAAAATAATAAACTAAAATAAATATTTAATTAATTAATTAAGAATAAACTTAATATGCAAATCATAGGGTGCAGAGAATAAACATACACGGTGTTAACTGCAAGAGCCCAAAAGGGAGGGCCATGAAGCGTCTGGGCCAAAACCTTATGCCCAACAGTAATTCCCATCAAACTAAAGGGTGCAGCGAATGTGACATGGCGTGAGGAAGAAAATAAATCCAAAGCCCAAAACAGGATGGCCCAACCGGTTGGGTCACTCTTTGCAGCAACCAACCAGGGCCCGCCAGTGCACTCTTCAAGCGGCTGACATGTGGCTAGGCAACAAAAATAAAAAATTAGACCAAAAAGGGTTAGCTTCACTATTCTCTTCCATTCGCCTTGTTTCCTCAATGTCATCTCCACCCTTACATTTTCCTTCTCTCAGAATAACAAATCCATCCATAATCATTACATTCAAAATCAACTCATCAACCCAGTTCAAATGGAAACCCACACAACAATTGAAACTCACACAACAAACATAGATCCAACAGAAATCCACACAAAAAATAGAAATCCAAACCCACGATAAACCCTAAATCTAATCCTCAAAACCAGAATAAAAAATAATCATTTAAGCAATCAATGACCAAATCGATGCTCAGACCCCAACACAACCCAAACCCTTGATTTTTCATTGAGTTCTTTGTTACATATTACAAGCACGTGTGTCAAAAGGAAGCGAGGTTAAACGTCACAAAAGCATCAGTACTTCATTTCATAAAAAAAATGATCAAATCTTATTACGGAAGAATGCATAAAGTCAGGGGAGGATGAGTCTCAAATTACTCGACAAGCTGAAGAGTTTGCAATTGTTTTGCCATCATCAAAAAGGGGGAGTATGTGAGGGCAAGGTGCCTTAGTCCTTATTTTAATGATGTCAAAACATGTATTAGCTCGTACTTTGTAATTTGGACGGTATCGTCGCATCATAGCTTGCATTCATACTTCACAATGCACAAATATCCCAAAATCATGTGTCTATACATATAGGAAGCATCTCATATATGTCTTGTATGTGTTTGATCATGTTGGGAGTCTTAGGTATGCATAAACATAGCCTAGGTGGAACAAACCATGATCAAAAATTCGTTTTTGGGAGTTTAAGGTGTTTGAGTCGACTCAAACCCTGTTCTGGTCAACTCATGAAAGTTAATTTTCAGTCATTTGCTCTCGGGTGTGCTCGCGTCGACCCTTGGGTCGACTCATACTGTTGGCATTTTTATTTGCATTTTTTCAGCAAGCTTGCGTCGACGCATGAACCCTATTCCCGTCGACGCACAACTTTAATTTTTGTACAGTTTTGCTCTCGGGTCTGATCAGGTCGACCCTCTTTACTTTTAGGTCGACCGTTTGCTAATTTCCTGCTATTTTTCTGATCTTTCTCATTTCAAATTACTGTTATGTTTGTTAGTTGGTCAAAGGGTCATATATATACATTTTGTCTCATCATTTTAAGAATAATAAGAAAAAGTGAAAGATATACACTGAATTTTTCTCTCATCATCTTCATCCTCATTCTTGCATTTTCTCAACAATTACACATAACAATTTTTGTTGATCTTTTGCATCATTGAGGTGATAACGTTCAAACGTAGGATTGTGTATCTAGTTTGGGGTGAGTGTTCGGTGGGTTTTTTCTTGAATAAAACCGTTAGGGTTTTGTCCTCCAAGATCGTTTAGATTTGGTGGTTTTTGCACAGATCTTTGTTTCACAGATTCAGCCGAGCAAAGGTGATTGAAGAACGGTGGGTTTGTACAATCTAATAGCGATAATTGGAGGATTGTGCAAGAAAGATTTGGGTTCGAACTGTGTGTGATTGAAATCAGCCGAGCGAAGGTGATTCAAAACCGGTGGGTTCGTTCAATCTAGTAGCGGTAAACAGAGGTTTATTCAACACGTTCGAGGCACTTGATTCGACTTGAATCAAGGGGAGAGAAGGCATATTATCAACATCAAAAAGTAGTCTTGAGTGTGTGGTGACTAGTGCTTATCTTGTAAAAACATTTGCAACAAGATAATACATATCTCAATTCTAGTTGTAGAATTGGGGGTAGACGTACCCGAAGCGAGGACGAAATGGAAACTGCCTAAACAAATCCGGTGTTGTTCTCTCTTTCTCTATCTCTTTAATTTTGAATTGTTTGCGTTTGTACAAAATCAATTGATCGATAAAATTTTGTTGTAGTGTAGTGCTGAAAATCTGGTTGGAAAAATTATTACAATCACTTTGATTGTAATTGGAAAAATTCTGCACTACAATTACATAGGGAATAACACTTAGGGTGTTTTGCGCACCGTGTTCGTTAAATTGATCGCTCACAAATTATCTGTGAAATTGTCAAATTTGGTTTACTCTTTATAAGTCGTTGGAAATTACACAAAATTAAGTGATATTAAGTGTATTGATTAATAATCAAATTAGTGATTTGATTTCTCATTGAGCTTGTTATTCCATTTGGCTTATCGCATATCCGATCATTTCGATAACGGTTCGTTTAGACGACGTAGTTCCTCGTCCGCTTCTGCACACATTTAAAAATAATTTTTAAGCGCCGACTCTGTTTAAAAGTAATGATCTATTCAACCTCCCTTCTAGATCAATTGCCATCATCTAATAGCCCTTTATCTCCAGATTTGATGCCTAAATAGACACATTTTCGGGATCTAGGGTCTAATTTAGTACGGTTTCTTTTGGGGCTACAAGCGTATACAAGACAACCAAAGACTTTCATTGTGGTATAGTCAGGATGAGTGTTGTGCAGTAAGTAATAAGGAGAATTGAATTGTAATAATTTTGAAGGCAATCTATTAATTGTAAAAATAGCATGAGAAAGAGCATAATTCCAAAAAAAATGGGGAAGTTTGGATTGAAAAAGAAGAGCACGAGTGACACTTAAAAGGTGTTGGTGTTTTCGTTCAACTAAACCATTATGTTATGGCGTATCAATGCATGATGTTTGATGATGGATCCCATGAGTCATGTAAAAAAATTTGAGTGTGAATTCAGAGCCATTATCAGACCTAATGCACTTGATAGTTTTATGAAATTGGGTTTGCATGTAAGAGATAAAAGACTGAATTAAAAGGAGGTTTCAAATTTGAGTTTCATTAGAAATATCCAGCAAAATCGACTAAAATCATCAACAATAGTTAAAAAGTATTTATGTCCTTGCATAGAGGCAATAGGGAAAGGGCCCCAAATATCCACGTGGATTAAATCAAAGGGGGAGAGGGATTTAGAAATACTATCAGGAAAAAATAAACGTTTATGTTTGGAAAAAAAAACAAGTATCACAAGGTAACTTGGATTTATTAGCATTGCATAAAGGTAAAATTTTGTTAACAGTTGGAATAGTTTCATGTGAAGGGTGGCCTAAACAGATATGCCACAAGTTTCAAATGTTAACAAAAGGGGTACATTTTAGAGGGATACAAGTATGGGAATGAGGCAGAGTAATAGTTGGGGAAGCGAGAAGGTAAAGACCATGGGACAAACTAGCTACACCAATCATCATATGGTTATGGTTCCCCTGTATGACACAACCAGAGGACGTAAAAGTTACATAGCAGTCTAAATTGGTGGTAAGTCTAGGGATGGAGATTAAATGAGTGGAAAAGGTGGGTATAAAGAGGACATCATACAGATAGAAATTATCAGTAAAATGAATGGTGCCACAATGTTTGGTGGTAATAAAGGCTCCGTTGGGGAGCCGGATGTTAACAGGTTTCATCTCTATGATATGAGTAAAAAGGAACAAGGTGGGGCATACATGATCTGTGGCCCCTTTATCCAAAATCCAAGTATGAGAGTCAGAATTAGCTAGCATATTAAGATAAACAGAGGTACCTGGTGTGTTGTCAGTAGTTGAATGAAGATGATGAATGGTGGAAGTAAAGCCTTATTAAGATTGTTGAAGGAGTTCAAGTAGAGCCTTTTGCTGCTCCATTGTGAAACCAATGTTGTCGTCAGAAGAGGCGTGTCCTTTAGGGGTAGAGGGCTGAATGTCAGCAGCATCAGTGTTGGAAATGTTGGCTATTGTTGGTTTCTTCAAATAGGGGGTAAACCGTGTTTCTTGAAGCAAACTTCTACTGTATGACCTATTTTGTTGCAGTATGAGCAAACTTTGTTGCTTCTTCCATGACCAGAATAATTTGTCTTGGAAGTTTGTTCAGAAGGCTTGCCACGTGAAGAGGGTCAGTTGAAATTAGCAACCACTTTAGTATCATATATTGGTGTTGAGTTGTTGTTGACGCTCCTGTTGCATAAGTAAGGAGAATACCTTGTTGATTGAGGGTAAAGGGTGCATGAGCATGATCTGGGACCTCACAGGGGAATAAACTTCATTCAAGCCTTTGAGGAATCGAATCACATAGTCACTTTCTCGGTAGTTTTTGATGGTGGGAAGAAATTGACAGGTGCAGGGGGTGGTACAAGTGCATTGAGGTAGAGGACGAAAATTATCATATTCTTGCCACAGTTTCTTCAAGACAGTGAAGTATTAAGTAATGGTGGAATCACCTTGTCTGGTGGAGTAAATCTATTATTGAAGATCCGAGATACGAAACACATCACTCTGATGGTATCTTTTACAAAGTTCTTCCTAAATTTCCAAAGCGGTGTTCATCCATAGAACGCTTTCAGAAATTTCGCGTTCAATGGAATTAGTGATCCAAGACATCACCATTGTATTGCAACGGTCCCAAACAATTTGATTGTTATCAGAGAAAAGACAAATGAGTCTTATTACTTAAGGGACCAATGCCAAACATTTCCCACCAATGCCCTTATACAGGAACGTAAACCCCTAAAGATGATTGATTCGATTGAAAAGACAAATGAGTTATACTACTTAACTCTCTCGTATAAGGAGAAGTTTTTTATCCAAAAATCAATGTTCAGTTTGTCAACCTGCCGGAGAGTGCTTTGTATCATTTTAGATTAATTCATCTTTCAAATTCTAGAATGTTAGGATTAGGATTATAATCTCAATCTGGTAATATGGTTGTGAAATATAATAACGATCATTCTTATTTTTAAGTGATGTTCATGATTATTCTAGATATATTTGAATCACTTTAATGAAACATAAAATTAAAATTATACAACATGTCATGAACTACATTAATCAAATTGACCTAACCATGTCAAAATACACATGAACAAGCTTGTAGCAATTCTAAAGTAGACTGAATGGTAAGCTATGAAATAAACAGCCCTGCTCCAAAATCTTAAGCATCTCCCTATCCATTTTGTAGCAGTGATATTTTCCAAACACTGCTTTTAATCCTTTGTTGAAAAAGGAACTCAAGTTGCTTGACAATTGCAACTTTTGCTAGGTACATTCCACATTTTGTGGGTCCTACAAACAACTGACTTTATCATAACGTAAAATGGGGGCCAGTTGTGTGGTAGGTTTAACATGTTACTATTAGGTTTAACATGTTACTATGAGATGAGGATTTAATTGGGAAATATTTGATAATGTTGAAATAAAACAGGGTGGTGAATTCTTATCTATCCATCTCAAAAAATTGGGTAAAATTATCTATAGAGTAAATTGCATTAAAAATTTACAAAATTTAAACTATTAAATAAATAATTAAATATAATAAAATAATATGACATTAATTGATTTTTGTAGTGGGTAGAAAAGTTGTTCCCATAAAACAATGGTAATTGTAGCTATTTTGAAGTGTTTTTTTGGATATCAATTACAGCCACATACACAGAAATTTTCAAGCCAATCCATAGAGGATACGGTACATACATCATTTGAACAAGGTCATGGCACATGATCCGCATGAAAATGACTCTACTATCATGTAATTAATATTTGAAAAACAACACAGTGATTAACTATTATGAATACTACAAAAGCATCAATGAACTATAGGAAAACTCTCAGTGATACTAGAAGGAAGAATGATATAAAGAACAGCTACAATAACATCAGAGAAACTCTGAATAAGATTCTCATTAATACTATGCTCACTGATTTTGCTTCTACAAAGTGGACATGTTGTGTTGTTCTTCAACCAAGCACCAATACACTCAGAATGATATCTATGGTTACATAAAGGTAATAACCTAAGTTTTTCCCATTTACACATTTGGCTTAAACAAACCGAACAACAATCACTTTCACAACTTTGCTCTATTTCCTTCACTGAACCACCACCAACATAGCCATGATAATAGTAGTTCATGTGATGCAGAAACTTGATTATGTTTTCTTGAAATGAGTTAGCTATGAAAGCTATTATTGTGAGGAGTTTGAGGATTGTTGTTGGCATGTTTGGTGTTTTTTGTAGGATATAGAAACTCTAAAGGAAAGAGGTAGAGAATAAAGATATATAAATTGGTTTTATATATGTTAAGTAAAGGCTATAGGCCCCATTTGCATGTGTTTTTTGTTTGGATATTCCAACTTGGTTGTTGGGATAAGGATGATAAATTATTTATGATTACTTGATTAGGCTAATTAAATGAGTCAAAACATGGCATGTTAAATTATGAGTAATTGGATGATGCATGGCATGACACGTCATCACACTTCTCTTTTGACTAAAGAAAAGTGTGTCTATTCATAGAAAGGAAATGCTACAATATATATACTCATTCGTTTTTTAATAATTTTCATGTACTTTGATAACTACTTGTACAATAGTAAAATAATTGTACATATACTGTGTAAATTATATATGGTGTACTAAGATGGTGTCAACATAGCATACCTCATTTTAGAAAGAGAAAGAATGTATAAATAAAAGATCTCGAGGAAATTAAAGACGAGAAGGAAATTAATGGCATAGAAGGAAATTTGTATCGTCATAAATTTCGGACACTAGCTTTGACAATTGAAATTCGAATTATTTCAAATAAAAAATCTTTAAAGATTTGCATTGTGGTGGAGACGTGAGTTTTAAGAGTATGTTCTTTTTAAAATTGCAGATTTAAATGTCTTTAAATGAGACTTCTGCTAATGAACAGTAAAATTATTCTCTTGAATTAGTCGGTCGCTATACCGGATACTAAAATTTTAAAATAAAAAAAAATATTCGAATGAAAAACTAAATTATGTATTAGTTGTGTGTAAATCACATATGTAGTATTCTACTCTACTCTTTATGATTATAACATATTTTTTAAAATTTCTTATATTTTTACTTAAGATTTTTGTTTGCAAACATAATACTGTATTTCGACAAGGCACAAATTCGACACAAATAAGATGTAATGTATATACGTATCATTGATGATCGTTGTGATAATTTGATTTTTCGGTAACATGAATGCAAAATCTAGTAATTATAATTCGAATATTTTACGGGTTAGTTCGGAATATGAATTCACTACTACAAATAATATTTAAGGTTTTTAAAAATCGGGATAACATAGCTATTAGGAAATACACTTTGAATCCCAATAACATCATTTAAGGTTTTTTTTGTGATTTCTCACTTGGCGCATTTCAATTTTTCATTTTTTTTGAGTTAATTTTTTTTCTTCATTTTTTTTCTTATTAATTAATAATTTTCAAAAAAAAAATTGTTATCAATAAAAACAAATAGACAATAATATGAAAGGAAATATTTCATTAATTAAAAACGGGACAACAAATAACTATTCTACATATTCAAATTTCTGACTTCATTTAACTTCAATAGTATAACTATTAACTATCCTTAACTTAGAGAAAATTTCAGAAAGAACTCTTACATATGGTATGAGGAAAGTCATTTCATCCCTAGATAAATATTATCATTTCCTTTAAGAAATTAAAAATGGTAAGAGAAAGATTAACTATGATGTTCTTGTAAGAAATAACAATAAATGCTTGTCATTCAAAGTAAGCGTTTCTAGTTCTTTCTCTCTTGGACGGAGATTTGACACTAGAAATTTATACAAAACTTTTTCAATTGGTCGTAGACTATCAGGACTCCTAAGATTATCGTTGGTTGCATAAATTAGGCGAATAAGATCTTTATAGACATTGTTGAATTTATAATGTTCAACACAACAACCTTCCTCTTCATATTTTATTGTCTGAGCAATGAGAGATTGAGTAATTGTGACATAAAAGCCATTGACATAGGGCTGGATTGACTCAGCATCATGACAAGATGACCCAACGGAGGCATTTAACCAAAACTTTATAACGAGATTAATGTAGATGAGTCCATTAAGAATGTCAAAGTAATCGTTTAACTTTTGTTTGCGAATATTTTTCCTTAGATCAAAACCGTTGTCTTTCAAATCATCAAAATCAACAAACTTTTCATTAATTATAAACAAAAGATTTCCATCTAAGTTTGTTGAAGACATTTTTGAAGAAAAGATAAGACTTTGAAACTAGGTTTGAAGACACAAACAGTTGAAAATGAGACGTTGAAACAATGAATAATGTTTAAATAAAGTGGAGAATAGGAAGTGAAACAATTAGAGAAGCTCAAACGGCTTGAAAATCCAAACGATACGTTACATTTTTGAATATGGATGATAATTGTTATTCTAGTGGATATGATTCAATGTGTGCCATGATTTATTTGTTTTAGAAATATAAATCACATATTACCTCGGTTATTCAAAAACTCAGAGAGGAAAAACAATTTAAGAAATTATTTTTAATTATTATAATTTTTTTTAAACTAAATGATATATCTCGTCGATTCCCTTAATAACCGAGAGATAAAATACATAACATTTTACTATAAAAACACTCGTTAAACAAATTTTACCCTAACCATAACTTACATGTAGCCGCTCACAAAATGATGTTGATGTTGTTGTAAAATTTCTCTATGATGGATTGCAAGTGCAGAAAAATATTTTTTCAATAGTTGGAACAGATATTTCCTTTAGAAGTTGGATGCATTTAATGGTTGGGACAGATAACTTCTAGAAATTGGATGCGTGCAATATTTGGACCAGATAGCCTCTTACACCAAACTTCTAGTTTTGTTGTATTATTGTTTTTCAATATTGTGTAAATAATGTTATTAAATAAAAAACAGGTTCACCTCGGTTTTTATAGAAATCGAGGGGATAACTTAGCATTCTTAAACAAATCTTTGTCGTTCATTTCATGATTATTAACGCTCAAGATACTACCATTAGTGATCCGCGTGATACCTATAAAATTTGCTTTATAAAGGCTTTCTGATATCTAAAATTGATAAAGAAACATCATGAAGTGATTGAAACTATATACATTCTCCACTTTAACTTTTGCCATTATCGATGGTATGCAAGTGTAGAAAATTATATGGGTTTAAGGATTTTGTTTTTAAATATTCATTTGAGCACAAAATCATTTATTTTTATATCCTTTTTTTCTAACCCTTTTATTGTTTTATATCAGAAACAAATACTTGCAATGAGAAGCATTTGACCTTGCCCAAATATCAAGGAGTCGAAGATCCAACATATGATCTTCAAGGATAAATTACTTTTAATTTTAATATTCTCTGTAAACAATGCAAAATTCTAGGTAAACATTGAGGTTTGTAAACAAATTATTTTTATTTATTTTCTGTGTAAAAAATGTAACAAATTTCAATTAAATAATAATAATCAATCTTACCCCTCGGTTTATTTGTAAACCGAGATGTATGAGGCACTAGTTTTGTAAATAATAAAAATGCAGATGTTCGGGTTCGAACCCATTTGAAAATTAATTTACCCCTCAGTGTTTAAATATCCGAGGTTATAAGCCATTACTTTTCATGACGACGTTCGTTACCTCGCTACTGCAGCCAACGTAAAATGCATTTCGCGTCCGATGTTAAAAACACTTTTTCTAGTAGTGATTCCGGATTATTTGAATTTTTTTTATAAACAAACTTGTATTAATAGAAAAATTACTAGGGGTACTCAACCCTACAAGTGAAGGAAATTCCAAGAATGACTATTGATCCAAAAACTAAACGAGAAAATCCAAGTAGAAGTCAATGATTTACAAGACAATCCAATGGATTGGCACACCAGTCAACTCAACTAAATACTTGTGCACCTTTGAATCTAGCAATGAACCAATCCCAAGCCAACGTTTTGGCCCTGCCAACCATCTCTTCCTCTCAAATCCAAGCCCCTTGAAACAAAATTTCATTTTTGCTTTTCCATATCAACCAACAAACTAATAACCAAGCCAATAGACGAAGATTCTTATTCACTTTACCATTAAGAATAGAACTGGAGCTGCTAAAGTTTGTTCCCGGTACATCCAACTCAAATTGACTAGAAATGTCTAGCCAGATATATATCTTTTCCCAAACTTGTGACTCCAGCATACAATTGTCAAAAAGATGAGAGATAGATTCTTCGACAACAAAACAAAAAGGACATACCAAATTGTGATTTTCAACGATGATCCCTTTGTTAGCTAAGGCTGCTCCAGTTGGCAACCGATTCAGTAGCAAACTCCACCTGAAAATGAGAATTTTACTAGGAGTGTTTGTGATCCAAAGCATATCCAAAAGCTAAAAAATACTTTCTACCACCTGCACATATGAATCAGAAACTGCTTATAAGATTTAGTAGATACTTTTTACCGAGAACTCAAACTTGTTCCTCCACCATACAAATGAATCATCCACTTGCCACTTCACCTTCACATCCTGCAAAATAGAAAGAAGAGAGTCCAATTCCGCTTATTCTTCCTCCTGAAGCAGCATATTCACCACTAACTTCACATCTCACACCCACTTATTCTCCAACCAGTCCCCCCATATATGTTACTCTATGCTTCAAATGTGCTGCTCGAGCAAAAATGAGCGGGAACAAAGTGCTAACAGAAGAAGGTCTAAGCCACTTGTTTCTCCAGAATTCAATAGAAAGCCCATTGCCAATTTTACAAGAAATGTTGTTTGTGAACCAATTATAATCTTCCTCCTCCATAACACCTACAAGAGACAAATCTCTCCACCATAGAGACTCAAATTTATTGACTATCGACCTAGCATCTTCAAGCATTTTTTCCTAATCCACTTTGAATACTCGGTTTACATACAAGATGTCAGCTAATCCATGCCATTTTCCTTTTCTATAAATCACTGCCCATAAGAAATCTCGTTAAACTCTAATTATCTCTTGGATAACACACTTGGGAGCCTTATAAAAGATAAAAAAAATGTAGGTTGGAATAGAATTGAAAACATAATTCAATAATGTCACACGACCACCTAAAGATAGGAATTTTCCTTTCCACATTAATAACTGGTTCCCAAGCTTGTCCAACAAAGGAATTGAAATGGAACAATTCTAACACCACGAGCCAAAAATGTCGAGGCATTCTCCAAAAATCCCTGCTTGAGATTAAGACCAATAACTTTGCTCTTGTTGAAGTTTATACACATACCCAACACCAACTGGAAACCCCTAAAAGTTCCTTTGATAATCTAAAGATTATGCCACGTTCCTTCCCCAACTATTATTGTATCGTCCGCTAATTGTAGCAAGTTAAACTTAACGTCATTCGAAAGCTTGAATGGTTGAAATAGGCCCAAGTGCAATGCATTCTGCATTAACCTTGTTAAACCTCTATGAAGCACGGATACTTCAAAATCTTTGTCGAATCGTATCCGATACATTCCGATACGCCGATACGCTCCGATATGGTGCCGATACGTATCGAAGGAGTATCCGAAATTATTTATTTAAAAAAATAAATAAATAAATTCCGATACGGTGGCGATACGCCTCCGATACTTTCCGATACGTGCCTTCTTAATTTTTATCAAATTTTTTTTATGACTATACTTTTCTAACCCTCATTGTTTGTCATGTTTAATTCTTTCCTATTAATTGGCACCACTTTTCAATAAATGTTCCAATTCCCATGATTTCTTTTAGATTCTCATTATTTAAAATTTATTCATTCCAATGATACCTTTTATCAATCATCATAACTTATATATCTTTTCAATTCATATAATACGGATTCCATATACAGTCAAATTACTTCACATTCTTAATATTTAAAACTGATTAATATTAATCATTACTTTTATTAATAATGAGTTTTCAATTCCTATAGTATCCATAGCTTTAAATTTTGCTTAATTCCAATATTCTTTCCGAAATATTTTTTCCATTCCTATAATACGTGTTACTGTTACTTATACAATAAATTTACTTTCTTTCTATTCTCAATATTTGAAATTTACTCATATTAATCATAACTTTTATTAATTATAACTTTTCAATTCTCAATATTTCTTTTTATATATGTATCTTAAACGTATCGTATCTAGTCTTTTCAATTTGTAACGTATAGCCGTATCAGATACGTATCGTATCCGATACTCGTATCATGTATGTGCTTCATAGTTAAACTTTCAGTCGCGAGTAGAAACGAGAAAAGCAAAAAAGGATCTCCTTGGCGCAAACCTATCACCGCCTGAAAGTCTTTGGTTGGGCTGTCGTTAACCATAATCGACATTGAACTAGAGAAAATGCAAGTTTCCATCCATATCATCCACCTACGACCAATCATCTGGAAGGTACCAAAATCAACTTACCCATAGGCTTGGGAAAGTGAAATGAGGGGCATGAGAGTTGTCAATGAGGAAACTTAGAAGCATATGATGAATACTCCACCTAAGTTTTAGAGTAAATCATAATTTAAGACAAATACAAAATATAACTCCTTACTTTGTTTTTTCAATAAGCAAGATATCATTAAAAGCGAGAGCAAAGGGTTCTCGAACCCACTTGCAGAAAAGGAGCGAGACGAGTCTCGACATGTTGGGGGGAGTTTACTAGGGAGCATTGATACATAGTGTAGGACTAGGCACCTTTGTGAGAGACACAACACTTGTCCACCTAAAACCTTAAGGTGATAGGTGAGTGGGTTCTCCCACTTATAAATGCTTAAGTCACCACATTCTTATCCAATGTGGGACTATTTTCCCACTTACTCACACTTGCTTATATTATTCCAATACTCCCCCTCAAGTGTGAGTCCACAATGTTCCCCCTTTTTTATACTTGTACGGCCGTTGACACCTTTTTCAAGGCACCTCTTATTAGGTATTTCGAATACACCTCTTCCTTAGGCATTTCAATACAAGTAAGTCGGTCCCTTTCTCGAACAAAAGGCTCATGATACAATTTGTTGGGGGGAGTTTACTAGGGAGCATTGATACATAGTGTAGGACTAAGCACCTTTGTGAGAGACACACCATTTGTCCACCTAAAACCTTAAGGTGATAGGTGAGTGAGTTCTCCCACTTATAAATGCTCAAGTCACCACATTCCTATCTAATATGGAACTATTTCCCTACTTACTCACACTTGCTTATATTATTCCAATACTCCCCCCCAAATGTGAGTCCACAATGTTCCCCCTTTTTTATACTTGTACCGCCGTTGACACCTTTTTTCAAGGGTCTTTCAAGGGCATTGTTGTACCCCAAATTTTTCCCTTAGATTCACTGATCATCTGCATATCATCCTAGGTCAATCATTCGTGCATAACTAACCTATTTGCCTAGTTTTTGTCTGTTTGTTTCATCTGTAGATACAGGTACTGCTGCAGAAGATTCGAGACTTGAAGGTTGTGTTGTGTGTGTGTTTGTGGAAGTTCTCTGGTCTTAACAAAGCATGTTTGGATTCCTATGATATTGTATGCCTCTATCCTTTGATCCCTAAACCACTACCAAAGCCTTTCTTCCTTCACATTTCTCAGAAGTCTTTCCCCTTTAGAAGATTAAGTCTGTGTACCCAATGGATATGATGAAAACGGCCCCTTAAAGACTAGTCACTGGTTGTGCAGCATGTCGTGTTACAAGAGAAAGTAGAAAGTGGATTTCCAAACGCAAATCCAAGTTCGTTGTTATCACAAGTTTACATGATCAAGTTTGAAGATCAATAGAAGTTTAATGTTCAAGTTATTCTGACCACTAGTAAAAAATTGAGGATCTTTATAGAGCTTTGAGTTCTTATTTGTTATGAAGAGCAGAATGTCATAACCGATTAGTTGGGAAATTTTTGGCTCACAACATTGCATCAAGATTGTACCAAGGTTTTTCAGTACTTTCTAAAACTCTTAGAAATGCATAATTGTTGTTCCAATATCTAAGTTGGTTTCTATCTATCTCCAAAATTGATTACAAGACTTTTCTCATGGGAGTTTTCAGTTTAGTTCAAGGCCATGATTTAAATTCACAAGACTTGTTTAAGGTCCCTACCCAAGTTGCAAGAAGTTGGCAAGGAGGAACCATTTGTTTTAATTATGGCTCCAAGTTTTATATTAAAGGGTAATCCAAGTTTCAGAAATGTATTCAAAGGATGTAAGAGCGCAAAACGAGTTCAGTTTCTATGAACCTCTATAAAACCCAAACCCAAAATTTATCACAAGAGTTCAAGTCACTATTCCCAAAAGATGAAACAAAAGGCCATCCAAGAATTCAAGACTTTGTTGAGTTACAAGATGTTGGAATTTAATTATTTAATATGTTACAAAAAACTCTAAATTCTAAGTTCACTAGTTGCTACAATTGTTACAGCCCATTGGAAATTACAAATACGCCATAAAGTACATAAAGTAAATAAAACAATATGAGGAAGATTAAACAAGTCACGAGTGGCTGACGCTTGGAGGGTACATCTCTCAAGCTAATTCAAGACATCATCAATATTGGCCCGTTTTCTCTGCACTAACTACTGTTGTCGGCATTGGAACATGCAGTGCTTTAACCCTCACAGTCTTAGCGTGTTCATTGCTGAAAGGAAGACAGTCAGAATTAACCTTGCATACTGTCTAAAAAAAATGGGATAATAAAAAACCTTACGTACAAGTCCTGATGCAAATACCAAGCTTGCATGATTACGCTACAGAACCATGGCCATACCATGTGCTTCACCCACAATAAGACAACTTTCACTTGCAATTATTGAAGGCATTGAAAAGCAGTACCATTCCTCAAGAATTTCATTGAAATCAAGAGATAACTCTGTTGTTGACAACTATCATGGGCCCGTACAGATGGCTTGGAGATCCTGATGCAAAGGCTAAGAAGCTCGTACAGAAGCAGGTTGCTTTAACAGATGTATTGCTGAAGACAATTAATGTCAGAGTTAAACTTGGTGATACATTAATATGGTCCATGCTTCCTAGATAATAGCAACACGTGAGGTCCTTGTGCAGGAGAAGTACAAATCAAATCAACAAGTTGACTCAAAATTCAGACATGTGCAATAATGATAATAAGTACTCATGAAAATAAATCAGAACGTAAAGAAAACATATCCAAGACATATTTTGACAAATTTCAAATTCATTCCATAATCAACTGCCAGCATGTTGAAACGAAAATGGGAAGTCATTCATGAGGTTCAGCAGTGTTTTAAGCGTGATCAGATAAATTCAGAATAAAACTCGGTCTAAATTCATTCCAAAAAACAATGTGACAACATAATCAAATGATCATCAATGATGGCTCAAACATAGTCAAAGCAATTTTGATTTCTTTCCAAAATTAAAGTAACATGCTTCAGACAATGTTCAATACTCTCCTAAACCGATTTCCAACATGTTTCAAACTAATTCAAACCTTTCCAAAACAGTGGTAGCACATTTCAGACAAAATACCACAAATCCAATTTTCTTTCCAAAAATCAAGGCAACAATTTTCAGACAGGTATTACATTCCAAAAACAAGATTATCATCATAAAGCAGGTTCAGACAACTTTTGAATAATTTCCAAAACAGTGTGCAACATGTTCAGACAAGAGTTATATGCACACTTAATACGCAGGACATATAAAAGGAGCAACAACCACACACAGAAGGGGGGGCATCACAAAACCATCGTACCATTCTCGACGAATTCATAGTTCCCACACCAAAAAAAATCAAACACGAGAATTATATACACAATATATGCCAGAAGAACAAACCAAGTTTACCAGAGAATTTGTCAACAAACCAATCCTAACCAGAAATTCACAACCAGGGGATTCACAAAAACTAATTTTCACTAAAACCCATAGCAACATACACACATTGAAAAACAATCAGAACAACCTCTTACACCAGCTTACACACACTGCCGTGAAAAACCATCAGTTCACACCCACCAAATTTGCATAACCTCACATAAAAACAACACAAAAAACATCACAAATGGTGTTCATAAATTGAAAACAGAAGAGAGTAATAGATCATCATTACATACACACAGTAACATATACCAGAGTACCATACACAAAACGCAAAAAGGAGAAGGGAAGTAAGAAGACTTATCTTCAAGCCCGCTGACGTAGTCGAATCGCCACGCCGAACCCTCCGAAGCCATTCTGACCCCACGTGTCGCTCGAAATCAACGAACCAAGAACTCGCGAGTGGAAGGAAAGAGAATCAAGTCTTGAAGCATTACCGGAGCTTTGCGCTGCTAGTGGCGGAGTTCGTCGGACTAGCTCCGACCAGGTATTTCCTCTTATGCGTAACATTTCCCCTTGATGTTCCCTTGTGTTTATGTTTGAACGCGCTGTTAAGTTATTGAAACCACGTCATAATCTTAGAAGCTTCGGTTCCCTCCCCAATCGTTTTCAATTTCAGTTTTAGGGTTTTAGGTTTTGGGGTTTCTGAGTTCGATTTGTGAATTCGGGAGAGAATTAAGACGGAGGGGGTGAGATGAGTTACAAGAAGGTGAGGCGAAGTGATCGGAAGGAGAGAAGGTGGTGAGTACGATGAATGGTGGTGAGTACGATGAATGGTGGTTCGCGAAAAGCAATCAGAAGGAGTTTGAGCTGAGGGAGATGGAGAAGATTCTAAGAGAGAGATGTTTGTGTTTTCAGCCTCCTCCCACTATGTTTGTTAATCGGACCAGGCCTTAGACCCATTCCTTTTCCGCCCCTACCGTGTGCTTATTGGGCCGGGTTTTGGTTTGAACCCACTTGCCATTTGTTCTTCTTAATTTAATTATCTTTTGATTACTTAGTAACTTAATATCTCATTCCCCTTTAATTAAGTTTTTTTATTCAATTAATTTCTATTTCATTTAAATCTTTAAAGTAATTTAGTTATCCTTTATTTAATTTAAATTCTAAACTAGTTGTTAGTATCTCTTTTAATTTTAAATAGTATTTTAATTATATTTTTCTAAATCATGTTAATTATGATTTAAGGAAGTTTATTGTTAATTATTATCAATTATTATTGGCACACATATTAATCTCAGTGATCATGCTCCTTGTTTACGTTTTATATTGATCTTTAATATTTGAACTAGGATGTACCTGGATTTACTTCCTTGCGTATTGATTTATGATGTTTTTCCTCTTTTATTTAAGGTAGACTCTCTGGCTTAAGTCCCTTTATTTTCCCCACTTCATTCCAAAGGAAAGGTTATTAATATTGACTCAGCGTCATAGGGCTAACACATTAGAACCCTTGGCCTTAGGATTCGGAGTCGCCGAACTCCACGTCTAGCCGTAGACACTTAGAATCTTAGCCTTAGGATCGGAGTCGCCGCACTTCAAGTAAATGCTCCGCCGTGAACATTTACAATCCTACCCCTCCTAAACCAACCTACAACTTTAGAGTCGCCGCACTCTATGTAAGGTCTTGCCCAAGACTTTACTTCCCCTTGGAACCTTGACCCCGTCAAGAAGTTTCTCTTTTCAAAACTACGCATTACTCTGATTCTACTCCCGAGGATACGTAGGCACAAGCTCTACAGGAAAAGAGGGAAAAGAGGGCGCTTTTTTTGCCCTATAAAAGCGCTTAAAAGCGCTGTCTAAGCCTGCGCTGTCGTAGGTAAAGACGGCGCTTTTTTATTTATGAAAAAACGCTCTCTAAAATGGAACTTTAGACAGCGCTTTCAAAAGCGCTGTCTAAAGTATACCTTTAAAATTTAAAATTTTTTTATTATAAACTTTAGAAAGCGCTTTTTCCTTAAAAAGCGCTCTTTAAAGGTGCTTTTAGACAGCGCTTTTGAAAGCGCTGTCTAATGTATACGGAAAATGATTTTTTTATATACCTTTAGAGAGCGCTTTTCCCTGAAAGCGCTCTCTAAAGTTGACTTTAGAGAGCGTTTTTTCCTTAAAAACGCTCTCTAAAGTATACCTATAATTTTATTGATTTTTTATGCGTATAAAAAATCTCATTTTAGCCATTTTTTTTATGCAGAAACCTGCATAGTTTCAAACCAGCATTTCTTATATAATTTCTTGCAACAACAGAATTCTTATACATTTCAAGAAATATAATTCTTGCAACAACATAATTCATATATACATTTCAATAAAATTAACATTCACAAAACTTACAACAGAATTCACAAAATTTACAAAATTCACAAAATTCTTGCAACAAGAGAATTCATATACATTAACAGAATTCACAAAATTTACAACAGAATTCTTCTTGCAACAGAATTTTCTTATATTCCCAAAACTAAAATTTACATTCCCAAAACTATACATTCAAAAAAAATTTTTAGAAGAAAGAATTCGCACAATTCTTCCGTAATATAATTCAATTGTTTCCTTGTGTAAGAAGAACACGCCATATCTTCGAAATACTACATAACAAAACAAAATACGCATTATTTAGTTAAAAATAATAAATTATATGACATATCCGATAAATATTAAAATAAATCCTAAGTTATAAAACCATGCATACCCTAATAGGAATCTCCAATTGTTCCATTTGAATGATTTCTCTCATGAACCTCAAAACGAAGTACCCGTAGTCTATGCCATTACGCTGACGAGGGCACTACACATAGACAAACAAATAAGAAATAATATATAGATGTTTTGTGTTATTAAGTAGCATCACTAATAAGCAATATTGTGAAAATTAATATACCTCCACTTTGACCCATGTAATATTGGTTGATCTAGCCCGTGCTACTCGAGTCTCTCTTTGTGCACGGTATAGTAGTATAGCTCTTTAAAAGAAAAACGTAAACTTAGAACAATGTCACAGAAATAATTAGATATACAAATACACACGAATATTTCGAACAGTCTGACTTACGTGTCAACCACATCCTTCATATTCTGATATGTGGACCAATCAGTATCCAATGAATTAAGATAATAGACCACTTCTGTTATAGGATTAATGGCAACCAACAACCAGTGTCCACTGTAAAATATAACAAAAGTTTAGATGGATAATTTCTACGCAAAAGATACAAATTAAAGATTAGAATGAAATTATAATGAAAATCTTACCCGTTTCCAGTATTATACGGTAAAAGAAATAGACATTCTGTGTGGCTGGCCGTAAATCGCTCAAGTAAGTGGTCTCTTACTTCAATTGCATTCATACCAATTCTCGGTGCATTAACAAGGCTGTAAGAGAAGAAACGGAATTTGTTTGACAAATCCGTCCCCCGCATGAATTTTTCATACATGCACCTTAAATAAAAACATAATAAACATTAGACTATTATCATTGAAATGTGTAAATAAATTGTTCAACTAAATAAATAATAGATTGATTGGAGTACCAGATGTATGAATGCATAACACCGATGCCTAATTCAGTATGATTGAAAACCTGCTCCATGTCCTCTTTTCCGATTATCTCGGAATGAGGAAAACCAAAAACACCTTCGTCCATGTTGATTTGACGAATAGCACCTTGCAGCAAATCTGACATTTCCAAAAGTGTTTCTAGACACGTCTGAAAGTGAGGTCTACTTTTTTCCTTCACGGTCCTTGTAGGAGCTTTTTTCTTGTCGGTCTGTTGTGAAGGTTGAGCAGTAACCTAACAATCATATAAGTTAGGTAAAGTAGAAAATCATGAATTCGGATAATAGAATAACACTTAAAAGCTACCTCTCTGTGTGATTCAACAGACTCGTTTTGCAGCAAAACCCCTTTATTCTTTGCTGCGGGTTTTGTAGGAGTCTAACATTACCATGTAAAAAAAATGTAATAATGGTTCAGAATGATTTTCATAATCGTTCAGAATTGACATTTTAATACTAAGAGATTCGTAATGGTTTTCAACATACCTCATCACCTATGCAAATGAGGTCTAACGGCCATGCAACAAACGAACCTATTGCATCCCGCAGCAATGTAACCTCTGAAATCGAGTCTGGTATCGGTAGTAACGCATCCGTATCTAAAGCGATATTAACTGACACTTTCAGATAACCTTGTGGGAGCGGATGATGGTGAAGTAACGCTCCTGCAAAGTTATGCACTTTTCCCTTGCCAACCATGCGATAAGTCGGAAACGACAAATACAGCTGGCAAGATGAAATACCCTGAAGCAATAATAAATAACTGTTAATATGTATAAAGGTCAAATAAAATAAATGTGTTAATTTAATTAAAATAAATATGTGCTAATTACCTCGGGAATTTTATTTGGAGAATTGATACTAGCTTTGTCACTAGCATCTTTCAAACCGGACCCGCGCCTTTCCGCCTCATATCTCTCTTTATCCTGCTGCAATGCTTGGACTTGCACTTGCAGTGCCATCACAGTTTGCATGATTTCTTGGGTGGTGGGATTTTTTTTCCTTGATTGCTTATACAAGGATGATGGAGTCACACCAAATCCTTTACCTCTCACCCGATCGGGATACTCAGGAACATTTAGTACTCGACTAAGAATGCTCCTGCAATCATCCTCACCTGCGGGTATGGATTTAGATAGATTCTCCTGAAATTCATTGATATATCGAAAATTATTAGTGGGGATTAAAAATTAATTATAATTTAATAAAATTTCAATTAACTTTGAGACATATTGTTATACTTATACATTCTTCATAAACATGCTGAACATCTTCTGTAACAGCTCCACCCTTACCCACGCGAGCTTCCTTCCACAAAACATGGTCCGAAAGTGATGATTCTTCACTTTTAGACTCTTCTAACTACACATTTAGTTAAATAATAAGTTCATCAATTATAACACAATAATACAATTAATAAAATCATAGCATTAATATATACTTACCAATTTTTGTTGTAATCGTGCATATTCCAAACGCCCTTTTCTGTATGGATACGCGGGGTTTGATGCTCTTTCGCGATTAATGGCACTCAATTTCTAGATAAAAAATTTTAAGTCATATCAAAACAAACTAATGAAACACATATATAATACAATCAATAGACATGACAAGACAACATTACATTGAATTCTTCGGTTTTCCGTTTGTCTACAAAAATGCCCCATTCTTGCGGTGTAATCACATCCGCATACAACGGTGGAAGTTCTGCTTCAACAAAATTTTTGTTCTCGTCCCTAAGATATTTGTTTGATAATAAGGCTCTAAACCCTCTGTGTCTCTTTCCGGCCAATTGAAGACAATACTTTTGCCGGCTTTCTTCAATATTAAAGGACCTCTACGAAAAAACATACACATATAAACATAAAGTGTTTTAGTATAAGTAAATTAAAGACTTAATCGTCAACAAAAATCTAATAACATCAATCATATTTGGTAATTATCTGTATCTCAGTCCATATCTTTTCTTTACCGGCATCCAACGATTTACTCCTCCAATTATCACTAGTGATTGGAATGTGCTGACGGACAAGTGAACCAATGTATGAAGATAACATTGAACCGTTAGGCTCAACTAGTTGGTTCTGTTCACTCCAATGTACATCAAATCTCATCCCTTTATCTCTAGCACGGATGATTCTCTTCATAATGGCTTTTCCTCTTTTTATTTCATGTTCTACATTCGAAGCTTCATTCTGAGATTCCTGTGTATCTTGTGTCTCGTGGGTGTCTTCCTGGTTATTAGACATTTTACCTGTAAGAAAGAAAAAAACAAAAAGTAAATGACAAATATAAACTCATAAAGCAAAAGAGTTTCTTACCAACACCCTCACTTCACTGTTAATGAATACTTACAACTTACAAAGCCTAAGCAAGTTAAAGTGAAAATTGAAAAGGAAAAGAAAAATAATTAATAAACACTGAAATTGATACTTGTTAGTAACAGGTACCAAGTAAATAAACAAACACCTTTATAAAAGAATGATAAGATTCTGAGTTTCTAATTCTAACAAGAAATTGATACTTGTTAGTAACAGGTACCAAGTAAATAAACAAACACCCTTATAAAAGAATGATAAGATTCTGAGTTTCTAATTCTAACAGGTACCAAAAGGAGAGGTCAATAGTAATCCTACACAAAATATTCGAACAGTAACATATTCAATAGTAATCCTACACAAAATTTCACTGCAGGGTCATATTCTATTATATATACCAAACAAGAACAACAATAATAGTTTAAAAATCAAGAGAAATAAATTTATAAATAAAAAACATCAACAACAATGTTAGAACAGTAACAACGAACAACAGTAACAACGAACAGCAACAACGAACAACAGTAACATGCAAGAACGATTTACGGCCAGCAACAACGAACAATGTTAGAAGTAAGAACAGCAACAACAATGTACCTCTTCTTCGGCACGACGGCAGCAAAACGACGGCAGCAGTGAAGTCACGACAATGAACGACGGCAGCAGAACGACGGCAACCGCGAATGAACGACGGCAATGGCGGATGAACGACGGCAATGGCAAAGAAGAAAGAGAGCAAGGGTTTCAGCAGAGAAGAAAGAGAGCAAGGGTCGCGAGAAGAAAATGATTAGAAGCAGTTTCAGAAAATAAAATGAAATGTGTTTTATATTTTAATTAATAAATGACCTTAGTGGGCGCTTTACTTAAAAAGTGCTTTCTAAGGTGAGGAGACTTAAAGACCTTAGAGGGCGCTTTTCTTAAAGCGCTTTCTAAGGTTAAACTTTAGACATCGCTTTTCTAAAGCGCTCTCTAAAGGCTATCTTTAGAAGGCTTATAACAGCGCTTTGTCATTAGAAAGCGCTGTCTAAGGTTTACCTGAAAATGTCAAAAAATATAAAAATGAGTCTGGGGCGAGGGGGATTCGAACCCCAGACTCAAAGCATGGCAAATAAACACACAAACCTTTGACCAACGGTACTACGCCCTCATCCATTGTTTATACTGACTCCATAAATATATAAAATAAGGTGCCAACATATATATTTAAATATATTATTTGAATAATTTTAAATATAATTTAAAATAAATTAAAATATAATTTAAAATAATTTAAATATATTAAATATAATTTGATATATTAATATAATTTAAAGTATATTTTAAATTATATATTAATATAATTTATATATATTAAATATAATTTAAATAAGTTAAAATGTTTGTATTTAAAACATATATATTTAAATATATTATTTGAATAATTTT
Source organism: Lathyrus tuberosus (assembly GCA_022829125.1). Lineage (NCBI taxonomy): Eukaryota > Viridiplantae > Streptophyta > Magnoliopsida > Fabales > Fabaceae > Lathyrus > Lathyrus tuberosus. Next base: position 5,102,467 of record JALAZF010000435.1, read on the forward strand.
AAATATAATTTAAAATAAATTAAAATATAATTTAAATATATTAAATATAATTTGATATATTAATATAATTTAAAGTATATTTTAAATTATATGGTTAACTTTAGATAGCGCTTTTCTAAAGCGCTCTCTAAACTTATGGCTATTTTTAGAAGGCTTATAACAACGCTTTGTCCTTAGAAAGCGCTGTCTAAGGTTTACCTGAAAATGTCAAAAAATATAAAAATGAGTCTGGGGCGAGGGGGATTCGAACCCCAGACTCAAAGCATGGCAAACAAACACACAAACCTCCTTGATCAGCGGTACTACGCCCTCATCCAATGTTTATACTGACTCCATAAATATATAAAATAACTTGCCAACATATATATTTAAATATATTATTTGAATAATTTTAAATATAATTTAAAATAAATTAAAATATAATTTAAAATAATTTAAATATATTAAATATAATTTGATATATTAATATAATTTAAAGTATATTTTAAATTATATATTAATATAATTTATATATATTAAATATAATTTAAATAAGTTAAAATGTTTGTATTTAAAACATATATATTTAAATATATTATTTGAATAATTTTAAATATAATTTAAAAATATTAAATATAATTTGATATATTAATATAATTTAAAGTATATTTTAAATTATATATTAATATAATTTATATATATTAAATATAATTTAAATAAGTTAAAATGTTTGTATTTAAAACATATATATTTAAATATATTATTTGAATAATTTTAAATATAATTTAAAATTAATTAAAATATAATTTAATATAATTTAAATATATTAAATATAATTTGATATATTAATATAATTTAAAGTATATTTAATATTAAAATATTTTAAATTATATATTAATATAATTTATATATATTAAATATAATTTAATAAGTTAAAATGTTTGTACTTAAAACATATATATTTAAATATATTATTTGAATAATTTAAAATATAATATAAAATAAATTAAAATATAATTTAAATATATTAAATATAATTTGATATATTAATATAATTTCAAGTATATTTTAAATTAATATATTTTAAATTATATATTAATATAATTTATATATATTAAATATATTTTAAATAAGTTAAAATATGTAATTTAAATATATTAAATATAATTTGATGTATTAATATAATTTAAAATTCCTTTCCATACCTAAAGGCCGTGGGTTCGACCCCCCCTTTTGCCAAACAACAAATACAGCGCTGTCTCTGAAAATGTTTTATATTTTAATTAGTAAATGACTTTAGAGGGCGTTTTTCCTTAGAAAGCGCTTTCTAAAGTGAAAAGAAATTGAGCCCTATTAGAGCGCTTTCTAAGGTGATACCTATAGCAGCGCTTTTTAAAAGCGCTCTCTAAAGTGATACCTATAGCAACGCTTTTTGGAAAGCGCTGTCTAAGGTGACACTCTTTTACATTCTTTTACAGCGCTTTTGAAAAACGCTTTCTAAAGCCTTTCTTTTAAGGCGCTTTTTTTTAGCGAATTTTTTTTATTCTTTTTAGCAGCGCTTTTGCATAAAACCGCTGTCTTTTTGGTGCTGTCTAATCATATTTTTGGCGTAGTGAAGGTGCGATACCTTGTCGAGTATACTTAGATACTAACCCCTAGGGTTTTAGCCTTTAGCATAGCACCTTAGCAGGCGAGTGAGAGATAACACAAATAATAACAAGATGTTCCCGTAGAGTACTACGGACGTTTAGGATGCTAATACCTTCCCTATGGGTAACCAATCCTCGAACCTTAGATCTTTAGGTTTTTTCGCTTTTGAACATTTCCTTTGGATAAATCAAAGTCGGTGGTGAACATTTAAAGAAATGTGATCCTAGTTCATTAATAACTATGATATCCAATTTTCACCTCAACAGGCATTTCGATACACCTCATCTTGAGCATCGATTTCAACGGAACACCGCTTTTTGGATATTTTGATACAAATAAGCCGATTCCTTTACGAACCAGACTCTGATACTCGACAAAGAAAATTGCTCGCCAATTAAGCTTTAAGATAAATAAAACACATGAAACTTGCTAAACTACTTAACAACATGTCAAGAGCTTTTACCAATGTAATTATTAAAGCAACAATGTAATTGTTAAAGCAATGGCTAAACTAATAGTTACTATGTTAGAAGAAATTAAAACACACGTAATGGAAAGGTGGACGACTAAAACGATGAGATTTTCAAACTTAGGTGACCGAGATGTTTTTACCCAATATTAAAACGAGATAATGCTTTTTTTAGACTAATTCCTTAATTGTGCATACATTAGCGTGTTTAGTTATTTATTTTCAAATAATTTTTTTGTCAATTTGAAGGAACTCAGTTGCTCGTGCATGAAATGGAAGTTGACATCCTTGCCATGTATTCATGCATTTGCATTTATGAAGAGCAGGGATCATAAAATATATGAGTACATTCTTGAAATATACAAAGAGTGCAAGTATCGAGCAGTCTACAATCCTTTCATTTATCTTGAAAATGAATCTAATATGCGGGTTATTACAAAATACTCTGATGTTCAACCATCAATGTACAAAAATATGCCAGTAAGACCAAAAATGAAAAGTAATCGTCAGCCACGTAAAATTAGATGAGTAGGTTTGAATACTAGATGCAAAAAATTTGGCCATAACAAATCTTCTTACTCAACCCTACAAGACTCGGTTCATCTCAAACAAAGAGGACTACTCCAATAAAGAATACCACTAACTTTTGAAAAATAGGTTTATGAATTTTTTAGGATTCTAGATGTTATTTGTGTATGAATGTTGTTGAGCATATTTTATAGGTTTTTTGAATGATGGACGTTGGGTCATGTTAAGATACAAAATATTTTTTGGATACTAAATTTTAATGAATACTTAATTGTTATTAATTAATTTTACAATAATTTAATCTCTCAGTTCTGAACTGATGTATGGACAACATAATTTGAAAGTGTGGTACAATTAAAAACACATTTTACAAAAAAAAAGTAAAAAAAAATAAAAAAATAAATAAAATAAAAAATATTAAAAAAATTATTATCCAGTCAACAAATATCACGTGGCAGATTCCTTCGCCACATGTGCAGATTCTCCCTGTCCAGTCAGCACAGGGGGAGTGGAAATAGAATCTTGATTTAGTGAGGGGGCGTTCACAAAAAAAATATTTCAGAAGGGCAAAACCAAAACTCGCTATATTGGCAAGGAGTGAAGTATATTTAACCCTAAAATATTTTACAATTATGTTTGACAATTAACTTCAACTGGTTAAGCTGGTACAATTAAGTTCAATTGCATAATTTTGTGACAAACACAGTTCGACAGTAAAAATTATGTGACAAAATTATGGTTAAACTCATATAATTAAGTTTAACAACATACTTTTATGACAAACACAGTTTGACAGTAAGAATTATGTGGTTAAACTATGGTTAGAAATTGTTATAATTAAGTTCAACTGCATAGTATTTATTCACCTGCAATTATTTTAGAACATTCGGTTCTTCAAATCCATTACAACATAACATTGTATTCAACTACATAATTTTTATTCAACTGTACAAAACTTATACATTACAATAGTAAAAATAAATTGTACATTAAAACATTCAAAACAACAAAACATAGAGTCTTCCAAATTTTCTTCCACGTTATAATATTCTTTAAAACTCAAGTTAGTTGCTTTTGTGTCTCAATTGTGGCTCTTTATGTTTCAAGATTATGCAATTACTCTTCATTTGCTTTTGCTAAAATTTCCAACCTCCTATTTTGCTTTATCAAAAAATGATCCTTATCTTCTTCCACTTATTCATAAAACCAATCAAAGAAACCACACTCAAGTTGAATAAATTCCTGTATAAATTCAGAAACCTCATCGTCAATGTTACAAAATAAGCTATGTTTTAGAAATTTTCAAAATGATGAATATTTTTAGAATGTTTATTCTAAAGTACATACATCCCAATGATTAGGCATGACAACGGGGCGGGGCGGGGACGAGTTTAGCTAGCCCTGCACCCGCACCCGCCTTCCTGTTATAGACCCGCCCCCGCCCCCACATCCAGTCGGGGGTAAAAATTTACCATCCAGATCCGCCCCCGATAGAAACAGGTTTGCCCACACCCGCACCCGTCCCCACCCGCAAAAAAAATATTTTTTTAAATAGTAATAAAAATTAACCATTTTATTAAAAACTTAACTATTTTAATAATAAATTTATTTCTAAAGATGTGAGTTTGAGTGATTGGTGAGAAATGACTAATTGAGATTTTAATTACTTATTCAAAAGTGAATAAATGTGATATAAAATAATTTAAATATGGGTATTAAAGTAAATATTATAAGACCGGACGGGGGCGGGGGCGGGGGCGGGGGCGGGCGGGTAGTAGCATCCTCCCGCCCCCGCACCCGCACCCGCAATTACAGACCGGGTTTTATCCGCACTCGCACCCACACCCAATCAAATCGGGTTTTCCCCGTTAATTTCAGGCCGGGTCCGGGCGGACTCCGGCGGGCCCGGGTTTTCTTGCCATGCCTACCAATGATTGCTTTCCATTATTGGTTTATGTTTTTTTTTTAAAGCCAATGGAATTAATAGAGTACAAGGGGTACTCAACCCATATTGACAACTAGGTCTCCATCACAACTTGAAGCTTGAATACACATTCAAATCAAAACTCCCAAAACTCTAGCCTTCAAGTTTACCATTTTGCTTTACAATAGAAGAACAATGTCCAAACTCATTTGTATCTTCAATTGAAATGAACAACTGAAGTGAAGTGTTTTAGCATTTTTTATTATAACAATTATATAGAGACTACCCAAATGAAATCACTTGCCTAAATTTGATTTATGGTTTATATTTATGAAGAAAAACCACAAAAACAACAATGATGATGATGATGATAAATCTTCCAATTGGGATGTTGTGTAAATCACAATATAATCCATTTATGGGAATTAGATGTTGAGGACATATATGACACTTAATAATAAGTTAAATGACCAAAACTATCTTTGTAAAAGTCAAAGGACAAAACTGAACTCCCGAGTCAAGGATAAGAGTTGAAAAATAATACTCTCTCCGGTCCTTTTTATAAGGAACAATTCACTTTTTTAGATTCATTAAATAGTTAATATATCTGGTCTGCATTATAGATCAGATACATTAATTATTTAATGAATCTAAAAAAGTGAAATGTTCTTTATAATAAAGATCGGAGGTAGTATTAAACATTTTTTTTAAAACTATTTTTGTATTGGTGACATGTCTTGGGACCAACTGAGTTTTTATCTTTGTATTGTCTCGTTCTTATTTAACCAAAATGAGTTTTATTGGGTTTATGATTAGGTTGGTCTAAAAGTTGACTCGAATAAGTATTGTGGTCAGATTCGATCCACATACAACCCAACCCAACATGTCATTTTCTGCATTTAATTTTTTTAAGAGTGAAAATCCCTTTTATTCCCTCACAAAAATTTCATATTAGTCCTTGAGAAAAAAATATCTATTTAATCTCTTACAAAATTTAAACGAATCATGTTAGTCTCTCTGCTAATATTTTTTTTCACACCTTTGAATCGTGAGTGATCTACCATGTATATTATTTATGCCACATATATTATTTATAAAAGTAAGAAATTATTCCAAACCATCTAAGTAGTAGAACTAAACCTTCTTAAAAGATCATTAATAACTGAAACAATAACAACACCTAATACACAAGAATACATAACAAGAAAAATCATAGTCACCCACCCATAAGCTTCATAATAAGAAAAATCCTCGTCTAGGGTTCCAACACGAGTGAGATGTAAAAAAGGACGGTGGCGGCGGAGGATCACAATGGTGTTGGAATTCAACCACGATCTATGGTGAATTCTTTTCAATCTTGATCTCAAAATTGTTATATAATGACAATGAATAAAAATAAGAACACGTTTAAAGAAGATGAGTATGAGCTGCAAAATAACTCTCTACCCACAACTGTGGAATTTTATTATCACTTTTGCAACTGCAAAATCGTGATTATCAAATCTAATCTTTCTAAATCAAATCTAATCTTTCTAACACAAAGAATTACATATTTAACACCCTCACCTAATTCATTGTGTCTAAACTATCTACATTCATCATAGACCTTAGCTTCTTGAACACTTCGACTGGCACTCCCTTCGTCATGATGTCTGCAATCTGATTCTCAGTTCTGCAATGTTCAAAGTTCATCTTCCCTTCTGCTACCTGCTCTCGAAGATAATGAAACCTCATTTCGCTGTGCTTGCTTCGACCGTCTGCTATTGGATTATTTGCCAAGTTGATAGTTGACATGTTGTTAATCTTCATGGTAATTGCTCCATGACTCTTCGCTATGATCTCTTCGACCAGGTTCACCATCCAAGTTGTTTGACACGCAGAAAGAGAAGTAGCTATGTATTCTGATTCGCATAATGACAATGTCATTACTGGCTCGTTTCTCGAACTCCAAGCAACAGGTGCACCACCTAACATAAACACATATCCAGTTGTGGATTTTCTATCCTCAGCATCACTTCACCAACTAGAGTCGGTGTATCCCACTAACTTGCATTCTTATCCTTCATCAGGTGTAGGAAACAAAATACCGTAGTCGATAGTCCCTTTCAGATACCTCAGTATCCTCTTCATTGCTGCTAGGTGTGATACCTTTGCCTTCTACATGAATCTACTTACCATACCCACACTGTATACTGAGTCGGGCCTTGTGTGACAAAGGTATCGAAGTAACCCAATAAGTCTTCTGTATTGGGTTGAGTCGACATCATCTTCATCTGACTGCTTCGACAGTTGCAATCTGGTCTCAGCTGGAGTCGAAGCTGGGTTGCAATCTTGCATCTCAAATCTCTTGAGTATTTCGCCTGCATATCTTCTTTGGTGCATCATCAAACCTCTACTAGTCTTGTAGAATTCGATGTCAAGGAAATATGAGAGATTTCCCAAGTCTGACATTTCAAAATCCTTACTTAGGTCATGCTTGAAATCTTCGATCTCCTTCTTCCAACTTCCTGTTATCAACATGTCATTGACATAGAGGCATGTTATAAGCAATTCACTACTGCTTCTTCTTACATATACTCCATGCTCAGTCGTACACTTCACAAATTCCTTCTCCCTTAAGAAGTTGTCGATTTTCTTATTCCAAGCTCTTGGAGCTTGCTTAAGTCCATACAGGGCTTTATGCAGCCTGTACACATTTCTTTCTTTGTCTCGTTTCACATACCCAGTTGGTTGTGCGACATAAACTTTTTCGTCTAAGGGGCCATTAAGGAATGCACACTTCAAGTCCATCTGACATGTGTGCCAATTGTTCATATTTACTAGACCAACAACCAACCTGATTGTTTCGATCCTAGCAACAGGTGCAAACACTTTGTCGAAGTCGATTCCTTCCTTATGAAGAAATCCTTTTGCCACAAGTCTCACCTTGTGATCACGTCCTTGTTGATCACTACCTGCTTATTCACTTGGTCGAACAGCTTGTAACCTCCAGTCGAATGATATCCTATCAAGATCATCTGATTTAACTTGTCATCTAGCTTCTTTCTCAATGGATCTGGCGCATGTCTATGTGATATAGATCCAAACACCTTCAAGTGACCGAGGCTAGGCTTGACACCAGACCAGCATTCTTCTGGTGTGATTCCTTCAAACTTCTTCGTCGGACATCTGTTTAACATGTACGTTGCTGTCGAAACTGCTTCTCCCACTAGTGTAGATAAGGGATTTAACACCTGTGTTTTAGAGATTTAATACCTGATTTTTTTCGGTATTGTTGCTACCGGTATTGTAAGTATGATTTTAACACCGGTTTTAAAAAAGGTATGGTAAATTGATTTAACACCGATGATAAAATGATGTTATAACTACTACATATTGGTGTTAAAACTAACATTCGACACCTTTTTTCTCCTTCAAATAGGTGTAAACACTTATAAATCATACCTACTTTTTCTAAAAACCGGTGTTAAAGTTTAATGGAGAGTTTTGATTAGAAACCAACTTATAACACCTGATTTTACCTAAAAAAGATGTAGAACATATATATCATATCAATTTTCTCTACAATTGGGTGTTAAAAGTTTAATGGAGTTATATGGTTAGAAACCAAACTTTCACACCTGTTTATTTTCTTAAATTAGGTGTATAAAATTTTCTTATAATATTTGTATAGCGTATGTATCACACTTGTTCCTTACTAAAGTTAGTGTTATAAATGACAACGAGTGTGATTTGATTTTAAATGAACTATCAAAAAATATTATTCTCTAAAATGGATGACAAAAAAATATATAACACAAATGTTTAATCTTAAATAAAGTTGAGGTCACATATGACAACTGCAAATCTTTATTATCATTTCAACTAAACAAAATTAAACTCACAATTTTTGGTTTAATTTTAACAAATTATACCAAAGAGTGTAAATTCAAATTAAAATAAAAAATATATTAAAAAACAATGTAAATTGATAATTCAATATTAATTCTTATAAAACACCATCTTTTATCGAATTTCCTGTTTCTTTCTCTTCAAGTTGATGTTGTTCTTCAATTATTTGCCAAAAGAATTGAGCCCAAAGTTGTCGGATATTATCAATAACATCCTTATCATATGACGATGAATCATCATATATCTACAAATGCAAACAATACAATAAATTAAACGAGAACATATTAAACCATGAAGTGATATGATTTACATATTAAGTATTGGAATCTTTTGTTATTACCTCATGTAATCCTTGAAATATGCTCGTCTGGATAATGTCAAACATATTTTTCATTACATAATAACCACAAGCCCAACTATTGTCTTGTTGGTGTGCCTACAAATTAAATAAATAAATAAAACAATATATATTTAACAAAAATCCAATCATATTTAGTAAACATATCAAGCTAAACATTAGAGAAATCTCAATATAAATTTTGAAAAAGACATTTTACCTTAGAAGTGTGTCCTTAAAAGACTTGTTTGGTTGATTTCCAAGTGAACAAAACCAATAAAAAAATATTTCCATCTGGACAAATTACAAATAATTGCTAGTGATTGCTGTGAATTTACAAAAGTTTTGTTAGAAAAACATATAAACCAAAATATAACATGCAAACAATTTGACAATCTAATAAGTAATATGCACTTACACATTCAAACGTGGTCCTCAAAAACATTTTTTAGGCTGATTATACATCTTATTTTGTATGAATGCTTGTATAGCTTCATCATTATGGCCACCAGATTTGTTATTAAATGTCCTAAAAGGATCAAAGAAACCAAATTTCTCGCTAGAAGAATTGGAGATACACCAGCGATGCAGATATCTAAATTGTTGAAACAAATATAAATATTAATTTATCAATATAAAAAATGAATATATATATATATATATATATATATATATATATATATATATATATATATATATATATATATATATATATATATATATATATATATATATATATACTTATGTGCACCACAAGGACAAAATATTACTCACATATTTAGTTTAATTCATAGGCAAATATTACTCACATATTTAGCTTAATAATTATTATTAAAAAATATTTGTATCATTTTCTAGAATAATTAATGATATATATTTTATTTTATTTGAATTTAATGAACCTAATATAATCTAGATGGAGTTGTAATATTCAAATTCATTAATGTGTAAAATAGTACAATATCTTAAGTTTCTAAAACTTGAGATAGATGTCACAACTTAAAAATACTATAAAAAGGACTGTGCCATAAATTACGTGACTTTTTTTGTTATATTATACTCAAATTATTAAATTATAAATATTTTATTTTTATTTAAAAAATATAAAATAAGAAAATTTAATAGCATTTAATTTAATTCTTATTATTATCATTATTGTTTTGATTTTTGTTAAATTCCTTTTTTAATGAGGCAATAACTAAGGTTAAATATAAATGGTTAAATAAAATATGAAATTAATCATTGTTATATTAAATAGTGTATAAGTCTAACATTTTACGCTCTTATATTTTTCTTTGAAGGTAGAGTCCACGACTATATATAAAATAAATGTGAAAAATTATATTTAATTATCACAAAAGACAATTAGATTTTATTCATCTAACCTCACAATTTTAATTTAAATTCTTTTTATTCGTTTACTTGATTTATTTGTGAATTTTTATGTATTATATAAAATTTTATTTTATTAAAAATCATATCAGCTCAAAATTTTGTAAATGAAATTCAAAACTAAAAAAATAAATAAATGAAAAAGTTTAATGTTTTAATTAAATTTTAAAAAGAAAACTTTAGATGAAATTATTAAAAATAAATGTAAAATTATATTTGAAAATTTAAATAAATTTCTTGCCCAATAAATAAGTTAAAAGTGCATAAATTAACAAGTATATATACAAATAAAATAAAAACAATAATTTATTAGTAAAAATTGTAGATATAGATAGGATTAAAATTGTAGATAACAATGAAAATCTAAATGGTAGTTTATTAGTAAAAGACAGCTAAAAATAGCTTATGAATATCAATTTTAAATAGTATTAATAGAATAATATTATCGCCCGATTAATTGCATAAAATTTAAATTTATTGTATGACATTTAAATTTGATTAAATTTTATTTAACAAAAGCAATTTTTTAATAAAGATGAAATTGATTGATTTTATTATCAAATAAATATTAAATAAATTGATAATGATAACATTTTTGGTACGAATTGATAATTTTAATTTAATAAATGATTTTGCATGTTAATTTTTTTATTTTCATTAGTAACTTAAATTTTTAAATATAATATCTCAAACAAATTTGTGGGACTTATTTCTATTCTATTTCTATTCTAACAAATTTTAAATTTGTAAAATATAAATGTTGCAAAAAAAAATTAAAATTTAAGTTTCTTATTTATTTATTTATTTATTAGGGTCACAGAGTAGTTTGGATAATTTAGTTAAATTGTAGATATGGGGAATATTTTGGGGCAGCTTAAGAGTTTTGTAAATTTTTTATCTATATAATTTTTTGCTACAAAAATGAAATGATTAAAAAACAATTATACTTGGCCTAATAAAGAAAAAAAATTATTAAATATCATTTATCAATTCAAAAAGGAGGTCTAAACCTAAATATTTTGGTTAATCATGTTTAAAACTTCATACCTCCTGTGTTGGTTCAAATTGACAATTTGTTTCATCGGTTTCGTTAAAATACTATCGACGTTAGATATATAACGGACGAAATGAAGCTGCATAACAAAAACAGATCAAACTTAAATAATTATTCCAATACATGACAAATATTAACATGAAAATTAAAATATGTTATCATTGCTTAAGATCAAATAACAGAGTTCTAACTTTGTATCAATATAATATGAAATTTTATTTGCAAAGAACACAAATTAAACAAAACTAACTAAATTAGAGTGATGGTTTTAAAAAAATAATTATAAGTCAAAGGACATACCACAAGGATCTTGACACGGCAGCGTGTGGCAAGCGGAAGGGAACACAGATTCTAATTTGATAGTAAAATTGATCAGCAAAAGATTAAAACCTAAAAGAAAGGGGATTCCGTTTGTGATTATTCAAAACTGATTTTGAGAAAGTTTTTTATTCTGAACATTTTTTGAGAGGCTGCTTGAGAGAAAATGCAAAGGTCGTGAAATCCTAATATGTTTAGGAGCGTAGGTTTTACAAGCGTATGTTTCTAAATTTTAGCAGAAATTTTAATTATTTATTTATTGTGTATCATTTTTTCAAATCAATACAGACTTAAATTTTGGTATCACATTTAATATTTCTAAAAACAGGTATGAATATATATATATATATATATATATATATATATATATATATATATGTGTGTGTGTGTGTGTGTGTGTTTTATCCTTTTATTATTTTATACTTATTTTTCTTAAAAACAGATATCTTACCTTAAAACATTTATTTTTAATAAAAATAGCGTACATTAGACACTAAATTTTTCAAAAATGGGGTATTAATGATTAACATTAAAATTAGAATTTTTATTTTAATTACAAAATTGTCATTATATATAAATTTTATATCTTTTTTTAATAAAATAGGTGTTATATTAATAATTATAATGTTATTTCTGTACTAGTGTCCCCATAATTCTTTGGGTAGATTCTTTTCATTCAACATACTTCTCATCATGTTCATGATGATTCTGTTCTTTCTTTCTGCAATTCTATTTTGCTGTGGAGTGTAGGGTGGCACCACCTCATGCACAATCCCTTCTTTTTCACATAATGCATCAAACTCTTTCGACACATACTCTCAATCACCATCAGTCCTCAGAATTTTCAGCTTTCGACCACTCTGTCTTTCGACCATAGATTTGAATCTGGAAAATACCTCGATCACGTCACTTTTCTTCTTGATGAGGTAAGTCCACAACTTTCGACTGTAATCATCTATGAATGTGACAAAGTATCTGTTGCCTACAATCGAACCCACCTGAATTTTATTATCACTTTTGCAACTGAAAAACTATGATTATCAAACTTGATTATTACAATGATAAGGGTTCATCCCTATTTATAGATTTAGGTTAACTTGCATCTCAAGTTAAAGCTAAAAACCCAAAAATATCTAATATAATCTTTCTAAATCAAATCTGATCTTTTTAGATCAAATCTAATCTTTCTAACACAAAGAATTACATATTTAACAAATGGAAGGTTGATACTGAGGGTAATATGATGGTGATGATTGTTAACGTTACCATCGAGGTCAATTCAGGATGAAAGTGTTGAAAGTGATAATACATGTTGCATATGTAAAAAAATACATATGACATAAATAATACACATGTGCACGTGACATAAATAATACACATGACAATCCAGTTAAAATATTAAAATATTATATCATTCTTACAAAATCCATACAAATAACCTATAACATCAACATTATTACTGAATTGTTCATAAATTCTATAACATTTGATAAAATTCTATTTATTTTCATATACCATCCAATTATTACTCTATATTTATATTTTATTTTATTTTAATAGTATCCATTTATTTAGTGTTCTAGATATGTTTGTGTGATAATAATAATAATAATAATAATAATAATAATAATAATAATAATAATAATAATAATAATAATAATAATAATAATAATAATAATAATATTGTAATTAAAATTATTATTATTATTATTATTACTAGCGTCCAAACAGGTACTCCCGTGCCCGTTTGTCCGCTTTTTTCTAATACATTTACGTGCCAAAAAATAAATGAATATTTTTTATTTTGATTTTAATTTAAATTATTTGTATAATAAACTATGTGACATTCACTCTCATCTAAAGGGTAGATTATAAAATTGGGAGATGAGATTTATTGATTTAGAAACTGCATAGAAGTTATGTAAGATAAGAATAATAACTAACTAATAAAAAAATGTAATAGAATCAATTTATTAGGAACAAAATTGGAAATAAAAAAGATTACACCAAAAGTGTGTTTTGTCTTTATATATTGTTATAGATATAGATTATAGATGTTATAGATATAAATAATGGATAAAATAGAAAATTGGGAGAGGAGATTTATTGGTTTAGAAACCGCATAGAAGTTATGAAAGATGAGGAATAATAACTAACTAATAAAAAATGTAATAGAATCAATTTATCAGGGATAAAATTGGAAATAAAAAAAGACTATATTAAAATTGTGTTTTGCCTTTATATATTGTTATAGATTATATATTTATCAAACATATACCAAATACATAATGTAAATGAAAAATAAACCATAGAATAAAAAAAAATGTAAAAAAATGTTACTGTACAAATTAATCTTATAGTTTGGTTGATCCACATCAATGACAAATCTGACTTTAAAAATTCAATTCAATACTTGAACTTTATATCTTATTCAAGGACACATTCTTAGAATCCGTAGAAAAGTGTCTCAAAAAATATGTAAATAAAATACCTATCTTTTCCGTAGACACCAAAGATCTCAAGGAATACATAACCTCCAAATAAATACACTATACATCTAACTATAAAAAATAAAAAGATCATATATCTAGTGTTGGTTCTATTACTCCTTCATTAATGCGGTTAATTATTAGTCAAAGTGAGTTTCAAGAAGTTTCAAATGATTAAGTAACCGCAAGTAACATTAAGGAAGCATAAGTAAAGATAAATTTCAAAATATAAAAGGGCCAGATCAAAGGTAAATTAATAGATATATTAATGAAAACAATGAGTAAATAAATTAAAACAAAATAAAAATTCTGCTATCTATACAATGTCTTGCTACTTTATGCTATATATCAAATGCCACATTAAAAAGAATACCAGCTTAAATGCCTAACTCTTCAAGAAGTTATAGAAGATTATGCTTAGGAGCACTAACGGATGGTAGGATCATTCAAATAGTACGTGATCTTCACGGCTGAGTATCACCATCACCTTCATGCTCGAGGAGTTTCCCTTTTTTTCATTATGGTTCTTCTCAATTACGAAAGTTTGTGTTCTTATGAGATTATACTCATCTCTCTTCTTTATAACTTCCTGATTGTTATTTCATATCTCTATTTATTATAACTTCTAGGTGGGTATAACATGTGAAAGTTATTAAAATGGATGTCTTGAGTTGTAAAATACGAAGTAAGTTAAGGGTAATTATGAAATATAAAATATGCAAGACCAAAATTGTGTATCATCTTTATCTATAGTTATAGATAAATAGTTTAATTTATTTGAGAGCAACGTTAATAACTTGTTCACACAAAAAAAAATTAATCAAAATTTTATAACATATATTAACATTCCTAATAATCGTTTATGTCTCTTTCATTTGATTTAGATATAGACAATCGTCCATCCAACTTTTTATATCACACTAACATATGCAATTAAATTATTATTTTTTTATTTTGATTTTAATTTAAATTATTTTTATAATAAAATTTATACCTTGTATTCATATATAGTAACATTTATTTAATATTTTTAGTATTTGTGTCACAAAAATTTGAAACCATGTCATATATAGTAAATATTGCTACATAGTCTGAAAATAATGATACGTAGTCTACGCAAATGCACAATTTAAAATATGTATAATTTAAAACAATGTTTTTTAGTAAAGTGAATTTTATTAGTCATAACAAAAAAAATATCAATATAGTTGAATATGGTGTAAAAGTTCTTATCAATTTCTAATATCAAGTCAACTATCAACCCTTCAAAATTCAATTGCATTAACTTTTATATTTGTCCTTTCACTCATTTTTATTTACACTACCAAAAGGGCATTTATGTAATCGACTAATGTTACCATTTATTCATTCTCCTATCCAATTACAACATGCCACGTGTTAGGTTTTAACACTTCATACACCACCATTGAGTGACATGTGACAGCAATCAACTATCAACTATCAACCCTTCAAAATTCAATTGCATTAACTTCCATATTTGTCCTTTCACTCATTTTTATTTACACTACCAAAAGGGTATTTATGTAATCGACTAATGTTACCATTTATTCATTCTCCTATCCAATTACAACATGCCACATGTTAGGTTTTAACACTTCATACACCACCATTGAGTGACATGTGGCAGCAATACATTCCCTCTTTTTTTCAAATTTTGAAATTTAAATTATTATTATTATTATTATTTTCAAAATTCAATCTTATTTCAATAATACCATCTTCCCTCTGTCTTTCAACCTAAGCCCTAAACTCTTTCTCTCTCAGAATGTCTCTCTCACCCAAGTTCCGCCCCTCACTCTCACAATCTCAATCTCAGTCAACCAAAAAAATCTCTTCTTTCAACCCTTTTTCTTATCATCTTCTTTTTATGTGCCACCTTTTATTCCTTTATCTCTCCCTTGCAGATCCTGCTGATGAGGATGTACGTTGCTTCTGAGTTCGACTTTTCCAGGTTTTATGTTGCTTTCCATTAGCTATTTCCCTCTCATCAAATCTCCCAGATGCACTTTTTCCTCTTTGTGTCTCACCAAATCTCCCAGATCCACTTTTTCCACGAAGTATACGCTGTCTCACCTACCAACCGTGACAATGAAAATGATTGGTTCCAAGCACTGTTGTTGAGAGGTTTGTGTGTTTCTTTATGTGTATCTTCATATCTATATATCAAAATTTTATTTCAAGGTCCTGATATATATGGGTGTGGTTTTTCTTTCTTAAAATCTTTGCAGAAACAATGGTGAGGCGAGAAATTTGACAATCTATTTTCGTTATTCGGTGACTTTTTTCATTCTTTTATATGTGAGTTTTTTGAAAATGGATACATAGAGAAAGCCGCGGAAGAATACATTTATGTATTTGTTTTTCTTATTGCAAGTCTCACCGATTTTTAGGTTTTGGGACTCTGATTTTTTTTCAAGTATATCAACTATGATGTTGAAATAGTTTCCAAAGATGCTTATTTATTTTTCTAGGTAATAATGCTGATAGTGATTCGGCATATGTTTTGTTATTTTATTGTCGTTAAGTGTTTCACGAAATGTTGAGGTTTTGAGAATTTTGATCACTAAAGACGATACTGAAATTGATGAACTGGAAAAGGATCTTTTGTGCCTTCAGAATGAATTGGCCTGGACTGAGAATGAAAACTGGCCTGAAATATGTTGTAGTGCTTTGACTAAAAGAATCAACCAGCTTGATGTTGCAGTTACTGCTTTGAAGAGTAATCATGCTAATGATACCGAGATGCAGCTACTGTTGCATAGTAAACCTGCTGAGACACTTCATGAAATAGTGAAGGCTCTACATAAAGATCACTACCAAGATACACATGTTCAAGTTTTGCCATTGAAACGAATTCCACTCCCTGACTTTATATTAGTATGTAATTTTTCCTTTTGAAGATTGACAAGAGGCTGCTATATATTCCTTTGTTATTTAGAAAAGATCTCCATAATTTGGAAACTATCATTGCATCTTCAATGCTGATCACATTAAGATGGATTCTGGGTATGATATTATAAGCATTGCACGAAACAAGAAAGGTACTTCATATCTTAGAAATTTAATGAGAATTGTACTATCTTAATATTTACAATTTTCTTTTGAAATGTGTGATATTGTTCTATTATATGCATGAGTCACTTATTTTTTGTGGTTTTTCCAAATTAAATACCGCCATTATGTATTTGACATGTTTTCTTCCATTCTTATGCATTTATAGCAACACAGTATGGAAAATCTCCAGGTGTATAGAAGCCACCCTTACCTGGGAACAAGTCTTCTTCAAAATTGTAAGTGTATTCCTTACATCTCTCTCTGATTTATCCATCTCTCATTTTCTTGTGAGTTAGCACTTTAGGGTAACAATACTATTTATTTGGATTTCTAAATACTTATTAAACTGTCATAACTTGATCTTCACCAATCACACCTAATTTTTTTGATCAAATATGGATTGGATATGTAACATGATAATTTGATCTTTCATTCAATGAATTTTAACCCCTGTATTATTTTATAAATTTAGTTGGTTGGTAGATGCATTGTGCTCTGGTATTGATTTCCTGATTCGATATTCTATTCATTCATCTATCGTGAAACATGATTTTAGTAAGATTCATTTTATAAAACTCCATTTTTCGGTTTAGATAGGGGACAGACAGTTGCAAGATTTAAGCTGATGGACAGACATTTCCATGACGTTGAACTAAAACTTTGATTCTTTGTTTAAGTAGTTTGTATAATATTTTGATGCATTAAATTTCCATTTTATTTCTCCCATATCGAACTGGTCAACAATGGTTTTTGAAATTTATCGTGTAAATTTCAAATTGGTTATTGCAAAATACGTGTGAATTGTATTTGGAGACAAAATGTTATAAAAATTGAGCTCTTAGTATTGTTGAGTTTATCATATTTGCATTTCTGATGTTATCTTCGTTTTCGTTATCTTTACTAATGTTTGAGTTTTTTAGCTTGAAAAAAAAATCTCCTGTAATAGCATTTTGGATCTGAAAACATCATTTTCATTTGGTTTGTTTAACTGCTTTTTTTATTTGATGAGTTAATTATTTGCTAAAAAATTGTGGTGAATTAATTATCTTCTTAAATATTCTATATTTTTTTTTTCCTATAATAGATCTGGTTTCAACCTGTCAATGACATATGATTTGGTTTTATTTGCTGTTATATCACAGTAAGTCATGGATGAGTAAATCAATAACATGTTGTGGTTTTTCCCAGAGAAGGTGATTGAGTCATAGAGAGATATGAATAATGGAATCAAATGGGTGTGTCTCAATTTAATGAACTTACTTATGTTGTTGCTAGGTATTAATTCGAAATTATCGAGCTCAGTTTTTAATACTTCCCTTAAAGATGTTGCTATATGTCTCATTTCTTGATTTTTATTATTGGTCAATTGAACCGTGTTTTGTTATTGTTTGCGTATGTTGGCCGATTGGTGACTTGAGAGATTATTATCATCCTTTAAATGTTACAAAACGATGAAACAAATAACCTAGCTACTGTGTATCTACGACGACTGCGAGTGTGACAATTGAGTATGGATCATTGCGTGATTCATGTTGATGTGATTCATGAGTCGATGTCGTGTTGTTGTCGCCATCAACAATTCTTTAGTGCATAAATTAAAATGATGATTGTACTGGTGAGAAGACAATGAAGTGGGAGAGATTTTCAGCAATGTAGTTGATGTAAAGGAAAGTAAGGTAGAGGATGATTCTCACACTTTTCATGATAATGCATCGAATGAACATTTTGTTGCATATAAAATATCATGGTTTTGTTGGTCTTATACTTATAGCTCATGATTATGTCTAAGAACAACTTTAGTTTGAGCATTTCATATTCAAACTATTTCAACTGTTTATTACTTTCAGACATAACTTAATGTTATTTGTGTTTTGTTTAGGCTTGGCAGCTTCATGAAAGGAACAACAAATCCTGCAATTGGCAATGTATTTGAATTTAGAAATGTAGAACATGCAACTATTGCTACTGCTTGAAGGATCATATAAACAAAACTTTATTTATTTCGAGTTTATTTGCCTTTAAATTAAGTTAGTTTTCCTGTTTTTAGATTATATTTGAATTTAGAAATGTAGAACATGGTAGCACTTTAAACATTTTTGCTAATGAACTAGGAATAAGACAGACAACTAACTTGAATTGTATTATTAGTGCGTTGGCTTTACTACCGACCTATTATCCATCCATGACTCCCTTTTTTATGGCTAGCACTTCAATTTTCTTATATTGAATTTGAAACAAATTGCAAATGTGAATTGTCGTCATTCAGTAATGATATATGGTGTAGTGATAATGTGTCTTGGACAAAAAGGAACCGTCAAACCTATTGTAAATTTGTCCATAGTGGGGATGCATTCATACTATTCATTTGATGGAAATGTTTATGTTTATATACCTTTGTTTTAACATTTCAATCAGAGCACAATGGCTCACTATGAAAAAGTTATTATTTTAAACATCACTAGATTTCCTAAAATCTAGGGTGTGGTCATTTGACCATATAGTGCTTTGTTACCTTTTTCATAGTATGTGATCATGTGCTTTGGAATTAAGGTATGGTAATGTTACTTTCACTGAATAGCATAGTTACTGTCACTACATAGTAGAGTTACTTATAATACCATAAAATAATAGGTTGTGGTTTGGTGTTGTTCAATAGACAGGTATAACAGGTGTAGATTATGTATACTTAATAATTTGTTTTTACAACTTTTGGCAAATTACAAAATTTAAACACTATTTAATGGCTATTATTACAAAATAAATACTAATAAATAATCATTATTATAATTTATTTATATAGTAAAAATAATATTTACAAATATTAAGTTTTAAATAAAAACACATATTTTTTTCTTACAAATTAGAAATGAGAAAAAGTTTATTAATAATTTTTAACATATCAAAATAATATTACTTTCAATGTAGTGGTATTCTCCATCTCATTTTTATATTTGAACTCATTGTCTCACTCCAAACTCATTTTTAAAAAAAATTATTTGCAATTGCAAATAAAAAATAGAGACAAAAAAGAGAAAATTGCAAACAATTAAATAGAGAGAAAAAACTTTCAAAAAATGTTACTTGGAAAATATGAAATACTCAGTCCTCTAAATATCATGTTTAATTTTGTATGTTAACAATTTTATTGATGTTAATGTATAATATTATTGTTTTTATCATGTATCAAATCATTCTTATTATTATTATTATTATTATTATTATAAAAAATATGAAATACTCAATTTTTAAAATTTTAAAAAAATAATAATTTTTTATCCGATTTTAACATTATTATGAAATGACACGGAACATACTTAATTAGATTTAGATAAAAAAACATGCAAAAACATTCCTATGCATAAATATTATTCTCAATATACATTTAAATATAAATATATCGTACAAAATTATTTTAACTCGTGCGGACGCACGGGTATTTAGCTAGTTCCAATTAAAAACTACAATCCATTTCTTATAACTTAGGACTTTCTGATAGACCCATATCTCTGTAGTGCGAGTCAAGCATATATGTGTTATTAAACAATTAGAAAGATTTTATTATGTGTAGATTGCTTTGTAGATTTCTTTTTCTCCTTTCTGCTAACTCATAAATAATTTGCTATCAATAAATTTGTTTGAAAATTTGAATAAAAACTTCGAAAAAAACATGCATAGGTTACCAACATAACTTATCTAAATTTGCAGAGAAAAGCAAAAACTATATCCTAAAATTCTCCTGCCAAAAATTATAAAATAGGATGATCAAGTATTCTTCTTAGTCTAAATCCTCCTAAAATTCTAAAATAGGATGATCAAGTATCATTCTTAGTCTAAATCTATATTACAGATGTCATGTTGGAACTGGGTTCCAAGAAAGATGAATATTTGAGAGAAGAAGAAGAAGGAGAGAAAAAGAGATTAGGGTTTTGAGAAACTTTGTAAAATTTTATTATGAAGCTGTTGTTTAAAAATGTTGTGTCAAAATACAAAGTACAAAGCCCTTTATATAGGCTATCAAAGCCCAGGCCCAAAACTAACATTTCGACTAACTCTTACCAGCTGTATTCGATTCTGTCTAATACAACTGAATATACAACATTACAACTATTCGACTGACTCTACAACATTTCGACCAAAACCTATAAAACCCTTCGACTTCGACAACCTAACATGAATTACTTCTAACACACCACCTAATTCATGTTTTCGAGACTTCTCATCCCAATGCTCTTCTTTAACTCGTCGAATCTGATTTTCTTCAAAGGTTTGGTAAGTATGTCAGCTAGTTGAACTTCAGTCTTGCAATATTCAAGATCCAGCTTCCCTCTGTTCACTTGATCCCTGAGAAAATGATACCTTCTTTCTATGTGTTTACTTCGACCATGACACATAGGATGATTGGCAAGATCAATAGCTGACTTGTTGTCTACAAACAGCTTCATCTTCCCAGGTTCTTTGATCTTGAGTTCTTCGAGCAACATATCTATCCATGCTGCCTAACATGCTGCATACGATGCAGCCACATACTCAGCTTCACATGATGACAAAGCCACAATGCTTTGTTTTCTCGAACTCCAAGAGATTGGAGCTCCTTCGATCATGAAAATATAGCCTGCAGTACTTTTCTTCTCATCTTGGTCTCCACTGAAATCTGAATCAGTATAACCATATACATCAGCATCTTTCGACTTGGACTTATTTCAACATGGCATCAGCACACCATGATCAATCGTACCCTTAATGTATCTCAGTACTCTTTTTACTGCAATGAGATGACATTCTTGGGGTTTCTCCATAAATCGACTTAACAATCTGACACTTTGACAAATGTCTGGCCTTGTATTGCAAAGATACCTCAAGGATCCAATGATTTGTTTGTACAGTGTCAAACTTACAAACTCATCATCAGTTACCTTTTTCAACTTTGCTCATGTTTCCAATGGAGTTGTCGCAGCTTTACAGTCAGTCATCTTGAACCTCTTCAAGATGTCTTGAGCATACTTCTTCTGGTGCAGGAACACACCTTCAGCTATGTCTTTGAATTCCATCCCTAAGAAATATGCCAAATTCCCTAGGCCGGACATTTCGAACTCTTGCATTAGCTTCGACTTTACTTTTCTTATCTCAGCTTCATTTGCACCTGTAATCAGCAAATCATCAACATATAGGCATAAAATGATTCGACTATCATTATCGACATCATTTACATAAACTCCATGCTCAGACACACACTTCGTGAACCCTGCTTCGATTAGGAAACTATCTATTCTCTTGTTCCAAGCCCTTGGGGCTTGCTTCAATCCATAGAGAGCTTTCCTCAATCTGTATACCTTCGACTCATGCCCTTTGATCTCAAATCCTGGTGGTTGACTGACATATACTTCTTCCTCCAAAGGTCCATTCAAAAATGTTGATTTTACATCCAACTGATGTATCTTCCATCCTCTATACGCTGCTGTCGAAACAATAATCCTGATTGTTTCCAACCTGGCCACTGGCGCATAAACTTCGTTGAAATCAACACCAGGTTTCTGCAGAAATCATCTTGCCACTAGTCTTGCCTTATGCTTGGCAATTTCACCATTTAGCCTTCGTTTCAGCTTGTAAACCCATTTCACATCAATAGGCTTCTTGCTGGCTCTTTCGACAAGTTCCCAGGTATTATTCTTCTCGATTGCCCTGAGTTCTTCCTTCATGGCTTCACACCAATTCGAATCATTCATGGCTTCATCCAAATTAATTGGTTCTGCTTCAGCCATCATCATTGCTTCTTCTATTAAGTCACCATCTGCATCGATTGCATTATCTGGAAATCTCTCATATCCAGCTAACCTTGTCGACTCAGCTCTTGTTCTAGTTGATCTTCTAACATTCTGTTCAGGAGGTTCTTCATTTCGACTTGTCGTGGCCTCAGTTTGTTGATCTTCTTCAAACACCGTCGGAACTGTCTCTTCCATCTGTCGACCAGTATCCTGTCGAACTGACCCATGACTCCACTCCCAATTTTGATTTTCATCTACCAGAACATCTCGACTGATCACAAATTTATCATCTTCTGGTGAATATAGTCTATATGCACCAGTCGAATGATAACCTATGAGCACCATGGTTTGACTTCGATCATCTAGTTTTGTTCTCAATTGCTCAGGAACATGCCTAAAACATATTGATCCAAAAACTCTAAGATTACTTACATTGGGCTTCTCACCTGTCCAAGCTTCATAAGGAGTCTTCTCGACTAACTTCTTCGTTGGACATCTATTCAGAATGTATACTGCTGTCGAAGCTGCTTCAACCCAAAATTTCTTTGGCACCTCTTTAGCCTTTAACATACTTCTCGTCATATTCAGTATACTTCTATTCTTCCTCTCAGCTATGCCATTATGTTGAGGTGTATAGGGTGCAATAACCTCATGCTCTATACCTTCCTCTTCACAAAATCTAGCAAACTCTCGAGAGGTGTATTCACCACCACCATCAGTTCTCAATTTCTTTAGCTTGCAACCACTTTGCTTTTTGACAAGCAACTTAAACTTCTTGAACTTTGTGAATACTTCACTTTTACTTTCGATCACATAAATCCACATATATCTGGTGAATCATCAATGAAAGTTAAGAAGTAACGCTTTCCACCATTCGACCTAACTTCAAAAGGTCCACATACGTCAGAATGAACAAGCTCTAACTTTCCTTTCGACTTGATTGGCAGATCATGTTTGAATGCTTTTCTAGCCTGCTTTGCTTTGCAGCATTCCTCACACACATGATTTGGTTCCTTCACCTGAGGTAAACCATACACCATCTTCTTCTGATTCAGCATACCCAAACTCTTGAAGTTTAGATGCCCATATCTATGATGCCATAGCCAATTCTTTTCTTCTTCTGTAGTTGACGCAAGACATTCATGATTAATCATATTAATCTGAACTTTAAACGTCTTGTTATCAGCCAATGGTGCTTTCTGTACCAACCTACCATTAGTATGATACACCTTTATTTGATTATTCTCCAGCTTCATATTATGTCCTTTGGCAAGTAATTGACCTATACTTATCAAGTTACTTGTCATAGAAGGCACATACAACACATCAGTAATGCTGGCTTTTCTACCATCTCTTCTCATTACAGATATGTTTCCTCTTCCACCTGACGTGATCTGTCTACCATCTGCAAACTTTATCACCTTCTTAACTGATTCATCAAGCTTGTTGAACCAGTTCTTGTTACCAGTCATGTGGTTGCTGCAACCTGAATCAAGATACCATAAATTCGTTTCATCATCATTCGACTGAGTGTCTGCCATTAGTAACACACCTTTAGAATCACTCTCTCCTGCCTGTGCATACTGCGCTTTGTCACTTTCTTTTGCTCGTGCTTCCTTCTTCGTTCGACAGTCTCGAGCATAATGACCAAAACTTTGGCAATTGTAACACTGCACGTCTTTCATATCAACTTTCTTCCCAGAATACTTGTTGTTCATGCCTTTCTTTGTCGAATCATCATGATTCTTTGAACTCTTGCTTGACTTCTCATCACTAGCAAGATTCCTTCCCTGCTTCGCCTTCCCAGATTTCTTGGTGAATTTTGCTTGTAGTGCTTGGTCCGATACCTTTTCTCTTTCTGAATCTCTTTGCTTCAATCTCATCTCATGAGCTTCCAAAGAAGCCTGTATCTCTTCAACCTTCATTTCAGCAAGATTCTTGGACTCTTCAATGGACACTACAATGTAATCAAAATTTGCAGTCAGAGATCTTAGTACCTTCTCAATCTTCTGCAAATCTGTGATTGTTTCTCCACAAGACTTCATCTGGTTCGTCAGCATCACCAATCTTGAAAAGAACTCCGAAACTGATTCCTCTTCCTTCATTTGAATCATTTCGTATTGCTTTCTCAAGGTTTGCAGCTTCACCCTCTTCAGTTTCTCATCACCTCCATACAAGTTCTTTAACTTGTCCTACGCTTCTTTTGCAGATTCTTCTTCAATAATTTTTTCAAACACATTTGGATCCACACACTGGTGAATCAAGAACAACGCTTTGCCATCTTTCTTCCTTTGATCCTTGTACGCAGCTTTCTGTTCATCAGTAGTATTTGCCCCCAATTCCGTTACGCCATCATTCACGATTTCAACCACATCTTGAAATCTGAAGATAACTCTCATCTACGCCACCCACCGTTGGTAGTTTTCTCCTTTGAAAACCGGTAAATTCGCTGGGAATTGTGTGGACGTTGTTGCTCCGTTTGCCATTAGATTCTCTCTAAATCGCAACCGGGCTCGTTGATACCAATTGTTGGAACTGGGTTCCAAGAAAGATGAATATTTGAGAGAAGAAGAAGAAAGAGAGAAAAAGAGATTAGGGTTTTGAGAACCTTTGTAAAATTTTATTATGAAGCTGTTGTCTAAAAATGCTGTGTCAAAATACAAAGTACAAAGCCCTTTATATAGGCTATCAAAGCCCAGACCCAAAACTAACATTTCGACTAACTCTTACCAGCTGTATTCGATTCTGTCGAATACAGCTGAATATACAACATTACAACTATTCGACTGACTCTACAACATTTCGACCAAAACCTATAAAACCCTTCGACTTCGACAACCTAACATGAATTACTTCTAACATGTCACAGGTAAAATAAAATCAAATTAGAGCAGAAACCTCACTATGAAGCTTCAAAAATGAGGTATCTGAAATTCAATAATTAAACTTGAATAATAAATTGAAAGGGTAATATCTCCTTAGATAAATATAGATAAAAAGGTGAACAACTTTTAGAAAAATGTGCACAAAATACAGAGTGAGTGTGCAGTGAAGAAGGTTGTGACTTTTTTATGTCAGTCAAATTGTTACTCTCTTCTTTTCATCAAGTATTGTTGTTGTGGTTTGAATAAAATTCCCTTATGATTTGCACATATATGTGTTGATTATGATGGTTCCTTTATGAGTCGTGAGTCTTTTAGAAATATATCCACCATAGTCTCTCCTGCCATTTTTTTTTCCAA
Organism: Lathyrus tuberosus; assembly: GCA_022829125.1. Taxonomy (NCBI): domain Eukaryota; kingdom Viridiplantae; phylum Streptophyta; class Magnoliopsida; order Fabales; family Fabaceae; genus Lathyrus; species Lathyrus tuberosus. Next base: position 5,128,577 of record JALAZF010000435.1, read on the forward strand.
TAGATACATGCTCTGTTTGATAAAAATAGCGGTTGTTTGATAAATTAGTTAATAATTTATAGCTTATGACTGATAGCTGGTGATTGATAGCTTATAGTTTATAGCTGATGGCTGATGACTTATAACTGATAAGCTAATTGAAGTGTTTGGTAAAATTAACGGTTTAATTAGGTGATAAAATAAAATGACATAAAAGATATTTAATAATTATTATTTTATTTTAAATTATAATAAATTATAAAGGATAATGGTTGATTTTAGTTAAAATAATAAGGGTAAAAGTGGAAGAAAAAATGATAAGCTAATTCGCTATTTAAAATAGCGTCTAGAAAATACGTTATAAGCTAATAAAATAAGTTATAAGCTCGTGATGAAAACAATATTACCAAACAAATTTTTTATTGTCATAAGAGCTTATAAGCTATAAGACATAAGCTATAATCTTAAAAAATATCTTCTCAAACAGAGCCACAATCTGATTTCTAAATTCAATAAAAATAGAAAAAAAGAGTAAGGAGCGTACATGTAATTAGTGATTGATTATGATTTCTTCTTATGTATTAAAAAATGCTATTAGTAATTATATATGAATTTAAAAATAAAACAGAAAAAATCATTCATTATTCATTAATTTAGTGATTCAATTGTGCCGAACACCAACGGATAATGCAGAATTCCCTATTTTTTTAGTGATATCCCAAATAAAAACTAGGTTGAAATTAGACATAGTTTTGGGTATTCAGTCTAAAATCTAAATACATGCCCTGTGGTATTACTGTATTAGAATTTATGCATGCAACCGGTAAAGAAACTAAAGATAAGCGGACACTAACACAACAACCAACACCATTTCATCATCACTTTCTCCCATTATCTCTATGAAATGCTTCCAAGAATTGTTTGGCACACAAAAAAATAAAAAAATGAAACTTTATTAGAAGAATAAAATTTCAATTTTTAATTAGAAAAATAATAAAAAACACTTATACAGTCATGATTAACCAACCAATCATCATTAAAATTAAGAATTACTTAAATTTAAAAGAAATCAAAGAGTAAATGAAAAACTTACAAAATACTGAATTTTCTAAAATAATAGATTCACCAAAGTTTCTAAAAGAACAATTTCTAATGTTGACAGTTTGCTTAACCCATATGGTAACTTCTTTTTTTTTTTTTTTTATTTGTTAAAGAAATGCCTAAAAATTGTTGAAAATGTTTTTTTAATGTAGTACGTCAGACTTAGTTATAAGGGTAGTTTGAGAGAACGTTAGAGGGTAATAATGGAAGGGTGAAAACAAACCCAAACACAATGGATCAAAAACTAACTTGTAGCAGTTAGATTAAAAGAAGAAAAAACTAACTTAAAAGGGTAATTTAGGAATAAAAGAAATAGGCTACACCAAAACAATGTGTTACCTTTATATTTTGTTATAGATTAAATAGGATGAGAAGTTGATACTATTTTAAACCGCAAGGCAGTTATTAAGATGAAGAAGAATGACATTCCAAGGTCCAACTTATAGAAAATTTAGTTTAAATAGGCTACACCAAAAGTATGTTTTGGCTTTATATAGGGTTAATAGTTATTTTGCTCTCTGCCATATAAGTGTTTTTCGAAAAAAACCCCTATAAAAAAATTTGCAAAAAATACCCTAACATTTGAAGGTTCTCTCAATTTTGACCTTCATCACATCCAATCACCAAAAAAGCTTATGTGACAGGGGTTTTTTATTTTTTTAGTGATGTAGAAGGTCATGTTGGTTTTTTATTTTTATTTTGAATTATTTTAATATAACGTTGGCACTTTATTTTATGTTTATTTTTTATTTATATTAGAAAATATGTTAAAACTTCAAAAATTTGCTAAAGCCGAGATTCAAACTCACCCCTTTCTTTTATACATTCAATGTCTTACCACTAAGCTAGAATGCTCATGTTGTAATCTTGTTTCCATTAATTGATGTTAATACATATTTTTCATTTTTTACCTTTAATTGATGTTAATATATTATAACTAAATAATATATTTAGTTTTAATTTTTTTTTAATGTTAAATATACTGTAGCAATTTTAGTTTATTAAAATGCTACAATTATTAATTTTTCAAATTAGTCTATTTTTACCTTTCATTTTTTTGTGTATTTTAATTTCGTTTTTTAACATTAGTTTATTAATTTGTGTATTAGTTTCATTTTTTGTGTAGCAATTTCGTTTTTTATTATATACTAATTTATTTCAAAATTATTTTAACATTAGTTTATTGATAATTTTAGTTTATTAATTTATATTAATAATTTTTAATTTAGTTTAATTTAATTTATAGTAAAACGTAAATGTTAATGTATATTAATAATGTTAATAATTTAATTCCAGTTTATTAATTATTTTAACATTAGTTTATTAATAATTCCAGTTTATTAATTTATATTAATAACGTTAATAATTTAATTTATTAATTTATACTATTTATTTACTGTAAATATTATTTAAATAGTTATAATAAATTATAAAAGCTACAGTAATAATATTTGTAAAATATTCTAAATTAATATTAATAACGTTTTAATAAGCTACAGTAATAGTTATTAATTTATATTAATAACTTTAATAATTTAATTCCAGTTTATTAATTTATTCTAAACTATTCTCCTGTAAGTATTCTAAACTATTTTACTGTAAATATTAATATTTGTAAATATTATGTTTTAATATAAACTATTCTATTTTATTAAACTATTTAATCTATTTAATTATTATGTTTTAATATTAATATTAATTTAATCTATTTAATCTAATTAAAATGTTAATTACTGTACCATATTAATATACTAAATTAATATACTAAATTAATATACTAAATTACCATACTAAATTAATATTTTATTACTAAATTAATATACTAAAACATTTTTAAATATTTTTAAACTAACCTAATTTTTAACATTTTAAAACTAAATTATAATTATTTTTTAACATTTTAACTATATTGTTAATAGTTACAGTATATTAAGAAAAAAGATTAAATAGTTTAATAAAAATGATTTAATAGATTTTAGTTTAGTAAAAATTATTAACTAGTTAATTATGTATTATGTATATTATAGTTGCAAATAATATCATAAAACACATTTTTTGAACATTTAACATATTTTTAAAAATAAACCAAAAATAAATGAAAAACGAAATGTCAACGTGACATTTAAATAAATCAAAAATAAAATTAAAAAACCACTTGGCCTTCCACATCACAAAAAAAAAACGCTACCACGTCAGCTTTTTGGATGATTGGATGTGATGAAGGTCAAAATTGAGATAATCTTTAAATGTTAGGGTATTTTTTGCAAGTTTTTTTATATGGGGGTTTTTCGAAAAGCGCCTATATGGCAGGGGGCAAAATGACTATTAACCCTTTATATATTACTAGCGTCCAAATGGACACGGATTGTCCTCTTTTTTTAATGTGCACAGCTGAGAAAAATAAACGTGTGTATATTATATATGAGGTGTTTATCGTATTTTACATTAAAAATAATATTTTTTAGACAACATATATGTGTGTATATTAATGTACTTATTGAATACAAATACATTTATTATTGATGTATTTATTCAAATACATATTAAGTATTGTTTTCAATATGTAATATTCACGCATTAAATTTTGTTTGAATTCAGAAAATCGCATTGTGACGTGACTTTATTCGACCAGTTTTTTCAAGTAAATCAATAATGTGAGTGGAATAATTTGGTGGTTAGGATTACCGTATTATGGAAAAAGAAAATAGGTTACACCAAAATTAAGTTTTGTATTTATATATTGTCATAGATTGTTCAAAACCATAAGAAGATTTAGATAGAATAAGAACAAAAATCTGTCTCACATGTTTTTAAGCAAATAAATATAAACATTAACAGAGATATTAAGTTACATTGTTGCTTAATAGGAAGGTCAACCATGGAATCAAAATCAGAAATATCTCTCGTTTCACTGCAAAACAAATGAAGTAAATTTTAGTAGTCAACGATATAGTGTAATCTAGTAAGTACACGCCTAGTGTGACATTGCAAAAGTATGGTTGGATGATTTAGCATAATAGATAAATGTCTGAGTTTGTGACAACAAAATTTCTTTAAAAACTATATTTTTTGTAAACTCTCCTTCTTCCCCCTCTACTTTTCCGTATTTAATTAGCACCTTTGTTGCAGCCAGCGAAACACCTCTTGATAAAGCAACATACAATTATCTGTGACTGAAAACATGGCGTGGAAGATAAATTCCAACATTTGAAATTGTTTGTCTTTGTGATTTATTTATAGTGCCTGCAAAGCTTAGTTTGACAGAAAATTGTTTTCTAATAAGCATAAAAGGAAGTCCCGCACCTTCAGTGGTTTTGAGCTTAATTCTTGGCAAGAAAGCTCTTTTTCCAGCGTTGTGGCCTGTAAGTATTTCAACATCAAGCAAATTCATAAAAAAAACCACGACATAACAACCTTGTCCCATTACACAACCCAAATTTAGGATCTATGTTTCGCAACAACATCAGTGGAGCCCCTATTTTTATCTTTAAAATATGTGGTGGTAAAGTACCAGGAGCAATTGTGTGCAAGTATTCCTGTTGATATAGGTTATGAGTATCACCCTCAACCTCATCAAAAGATAACAAAATATGTTCATCTCCAGGGAATTTTTTAATAATCATGTCATTCAACATATGCACATCATAATTTTTGGGAGTAAGTATCGCTTTTTCCACCATATATGAAGCATCATATCCATGGTTTTCTAATTGGGGAAATGTATGTTGCATAAGCTTTTGTATGGAGCTTTCTTCTTCCCATGGTATAACAATTTCAGCAGGCATCCTGACCATGTCATCCTCTTTAGTAGGTTCATTACCATCTCCAATCCTCATCAGAAACTGTGCAATGTCGTGGTCATGAAGTGATCGCATATTTTGGCGCAAATGTAGGACCATTGTGGTGGCCCATAATCGAGACCTAACAATACACGCTGAAATCATTTGTCTTCTATTTCATTTTTCAATAACAGGAAGCAACTGACGAAAATCTCCGCCCATGATCATTATTTTTTCACCAAATGGAGCATTGTTATTCATGATATCTTGCAGTGGTCGATCTAATGCTTCTACACAATATCTATTTATCATGGGTGCTTCATCCCAAATGATTACATTGGTTATTCTAATGAGTTTTGCAAGGTCACAATTCTTTACCCATCCTATACATGGTTATCCATGGGTTGATTAGCATTAGGTTCTGCTTTTTACTTGATGGTGTTTGTCTGTGAATGGGAAAGTTTCTTCTTTGTGGGGATGTCTGAGAGAGAGGGAGAGTATTTTTGTTGTTTTTCGGGTTTTTCGATGTTTTTGGTAAGGTACTGGACCTAAGGTTTTTGATAAGTGTGCTCTTTAAGATTTCGCAATCTTATGCCTACGTATTCCCGTTTAAAGAAAACAGGGAAATCAGAGCAATAGTAGTTCCTCCCATAGAATGGGAGGAAAAGATGCCTGGTGTCTTGTTCAAAACCCAAGATTGAAGCTAAAGGTTGTATTTGTGTCTTGTTCAAAACCCAAGATTGAAGCTAAAGGTTTGACTGAGAGAGAATTTGTCATCTCTAAAGGGAGATATTCCATCTGTTCATCACAATTGTTTGGGTAACTAATTATAAAGGAGCATTACTTTAACTGGAATGTATGGAATCCAGCAATGCCATAATTTCCTTTATAGGGGGTTTGTCCAGAAGGAGGAAACTTTAACTCAATGTTGAACAATGCCATTTTTCCTTAGGAATTCATGCTAAGAGAGGGACATTGGCTTGAATGTAAATAATCCAGAGGCTTGTCAGTTACAGCAATTAGATGAAGTTTATCAGGATAAGAGATGGACTACAACTTGGATTTTTGAATCAACAAGTGTGCCTCTTATAGCAGTTATCTGGGGTTAGGGTTTGTTTTTTTTAATGTCTGTTTTAGTGTGTGATTGTATAGAGAAATGTCTTCATGCAGAGAGATTTTTTATTTCCTCTTAGGGGATGTTGATTTTTGTGTGCCTTGATCTAAGCCCAAGGTTGAAGCTAAGAGATTGATTGTTTCTACTGGGGAGATCATTATACAAAGCCTAAGAGGAGGCTAAAGATGACTGACTCAACAAGAGAGTGTTTATCTGTATCTTGTACAAAGCCCAAGATTGAGGCTGAAGAGAATTGACTCTTTTGCGGAAAAGGTTTATTCTGTCTTGTACAAAGCCCAAGATTGAGGCTAAAGGGATTGATTCAGCTGGAGAGTATCTGTCTTGTACAAAGCCCAAGATTGAGGCTGAAGAGTATGACTCTGCTTAAGGAGTTTTTATATCTGTCTTGTATAAAGCCCAAGATTGAGGCTAAAGATTATGACTCTATTTGTGGAGGATACTTATGGGTGTCTTATACAAAGCCCAAGATTGAAGCTAAAGGGATCCTGACTGACTTAACTATGGGATATTTATATGGTGTCTTATAAAAAGCCCAAGATTGAGGCTGAAAATTAGGACTGACTATACATGGAGGGATATTTTTGGGGTGTCTTGTACAAAACCCAAGATTGAGGCTGAAGAGTGATCAGGGATGATCATTATACAAAGCCTAAGAGGAGGTTGGCAGGGGGATTTCTTATATAAAGCCTAAGAGGAGGCTAACTTCTGCTGGGGATTATTGAGATCCAGAGACAGGTCCAAATTGGGGGAATCAACTTGTAATACCCCATATTATTTAAGTGCTCAATTAGATATCAGATGAGATCAGATGAGCTTTTGTGTACTCTATCTTTGGATAATTAGATTAATGGAATCCTCTATGTACTTTAAGTATTGTCAATTGGGATCAATAGAACAACTAATGAACTCTGAAGAGATCAATTATTTAATAAAGAGACATATCAATTATTTTAACTCGAGAAAGTATTTTAAGGTAACTCTAATAATTCATCAATTGGTGTGAGACGATAAAATATCAATTGGAGATATTTTACTCTATTGGATTATATTATATATATATATATATATATATATATATATATATATATATATATATATATATATATATATATATATATATATATATATATATATATATATATATATATATATATATGTTAGAAAGGAAGGGAAAGAGGAAGTTGGTAAGAAGAAGAAAAGGAAAAAAAATAGAGAAAGAAGGAAAACGTGGAAAGAGAAGAAGAAAAGAAGCTCAAGGGAGAAGAAGAGAAAGTTGGATCATCATCATCACTATTCATCATCTTCTTCAACCTCTTCTTCAATGCTAAGGTGGGTTCTAGTTAGACACTTTAAGTTCTAGAAATATATGTTTAGAACTTAGGTTAGATTTGAGAGAAAATGATTAAACAGATGAATCAATGAAATCTAACGGATGAAATGCGATATAAAATGCGTAGTATAGTCGGGTTATGATTGGGGTTGATTGGGTATGTTGGATTGAGTTTGAATTGAATTGGTTTGGTTGAAAAACCTAACTTTTCATATTTGATAAAATTGGTATTAATTTGGTAATTATGTTGGATGGTCTTTTAATCGTGAAAATATCATAGTGTGTTGAATTCTGAGACCGGGGCTTTTTACGGAATCAAAATCGGAGGTCCGAAAGGCATTTAACGGTTGAAAATTGAGTTTTTAGCAAAATCTGCGCAGTATGTGTCGACCTCTAGGATTTTGAGTCGACTCACAATACCCTTGCGTCGACTCATGGTCGGCTCCCGCTGACCCGAGCGTTACAGAATTTTTCCAACATGTCAGATTTTAATCCGTTTTGGTCCCCGTTCGAAGCGCTGGAAAGCTATTTCAATGCTCTATGTGATAGTGAGGTAGGAACATGGTTATATGTTATGGATTGATAAGAAAATTATAGAAATGTAGTGTATGTAATTTTGATTCCACCAAAACTCAAGAATCGGGAATCCGATTGATACGAGTCAAAAGCCTTTGGAAAGATAATCGAATAAGGTAGTGAATGGTGATGTGGTACCATGATTTAACCAAGGATGCTTGGTAGAGGATAATAGTGGCTTGTATGCCTTAAAAATGTGTGTGAACTACTATGTGGATTATGTTTGACATGTTATGCTATCATGTGTGTTATGTGATTCTATTATGCAATTGTAATATGCTTTGCCTAATATTAATGTTAACATGATAAGAGAATATGCATGTTTAAAATATGAAATAGAAAGAGTGAGGAAACTTTACCCCATAACAACATGATATTGGAACCTAGTAATGAGCTAGGAAATTGTTGAATGATCTAATGACGATGCTCGTGCATGAGAGGCCGAGGTGTGCGTCTATTACCGAATGATATAGAAAAGAGTGAGACACTAGTATGGAACATGTGTGTAATCTTTGTGTTTGATGATAAATGGCAAGAGAGGCCGTAAGGCGAATGTGGCCTTGTGATTGTCACGTTGTGTATATAATCACATAATCGGAATCGTTTTTATCCCTTAATAAATATCTGTGACCCGTGTCCATAACTCTTGAGAAGGGCTGGCCAGGGAAAGTGTTTATTAAGTAAGTGACCGTGACCCATGTCCATAACCTCTTGTGTAGGCTGGCCGGAGAAAGTTACTTAGTGGGTGGTATTAGTGACCCATGTCCATAACCTCTTGCGTAGGTTGGCCGGGGAAAGTACCATGTGTAAGTAACCGTGACCCGTGTTGAAGTGCCATTGTGGCTGGCCTGGGAAAGTTATCTATGTTAGCTTCCGGGACCCGTGTCCATAATCCTTTGGAAGGACTGGACGGGAATGGATGTCTATGCTTTTAAGGATCCGTGACCCGAGTTGAACTCTCTTGTAGGGTTGGCCGGGGAAAGATACCTTGCTTTGTGATACCGATTAGTGATAATATTTTGAGTTGGTGAACTCATGAACATGTTTCCATATAGTGTGAGGTTGTGTACTCAAGGTTATTTCCTTTTCCTTTCGACTTGAGTTAGGATTGGCTAGAACATTGTAAAGCCGAGAGAATCCATAAGATAGAGAACTCACTGAGATTTGATGTATCTCACCCCATGTTGTTGATTATATTACAAGTACAACAGGTTCCACGAAGGGTAAGGATAAAGTTGTTTGACTTTCCTTACGGATCGTATCTTTTGGGATGGCATGGCTTCTGCTATGGCGTTTTATTTTTGAGATCATGATGTTGATCTGGTTCTTAGTGTTTAGAACATCTTGTATACATTATGCATTGTTAGTTTTTTGTATTAAGTGTGTAGGGCATGTAATGTATACAATGTGTTAACTAGGAACTTGTATATTTCAGTACCAAACACTTGGATTCATGTATAGTATTTATGCTTTGATGTATTATATTAAATGTGGGTGTTACAGTTGGTATTAGAGCAGGTCGTGTCCTCGACCTAGCCATGAAATAGTATAAGTATTTCTTTCCATTTCATATGCGTGGTGTCGTCATTGGTCTTAAGTGTTATATTTATGGTATTGAGCCTGGTCAACTTAATCCTATCTGTATGACATTTAGGAACATGGCCGACGGGCGCAGAAATAATCGTGGTAGACCCAAAACCACACAGGCAGGGACGAATCCGCCAGGCAGCGAGGAGCAGGTCCCATGGCCTCAGTTTTTGCAGTAGATGCAACAGCAACAGAATCAGTTCCTGTAACATATGGTACAACAAATGAATGGGGGTCTTCATCCTCCAGTGGTTGTTCCAGAAGCTACAGGTGGAAGCTTTCGGGATTTCATCTGCATGAATCCTCCGGAATTTCATGGCAGGTTAGATCCTGTAAAAGCTCACGAATGGATAGCTGGTATGGAGAGAATTTTCTTGATAGTCCAGTGCAGTGAGGAGAACAAGGTGATTTTCGCTTCATATTTGTTGAGGGGTCCCGCCATGAGGTGGTGGGAGAGTGCATCAACCTTGATGACTATTCAAGAGGTACCTAAGGTCTGGGAATGATTTAAGATTAATTTTATGGAGAATTACTTCCCTAGTTCCTTAAGGACCCAAAAGGAATTTAAATTTCAACAGTTGAGACAGGGTACCTTGACTGTAGCAGATTATGCGGAGAAGTTTGAGATTATGGCTGCTTATTCTAGGCAAGCCATGTATGCTCGGACGAGAGGTGGAAAATCAATCAGTTTCTTTTTGGTTTGAAGGCCGAAATTTCTCATAGTGTGTCTCAGAGGGAGTTCACTTCTTATGCCGAGTTGCTAAGGCAATGTTATGTAGCTGAGAACAGCTTGAGGAAAGTTCAATCAGAGGGAGTTTTGCATAGGTCGACTCAGAATGATCGTGGGAGATTAAACCAACAGTATAGGCCCAGACAGCAAACCTTTAAAGGGAAGCAGGTGCAAAGTGTTAGACCTAATACTCCTCTTTTGTGCTGGTTGTGCAATATGTATCACTATGGAAAGTGTGTCGATGGAACTTTTAGATGTTATCAGTGTGATAGAGTGGGGCATATGGCTAGAGATTGTCCTCAGAATAAGAATAAGGCGCAAGGAAGGGGTACTGGTCGAGTGTATACTTTGGATGCGAAGAAAGCAAAGGGCGACAACTCTTCGATGGCTGGTACGTGTTTTGTTATGGGCATCCTTGTTTTGTATTTTTTTTATTGTGGAGCAACACACTCTTTTGTGTCGATGCAATGTGTGATTTGGGTTTTGCTTGTGGATGGATCAAGTATGAGTTGTGGCAAAAACCTTAGAATGTCATTATTTTTGACTTCCCGCTAGTGTAGTGGTTTGGATCAGAAAAATGAACTATCTCATTGAATTTTTGGCGTGTGACCGCATCAGAATTGGAATTTCTACCTTGTCACTTGGTTAGAGTGTGTTATCTGCATGTTTTAACATTGTTCTGTATTACTTTGAGTTGATCATGATTGGTGAATGTTATACAAGTTAAGAAGCCGTGAGTTGAGAATGATATCGAGGGTTAGAGCAAGCCGGATTGATGGTTTTGAATAGGGATGGTTTTGAATTAAAAGAAATTTATTTTCCAGCTTTTGCAGCAGTGTTAATCGTTTAACACGTGCGAGAATGGTGTTTTGAGCTGAATTTTAAGGAGTTAACCGATTAACCTCAGACGGGTAATCGATTAACATGTGTGCAAATTGTAAAATCCCTTAGGAACCGTCATCTTTGTTTTGTTATCTTATGTTGCTCTGAGTGGAGAATATTGTGCGAATGTAAACAGGATTGTAAGTAAATGAAGGACGGATTTGTGTTTTGGAATCGTGACTTCTAGAAAGGTGTTGCGTAATTGACCAATTGTTTAAACGACGAGAGGGTTGACTTTTGGGGAACTAATCTTGTGAAATTGTGTTGAGTGTGAGAAAGTCTTAGTCGCATTATTATCATTACTGTTGAAAACCTTAAGGATGAAGTTAAAGAATATTTCCAAAGTATTGATCTCGCAAGGAAATATTTCAGTGTGTATTCATGGTGTTGGATTTAGGCTCCGTGAGAGTGGTACCAGTTGTGTGCAGTTGTGTTTTTACCACGAGGGTGAAATTTTAAAGTTATCTTTCAAGTACAAGTAAGAATTGAACGTTCCGAAGTTAAGCATATAACTTGGACAGTATGTGGAACAGAACGATTAAGAGAAATGGATTCAATTGAGAAGTGTGGCATGTCCTTTGAGGGTGTGTGTACGTGTAGAGTGTTGTATGTGGATTGGTGAGTAGTATGGAAACTCACAGTTTCTCTTTGAATGGTTTAAGTTTTGATAAGTGATGATTCGAGTATGAATGAAGTTTCATGATGGTGTTACGTGCTATTGGTTGAGATCTCGTGTCAACAAGGAATCTTGAGTAAGTAGGAAAACCCGTAAGAAGAATTGTTATGGAATGTGGTAGCTAGAAACGAAAGTTGTTAAGCTATTTTGGATGTATTATTTCGAGTTAGAGTGGATTTCAGAGGTGTATATGTTATGGTTGTAACGGTGTAACTCATGTACCTCTGTCGTCTGGAGAGTATTGGACCGATGTTAAGATATTGTGTGTTGGCGAGGAAATTGTTCTACCATAGGACATCAATAAGTTTCTTGTAACATTGGTTAGTAAGGACCCCAGTGGATAAGTGTGATTCTCCGCAGAATGTTAGCTACCTAGTAATGCTTAAGAATTCGTGGTGTTCCACTGTTAGGATTTGAGCTGCGCAGTGGAGAGTGACAGATGAAAGAGTTCAGTCGGATTAATAAGAATCAGATGGATGGTTACTTATAAGAATAATAAAGAAATAAGGAGATCTTGTTCTAAGCGTGTTACTTTTGGTGTGATACGAAAGAGATGAAATATCGGATATAATAAGTACCCTGTACAACATCAGACTAGATGAAATTGGTAAAGAAGTCATTTGAATAATTGTGAAGTGGTTTTGGACGTTGAAGGATTTATGAGAAGATAAATCGTCAGTAATTGCATGAAGTTAAGAAATCACTGAATTACATCGCGAAGATGTGTTGAGTGTTGTTGTCCTAATTTGAGAGGAGGTGTTACGGTCTTGTTTTGTGGCTCAGTAGAAGAGTGTAAGAATGGTATATTCTTTTCAAAGTAGAATGCGACCAAGTCTTTTAGTAAGAAACAACAGATGAATTACGGAAAAGGCAAAGTTAGAAGTTAACTCGATATTGGAACAAGAGTATGATTAAGGACGTGAAGTTTGTTAATTTGTGAAAATAAGATTTTTGGTCTGTGAAGTCAAGTTGGAATTTGAGTACGTCAGAATTTGAATGGAAGTAAAGTTGAGTGTGGAACTAAGACAATGATACAAGTTGTGGTCATCGTTGAGCGAAGGAAATTCGGGGGCGAATTTCAATTTAAGGGGGGAAGAGTGTAATACCCCATATTTTTTAAGTGATCAATTGGATATCAGATGAGATCAAATGAGCTTTTGTTTACTCTATCTTTGGATAATTGGATTAATGGAATCCTCTATGTACTTTAAGTATTGTCAATTGGGATCAATAGAGCAACTAATGAACTCTGAAGAGATCAATTATTTAATAAAGAGACATATCAATTATTTTAACTCGAGAAAGTATTTTAAGGTAACTCTAATAATTGATCAATTGGTGTGAGACGATAAAATATCAATTGGAGATATTTTACTCTATTGGATTATATTATATAATATTGGTATTATATATATATATATATATTTTTGTTAGAATGAAAGGGAAAGAGGAAGTTGGTAAGAAGAAGAAAAGGAAAAAAAAACAAAGAAAGAAGGAAAACGTGAAAAGAGAAGAAGAGAAAAAGCTCAAGGGAGAAGAAGAGAAAGTTAGATCATCATCATCACTATTCATCATCTTCTTCAACCTCCTCTTCAATGCTAAGGTGGGTTCTAGTTAGACACTTTAAGTTCTAGAAATATATGTTTAGAACTTAGGTTAGATTTGAGAGAAAATGATTAAACGGATGAATCAATGAAATCTAATGGATGAAATGCGATATAAAATGCGTAGTATAGTCGGGTTATGATTGGGGTTGATTGGGTATGTTGGATTGAGTTTAAATTGAATATGTTTGGTTGAAAAACCTAACTTTTCATATTTGATAAAATTGGTATTAATTTGGTAATTATGTTGGATGGCCTTTTAATTGTGAAAATATCATAGTGTGTTGAATTCTGAGACCGGGACTTTTTACGGAATCGAAATCGGAGGTTCGGGAGGCATTTAACGGTTGAAAACTGAGTTTTTAGCAAAATCTGCGTAGTATGCGTCGACCTCTAGGAGTTTGAGTCGACTCACAATACCCTTGCGTCGACTCATGGTCGGCTCCCGCTGACCCAAGCGTTACAGAATTTTTCCAACATGTCAGATTTTGTTTTCTTCATAACTTTTGAACCGTAAGTCTGTTTTGGTCCCCGTTCGAAGCTTTGGGAAGCTATTTCAATAATCTATGTGATAGTGAGGTAGGAACATGGTTATATGTTATGGATTGATAAGAAAAATATAGAAATGTAGCGTATGTAATTTTGATTCCACCAAAACTCAAGAATCGGGAATCCGATTGATACGAGTCCAAAGCCTTTGGAAAGATAATCCAATAAGGTAGTGAATTGTGATGTGAGACCATGATTTAACCAAGTATGCTTGGTGGAGGATAGTAGTGGCTTGTATGCCTTAAAAATGTGTGTGAACTACTATGTGGATTATGTTTGACATGTTATGCTATCATGTGTGTTATGTGATTCTATTATGCAATTGTAATATGCTTTGCCTAATATTAATGTTAACATGATAAGAGAATATGTATGTTTAAAATATGAAATAGAAAGAGTGAGGAAACTTTACCCCATAACAACATGATATTGGAACCTAGTAATGAGCTAGGAAATTATTGAATGATCTAATGACGACGCTCGTGCATGAGAGGCCGAGACATGCGTCTATTACCGAATGATGTAGAAAAGAGTGAGACACTAGTATGGAACATGTGTGTAATCTTTGTGTTTGATGAGAAAAGGCAAGAGATGCCTTAAGGCGAATGTGGCCTTGTGATTGTCGAATACAATCACGTTGTGTATATGATCATGTAATCAGAATCGTTTTTATCCCTTAATAAATATCCGTGATCCGTGTCCATAACTCTTGAGAAGGGCTAGCCGGGGAAAGTTACTTAGTGGGTGGTATTAGTGACCCGTGTCCATAACCTCTTGCGTATGCTGGCAGGGGAAAGTACCATGTGTAGGTAACTGTGACCCGTGTTGAAGTGCCCTTGTGTGGCTGGCCGGGGAAAGTTATCTATGTTAGCTTCCAGGACCCGTGTCCATAATCCTTTGGAAGGACTGGCCGGGAATGGATGTTTATGCTTTTAAGGATCCGTGACCCGAGTTAAACTCTCTTGTAGGGTTGGCCGGGGAAAGATGCCTTGGTTTGTGATACCGATTAGTGATAATATTTTGAGTTGGTGATTTCATGAACATGTTTCCATATAGTGTGAGGTTATGTACTCAAGGTCATTTCCTTTCCCTTTCGACTTCAGTTAGGATTGGCTAGAACATTGTAAAGCCGAGAGAATCCATAAGATAGAGAACCCACTGAGATTTGATGTATCTCACCCCATGTTGTTGATTATATTACAGGTACAACAGGTTCCGCGAAGGGTAAGAATAAAGTTGTTTGACTTTCCTTACGGATCGTAGATTTTAGGATGGCATGGCTTCTGCTATGGCGTTTTATTTTTGAGACCAAGATGTTGATCTAGTTCTTAGTGTTTAGAACATCTTGTATACATTATTCCTTGTTAGTTTTTTGTATTAAATGTGTAGGGCATGTAATGTATACACTGTGTTAACTAGGAACTTATATATTTCAGTACCAAACACTTGGATTCGTGTATAGTATTTATGCTTTGATGTATGATATTATATATGGGTGTTACACAACTCTTGCTAGGGATTACAGAAGAGTTGAAATATCAGGGACCATGAGGTTCTGATTCTGTTGGAGATTTGTTAATGGTAAATTAACAGCAGTTGACCCTGACTGGGGAAAATTTAGAGTGAGGGTTTAGAGATTGAGTTATGAAACTTGTAACACCCCAATTCCCGTCGCGAATAAATAATACATAAATAAATCAGAGTGAATAAAAATTTATTATTTTCTGACAGAAACAAGGATGCCACATTTAAAGAAAGAAAACATAATCCCTGCTCATAAATTTGATACATAACACAAAATGGAATAAATATACCAGGGAAACTTTTTCCAATAAATGGAAAGTTCAATTATGGAATAAAGCGGAAAGATCCATAACTAACTTGTTTTACAAAATAAATTGTTTTATAACATATATATATATATATTCATACAAAGGTAATACAAAATAGATCCAACAAATGTATACATATAAATAACAAAAGCGTTCCCCGACTCCCGTGTTACGTAACAGAGCAGACAGACCGACAAAAGGGTGGAGAATTAATCTTCACAAAAGCCTCCAAGACACTAATCTGCAATTGCCTCATAGAGAAACAAACCACAGCAGAAGGGTGAGAAATAACAACTAAATCAAGATTGCATAATAATATGCAAAAACATATTTAATCACATGTATAAATAAACTCACCCATACAATCACATACTAACACATATAATACGTATCAATTATACCAACATAATAACCTATTCACACATAATGCACACCAAAGTTATGAACTATGGAAACACACCACCACATCACATATATTCATACATAGCATATCATAGACAATTAATACAATCATGGTAATGTACAACGTCCCCACAAAACATAACATATGTCTATACATAAAACATCTCATTTATAACCAATGCATTTATCACATATGCACATCAATTCACCAATCCAATCATGATTTATGCAAATGCACAGAGACCGACACAACGAATCTATGCAATGCATATGCGGTACCAATCCATCCATCATTCTCATCATCAGTTCACTCAGGAACTATTGGAATCATCACTTGTTACTTAGTGTAACTCCCCGTCGGGCAAACGATGTTTCCCGTCGCTTTAGGTCCTCTTGGTATAAGGCTTACGATGTTTATGGATAGCTTTAGGTCCTCTCAGTATAAGGCTCACGATCCGATCGCTTTAGGTCCTCTTTGTATAAGGCTTACGATCGTCTATAACGTCGCTTTAGGTCCTCTCGGTATAAGGCACACGACCGTTATAGCAAGATTCACTCAGGAATCATTCCGTCGCTCACACCCACTAGGGCACACGACATCACACCACAAGATGCATATCATGATTCTTGGCATACAAAGACTCATGACAATCAAATGCATCACCACAAATCAACAATATGATTTATCTCATCATCATTATTCATGCATTGGAAATCAATTCAAACAATGCATTTACTTGCCATAAGGCCACCAAATAACACACATTGAATTTCACATAAACAATGCATTTCATCATAATCCACAAACCACAACAATTAGCATTTAGCATATATACTCATAACAATTCACATCAACCATAACAATCCTACAATCACACGATGATACTCACAACACTAGGATTCACGCCGCAAAGGCTACCCACAACGACATCATAACAACATGCATTGATATTCAATCAAACAATGTATTTTACCACACAACAACATCATTATCATATGCATCAACATCATATAAATAGCACAAAAGCCCCACATTTATAGGATGATAGCATATCGCATTAAACACAAACAAACACAACATAACCTACAAACCACTAATCATCCTCTACCAAATATTCTTGGTTAACACATGGTATCACATCACCATTTAATAGCATCTTAGGTTATCTATCTAATGCCTCAAGTCCCACATCAATCGGACTCTCGATTCGGGAGTTATGGTGGAAACATAAACCACACTTTTCACACATACATTAATTTTCCATATTTTTCTTATCAATCCATGGTATAAACATATGTTTCTATTCCACTATCATAAAGAGCATTGAAATAGCTTTCCAACGCATCCGACCGTGCCTCAATCCGAGTTACGGATCAAAAGTTATGAAGGAAACAAAATGGAAAAATTTGTCACGTTCGCTTTCCTATTCGCAATGCGAACCCCTAGCGAACCGTGGCAGAAGAAAAAAGGCATAAAGTTCGCAATGCGAACTGCTAGTGAACCTTCGCTGTTTCCTTCGCTTTGGTTCGCAATGCGAACCTACGAAACCCTGAAATTCCAGCAGCGATAACATAGGTCATTTGGGGTCAAAATCCCTCATTTCTTCCACCCAAAACACTTCCAAAACATACTATAACAACCAAAACATGATCCAAACCTAACGACAAGTATTCTACGCAGTTTATATCAAATTTCATCCGTGAAAACCTCGATTTCTATCAGTCGCTCCTAATTCCAATCTATAAGAAAAGTTGTGAAACAACCAAAACAATTATAACAAATAACACATATGCATACACAAGCAAGATATAATTGAAACTTCTCACCCTTACCCGATTATTCGCGCTTGAAACGGAGTTCCCACGATTTTCCTCTTTCTCCTCTTTTCTTTCCTTTTCCTTTTTATCTTCTCTTTTCTTTCTCTTCCTTTTCTTTTCTCTCTATTTCTCTCTAATCTCTATTTATATAAAAATATCTAAACCCCTAAAAATACTATTTTACCCATCAACTCAAATATCTCGCAAACTCTCTCAAAATGCAATAAAACCTAAACAGCGATGAAATATATTTCGGGAAATAAAAGTTGAAAAGAAATTATAATTTATTACAAATATTTTACTTATCAGGGAAATTAAACAATTAACTCAATTAGCAGGTAAAATACAATAAATTCACACAATTCACATAAATGAAATAAATAAATACAATTAAATAAATCGGGGCGTTACAACTCTCCCCTACTTAGACACTTTCGTCCTCGAAAGTATAACTGAGACAAACAACTCCAGACACGACTCTCGCATCCGACTAACCAACTAACATGCCAAAACTTGGCACACCCCGAATAACACAAACTGACAACCCACCATGCTAACAGCAGCTACAACAAGGACACGACAACGACAACAACTACAACGACAAGATGTAATGCCCATACAATGCACTTGACGACCAACTCACAACTCAAGGAATACCCAAGTTACGAACACACAGGTTCACTCTTGAACCGAAACACAACAAGATCGTTACCATCACCGTAGGTAATACTCCTATAATTCACCACAAGAAATTAGCTACTCGCACTCGAACCATCACGATGGAAATGAGGCAACAACACAAACAAGAACATAAAGTCCCACGACACAACAATATTGCAACAATGCTACGACTCACCAATCGAACATATAACCAAAACATCCATCTGCACAGTAGCCCATGAATAATATTTAAACCTTTCATCTTACACTTCCATTCTGAAACGTCCAATAGTCTCATCATTCCTACATGTTTCCAATGTTCAACCTATGAACTCTTACAAGTCACACACGCATATACGAATTGTGTGACTTCACACTTTCGCTGCATACTCTAATTACTCGAAACCATCAAAACTATTAATCCCACGTCCAAAGTCTAACTCTTTCTCATAATCGCCGAAAATCACTGTTCACTTCTAATATACCCAACCTCACACTCTACTGTGTTATCTCACACACCAGACGTAAGTCTCTGAACTGCTCAAATAATTCTATCTCTCTGACCATCAAAATAGACATGTATAAAAACTTTCGACTTAACTCATCACGCACGA
Organism: Lathyrus tuberosus; assembly: GCA_022829125.1. Classification (NCBI taxonomy): domain Eukaryota; kingdom Viridiplantae; phylum Streptophyta; class Magnoliopsida; order Fabales; family Fabaceae; genus Lathyrus; species Lathyrus tuberosus. Next base: position 5,147,831 of record JALAZF010000435.1, read on the forward strand.
CATAAACTTCACCAATAGGATAATTCCAGCTAAAGTCATAACTCATCAGGAATTCCAACCATCCTCCCTGTCTCATACTGTATTCCTTCCGACCAAACAGGTACTCAATATTCTCGTGATTACCAAACACTTCGAACCTAGAACCATAAAGATAATACCTCCGAATATCATCAATCAAAACCACTACGAACTTATCCAATTAAATATGGAAGATACGATTCATCCACTCCACCAATGTTACAGACACATTACTAACACCGAACAACATCACTGTACATTGTAATGCCCAACCAAATTCCAAAAGATGTAAATTCTTAAAGCTTTAGCAAAAATTTTCACTGGGTAACTGGTTACTCACATACAAGCTTAACCGAGTAAATAACAGCCTATCCCGATGATAACAAACATAACCAGACACATGAAATAGATCAAAGCCTCATCTCACAAAATTCACCATCCTTATCAAACGTTCCAAACAATTGTAATTTCAATCAAACTCAACCAAACCATTCCAATCATCTATTCCCGAAAGTGGACACTTATTCTCAATCGTTACCTTATTCAACTATCGGTAATCCATACACAATTTCTTCTCCTGATCGTCCAATTCCATAAATTCCAACATGTATCAACAATCAGCCAAAAAGAACTCTCAATCTCAATGTTACATCCACCCACAAGGGTTTCCTCAAAATTTCCATTAATGCTCTAAAACTCTAAGAACTCCAAAACTCATTGAAACTCTAAGTTTTGCTTTCCATAGCCTCAACACCATTATACACATCATGCTTGTTATTCCGTTCAATCATCCTTCCTTTTTGTTACTAACAATACTGGAGCTCTCTAAGACGACACACTTGGTCTCACAAATCCCTTTTCCAGTAAATCTTTCAACCGCTCTTTCAGCCCGGGTACTTCTAATGCCAACATCCAATATTCCATCCGAAAATACATCTGAAAATCACGCACAACTGGCAGCCCATCACTATGGCTTTTCTGCCAATTTCCAGAACACTATCCTCACAAACGTAACACACATCTTAATCTTACTTCATAAAAGTTCTTCTACTTACTTAGTAGTTCCAAACCTCAAATCCTCACCTTTGTCCAATTTGAGTTCACTCTCTACTCTCTGAGAACAACCATTTACGATACCCAATCGTTCTCTCTCAATGACTTCCCAACTGTACCAACATACCAAAACCTCTAATCCATCTCATCTTTCGGTATTAGAATCTTCATCGACTTAACAAAACAATCCGTAAGCACTTTACTTAATTCCAAACAATTAATTGCACACATTATCAAGCCGGAAAGACACGTCTATTCCATCCAACATAATTCCATCTACTATCAACAAGAGATTAAGGGTGATTAGTTCCTCAATTTGTCAATAGACAGCCGACAATCATGATGGGCATAAACCGTCTTTACCAAACTATAATAGCATTTCTTGCATCTTGTGCACAAAACTACCTAAGGCACAAATCCTTAGCCGACATAAACCTTACCTCCGTGTTCCCTCTGGAACCAAGAACCACACTGTTCAAACAACACTTACAATCTTACAATCAACGATACACTAAGCCAACACTCCACACCTGAAGCAACTTGGAGAAGTACCAGCTTCTCCCCCACTTATCTCATTCTCAATCCTGAAGACAAAGGATTAGAAAACCAGAAAGTACTGACAGTTTTTCACACACATATCACGTACTAAGGGACAAATAACATCGACAGTATTCAACTATCACACCAACTGACTCAACAACTTGGCCGGACAGACCGACCTGCTGTGATACCACTAATGTAACACCCCAATTCCCGTCGCGAATAAATAATACATAAATAAATCAGAGTGAATAAAAATTTATTATTTTCCGACAGAAACAAGGATGCCACATTTAAAGAAAGAAAACATAATCCCTGCTCATAAATTTGATACATAACACAAAATGGAATAAATATACCAGGGAAACTTTTTCCAATAAAAGGAAAGTTCAATTATTGAATAAAGCGGAAAGATCCATAACTGGCTTATTTTACAAAATAAATTTTTTTATAACATATATATATATATATATATATATATATATATATATATATATATATATATATTCATACAAAGGTAATACAAAATAGATCCAACAAATGTATACATATAAATAACAAAAGCGTTCCCTGACTCCCGTGTTACGTATCAGAGCAGACAGACCGACAAAAGGGTGGAGAACTAATCTTTACAAAAGCCTCCAAGACACTAATCTGGAATTGCCTCATAGAGCAACAAACCACAGCAGAAGGGTGAGAAATAACAACTAAATCAAGATTGAATAATAATATGCAAAAACATATTTAATCACATGTATAAATAAACTCACCCATACAATCACATACTAACACATATAATACGTATCAATTATACCAACATAATAACCTATTCACACATAATGCACACCAAAGTTATGACCTATGGAAACACACCACCACATCACATATATTCATACATAGCATATCATAGACAATTAATACAATCATGGTAATGTACAACGTCCCCACAAAACATAACATATGTCTATACATAAAACATCTCATTCATAACCAATGCATTTATCACATATGCACATCAATTCACCAATCCAATCATGATTTATGCAAATGCACAGAGACCGACACAACGACTCTATGCAATGCATATGCGGTACCATTCAAATTTAGTAACTTAGAAAAAATTTCAATTTGTTCAAGATTACCCTTTTTACAAGTTATCTTGATTAATTCTTGTTCAAATGACATTATAAGTCATATTTTATGAAAATATGAGTCATAAGGATCATTTTTGCCAAAAAAGTCATGTTTTGACTTTTGGCTCCGGAGCGGTTCGGCGTGTAAAAACTCTAATTCTCGACTTTTGGGGAATGCATTCTCTGAGGGTAATTTAACTTTTCAAATGGATTTTTAGGGTTATTTTGAGCATATTGAGTCATATGTTGAAGTATTGGCTCATCCTCTTGTGAAAATCTCACTCTGGAGGTCCTAGTCGTCAAAAATCCTAATTTGGTGATATCGGGTGTTTCGAGGTTCCTTCCACTTGGAATGCCACAACTTTGTGCTTGATTCTAGATATGGGAGTCCTCTTGATTCTTTTTGGATGTTTAAGGGGTTAGAAAAGTTGAATCATGTCATTTCCTGATTGATCTTTTGTCTAAGTGTTCTGAGAGGGCTCAAAACTCTGATTCTTGATTCTGGTGGATGTTCAACCATCTTTGGGGAGATTGATGAGGCGTGATGGTACATCCATATTGTGGTGATAATTTGCACAATGATGGGAAATCTTGGTGGTCAAAATTTGGGGTATGACAATTATGCCTGAGGAAATTATTGCTAAGACAATTTCACTATTACATCTCAAATTTGCCATTATATTTCGATAAAGGAAAGTTTTACCTGTCCCACCAGGACCATCAACAAAAAAATTTTGAATTTGTTTTTGGTGGATGGGGTTCATAATTATATTGTAAGTACTCATCTGGTCGTTATTTAACTTCTCAACAGATTGAACTTCTTCATTTGGAATTTGGACCGATAACTCTTCCTGAATAATTGTTGGCACTCCCCCGACTTCATTTGCTTCCATTGTCAACATTGGAAGATCATAGTTTTTGTTTAGTTTTCCATGTAGTAGCAAAATATCCCTCAATTCCCTCAATAACATATTTTCAAAGTTATCTTCCACAACAATATTTGTCATTTGATAATCCTCCACCATGTGGGATAAAACTCATCAAATAGGCCTCTAACACCAGTTGGTTCACAAAAAATTAATATAGTCACAAACAACCTTCGTAAAGCATATGGCATGCTCATATTTGATGCCTCAAGTAAACATTCATGGATACTATTATCACTCTCTAATAACCCCCAATCTTCAGCTGCTTTTTTGAATGTGTAAAAACATGCACCATTATGTGTAAGAAGGCATTCCCTGCTTGTTGGACCTCTTAAATGAGACAACAAAACACGTAAATAAAATTTCTCACCTTCTGAAGGGGATACTGTATAGATTTGACCAATAACTTTTCGTTTTGTCTGTAACACCCTTTTCTACCCCCAATAATGTTGCAGCAGAAACAACTTAAATAATCAGAGTAAGGCATAAAAATCACCTCAAAGGGTGCACATTTCTTATTAAATCAAAATAACATAAATTACCCTGTAAACAAAAGGGTTTTCTCAAAGTTTCACAAAAAAAAAGCCTTCAATGGCAGCGCAACTCAAATTTTCAAATAAAAAGGTTTTTCGACAAACGTCATAATAGTCAAATTAAAACCATATCATCATATAATAAAAAAATAAGGAAACAACATAGTTCGACTCAAAGGACCCTAACCCGATGTTACACTATCAGAGCAAGACCCTCTAAATCGACCAAAAGCAAATAAACTTCAAGTCCTCGAAAGCATCCACGGCTAAACCTGATCACCTACACGTTACCCCGTGGAGGCAACATTCAAACAGGCAGGGTGAGTATTCACAATTCATTATAAAAGGTATAATGAAAAACATATAAACGGGACAGCAACAACATCTTCATTTCCTCATCAACAGACACACATAATAATTCACAATTCACTCATTCACATGCAATGCCACTTAGTATGAAATGCAACGTCATTGGAATATGCATGTGGTCCCAATTGTCATAAAATGGAGACTGGGCCATTAACCCTCCACAAGGGAACACTGAAATTCTGGCACAGATATCAGATGTCCTACACAGATGTTGAGACACTGATATCCAACGCAATGAACAAGATAACAAAAATAATAACAGTGCAGAAAGTAAAGAACACAGTGATATGTTTACCCAGTTCGGATCAACAATCCTACTCTGGGGGCTACCAAGCCAGTGACGAAACCAATATACGATAGTATGAATTCAAAGATCATACAATAACCAAATCCTGTTATAATCTGCTCACTTAATAACTACCCTTCCTATGACTTCTACCTAAGACTCACCTAGGTATGAGGCCCTCCTCAAATCCCTCTACAATCACAACCCGTGATTGGTTCCTTCCAACACAAGTAACAAAACGAAAGCCACACTTTCAACACACACAATTCTCAATACTTCAAAGCTTATGAGAATTGACACACAAGAAACTCAATGCTTAAAAGCTTATGAGTAACTAACAGAACTTACAACACAAAAACCAGTCCTTATACTGTTATCAGAATGATACCAGTTAGGCTCACAAATAACACTCAAAAACCCTAACAAAACACACGTAAGTTCCACACCTAAACTAGGTTTACACCAGTCAATATATAGCATTAAATCTGGACTGGATTGGGCTTCAAAAACGCAGCAAAGAGACTGCTCACAAATCTGCAAAATAAACTCCAACAAAATAGGTCTTCAATCTAAAGTTTCCTAATATGTCTCCATAATTAGAAAGTGCTGAAAATCCGAAAACCACACAAAAATACAAGCCAAAAATACTTTGGATACCACATAGGATAACCAAATATTCACAGAATATTCAGTAACAATTAACATCAACAGAATCTTCTTTTAAACTGAAATCAGACGCGATGTCCTATGAGCCAGGATGGGACATCTTCATTCGACATGTTGAAAGCCGAAAATTAGAACATCTTGTTTCAACATCTTGCTGCTAGATTAGTTTTAGCAAAATAAATGCCAACCACAAAATCAACAAAATAACAATCTCCCCCCTTTGGCTTATTTTGGCTAAAACTACACACAAACAAATTTTGCAAACACAAACAAATTTTGCAAAGAACACTCAAGCAAAAAATCCATATCAGAGACAGCAGCGAAAAACCAACTACACAGCACAGCATAGCAGCAAAAAAAAACTCCCCCTCAATTGCAGCAACACAACATTCCACATTCTCCCCCTCAACTGCAGCACCAGCACAAGCACAACACACACCATACACAAGCACACTACTCCCCCTTTTTAGCCAGAAATATGACAAAGGAAAGTAGAACAAGTATTAAAATTTGAGAAATGGTCAAGTCATAAACCAGAATAAACAGCATCAGAGAGTAGATGCACACCACATCACATGACCAAGTGTCATGCACAAACTTCAGCATCTTCCCCTTCATAACCTCATGCACACACTACACTACCAGAACCTCCTTTAATCTTTTCAATCTGGCAGCCAGAAGGAACATTAATTGCTATAGTTCTTCATGAATGCAAACCCCAAGTCTGCTCCTCAGATTTTCAAACTGAACTGCATCCAGAGCCTTGGTAAATATGTCAGCAAGCTAATTTTCTGTGCTCACATGCTCAAGCGTTATGACTTTGTCCTCCACAAGTTCTCTGATGAAGTGATGCCTGATATCAATGTGCTTAGTCCTGCTATGTTGAATAGGGTTTTTAGAAATATTAATAGCACTCAGGTTGTCACAAAATAATGTCATGACATCTTGTGTGACATTATACTCAGATAGCATTTGCTTCATCCATACCAGTTGAGAACAACTACTTCCAGCTGCTATATACTCAGCTTCAGTAGTAGAAAGAGATACAGAATTTTGTTTCTTACTAAACCATGAAATAAGATTATTTCCCAAAAAGAAACAACCTCCAGAGGTACTCTTCCTATCATTAGCACTTCCAGCCCAATCAGCATCACAGTATCCTACCAAAATGGAACTTGAGTCATGGGAGTACAATAACCCATAATCACATGTACCACTCACATACTTAAGAATTCTCTTAACTTGATTGATGTGAATGACCTTGGGTTCTGCTTGGTATCTTGCACATACACCAACAGCAAAGGTTATGTCTGGCCTACTTGCTGTAAGATACAGCAGACTGTCAATCATGTTTCTGTATAAACTTTGTTCAACATTTACTCCCTTTTCATCTTTGGATAACTTCAAGTGAGTAGGAGCAGGAGTTCTCTTATGCTTGTCATTATCCAGTCCAAACTTCTTCACAATATTCCTTGCATATTTGCTCTGACAAATAAAAATGGAATCTTCCATCTGCTTGACTTGTAATCCAAGGAAGTAAGTCAATTCACCTACCAAGCTCATCTCAAATTCAGACTGCATTTGGTTGACAAAATGTTGGACCATTTCATCCGACATCCCACCAAACACAATGTCATCTACATAAATCTGAGCAATCATTAGTTTCCCATCCTTCTCCTTGACAAAAAGTGTTTTATCAATACCACCTTTCCTGTATCCATGGTTGACTAAGAACTCAGTCAGCCTTTCATACCAAGCTTGTGGAGCTTGTTTCAACCCATACAAAGCCTTCTTTAGCTTGAAAACATGATCAGGAAAATTTGGATCCACAAACCCTTTAGGCTGCTTAACATAAACTTCCTCATTAAGATAGCCATTCAGAAAGGCACTCTTGACATCCATTTGAAACAATCTGAATTTCAACAAACATGCCACTCCTAGCAGCAATCTGATGTATTCCAATCGAGCCACAGGAGCAAATGTTTCATCGAAGTCTACTCCTTCAATCTGTGTGTATCCTTGAGCAACTAATCTGGCTTTGTTTCTGGTAACAACTCCTTGTTCATCAGACTTATTCTTATAAACCCATTTTGTTCCAATCACATTTGTTCCTGCTGGTCGTGGTACCAGTTCCCAGACTTCATTCCTCTTGAATTGACAAAGCTCATCCTGCATAGCACTTATCCAGAACTCATCTGTCAATGCCTCTTTGACATTCTTTGGTTCAAGCTTTGAAACAAAGCATGCATTTGACACAACCTCCCTCGTTTTGGTTCTTACACCTTCATTCAGATTTCCAATAATCAATTCCTTAGGGTGATCCTTCTGAATCCTTATAGAGGGTCCCCTGTTAGCATCCCCTACCTTTTCATTATTAGTTCTAGTGTCGGTTTCTTGAGCATTATCTTCTACGGACTCAATGTCTTGTGAGATTTCATTGTTCATGGGAAAGCATGCTCCAACATCATCTGGAACATCTTCGTCCTTCCCAGAGTCATCAACCACCACATTTATGGATTCCATCATCACCTTAGTTCTGGAATTGAATACCCTATATGCTTTACTATTTGTAGAGTATCCCAAAAATATCCCTTCCTCACTCTTAGGATCCATCTTTCGCCTCTGCTCACGATCCGCAAAGATATAACACTTACTCCCAAACACATGGAAATACTTCACATTTGGCTTTCTACCTTTCCATAGCTCATAAAGAGTAACAGAAGTACCTGATCTGATAGTCACCCTATTGTGTATATAGCAAGCGGTATTCATGGCTTCAGCCCAAAAATGATATGGAAGCTTTTTGGCATGAATCATGACCCTTGCACACTCTTGTATAGTCCTATTCTTGTGTTCCACCACACCATTTTGCTGAGGAGTGATCGGTGATGAGAATTCATGAGTGATTCCATCAGAAAAACAAAACTCTTCAAACCTGCTATTTTCAAATTCTTTCCCATGGTCACTTCTGATTCTAACAACACCACAATCCTTTTCCCGTTGAATCCTTTGACACAACTCTTTGAAGGCTGTAAATACTTCAGACTTTTCTCTGATAAAGCTTATCCAGGTGAATCTGGAGTAATCATCAACGACAACATAGGCATACTTCTTCCCACCAAGACTTTCAACCTGCATAGGTCCCATTAAGTCCATGTGAAGCAGTTCCAGAACTCTAGAAGTTGTGGTAAGATGTTGAAGCCTCTTGTGTGACACCCTTGTTTGCTTCCCAACTTGACATTCACCACATATTCTATCCTCATCAATCTTCAGCTTGGGAATACCTCTAACAGCTTCACTTGACATAACTTTCTTCATCCCTTTCAAATGTAAATGACCCAATTTCTGATGCCACAGTTTGGTTTCATCTTCCTTTGACATCAAACAGGTAGACAAACTTTCCAATTCTTGAGGATTCCACAGATAGCAGTTATCCTTAGACCTGGTTCCCTTGATTGGAGTCTTCGTAAGTTCTGGGCCTTCTGCCTCCATCCTGGTTTTTACTGATGTCGAGTGACTTGTTCTGAACATTTGCTATTGACTTCCAGTCAATCCTTTTCAACACTGTGTTAAATTGTTTTCCAAGCAGTACCAGATCTTTAGACACCCCTTCATCTCTGACCAGGTCACCTTCATCGTCTAAGTCACCAGCATTTGACATAAAAGTTATGTTCTTTTTTTTTATAGAATTTTCACTGATCCCCAATTCAAATGTTTAAAGAGATCCCACAAGTTCATCCACTTTCATCTTGTCTATATCCTGAGCTTCCTATATAGCAGTCACTTTCATGTCAAATCTCTTAGGTAGAGATCTGAGGATTTTTCTGACCAGTTTGTTGTCAGACATCTTTTCACCTAGGGCACTTGAAGCATTAGCTATCTCAATAATGTTCATGTGAAAATCATGAATGCTCTCATCCTCCTTCATCTTCAAACTCTCAAACTTGGTAGTGAGAAGCTGAAGTTTTGACATCTTCACCTTTGAAGTCCCTTCATGAGCAACCTTCAAGACCTCCCACGCCTCTTTTGCAATGGTGCAATATTCAATCAACCTGAAGATATTCTTATTAACACCATTAAACAATGCATTCATGGCTTTGGAATTTCCCACAGACCCTTTGTAGTCTGCATCATCCCAGTCTTCCTCTTCCTTCACCACATCCGTAGATTTACCTTCTCCATCTCAAACCTTTGGGGGTTCCCATCCTTTTATAACAGCTTTCCATGCTTGATCATCCATGGATTGATGAATGCTATCATCCTTGGTTTCCAATAGTCATAGTTAGAACCATCAAGCAGAGGTGGTTTATTCAAAAATCCTCCATCCTTGTCCATTGTACCAGCAAGTACCTTCCCTGAATCTCACCCAAAACCAAACAAGGGTGCAAGCTCTTGATGCCAATTGAAATTCTGGCACAGATATCAGATGTCCTACACAGATGTTGAGACACTGATATCCAACACAATGAACAAGATAACAAAAATAATAACAGTGCAGAAAGTAAAGAACACAATGATATGTTTACCCAGTTCGGATCAACAATCCTACTCTGGGGGCTACCAAGCCAGGGAAGAAACCAATATCGATAGTATCAATTCACAGATCATACAATAACCAAATCCTGTTATAATCTGCTCACTTAATCACTACCCTTCCTACGACTTCTACCTAAGACTCACCTAGGTATGAGGGTCTCCTCAAATCCCTCTACAATCACAACCCGTGATTGGTTCCTTCCAACACAAGTAACAAAACGAAAGCCACACTTTCAACACACACAATTCTCAATACTTCAAAGCTTATGAGAATTGACACACAAGAAACTCAATGCTTAAAAGCTTATGAGTAACTAACAGAACTTACAACACAAAAACCAGTCCTTATACTGTTATCAGAATGATACCAGTTAGGCTCACAAATAACACTCGAAAACCCTAACAAAACACACGTAAGTTCCACACCTAAACTAGGTTTACACCAGTCAATATATAGCATTAAATCTGGACTGGATTGGGCTTCAAAAACGCAGCAAAGAGACTGCTCACAAATCTGCAAAATAAACTCCAACAAAATAGGTCTTCAATCTAAAGTTTCCTAATATGTCTCCATAATTAGAAAGTGCTGAAAATCCAAAAACCACACAAAAACACAATCCAAAAATACTTTGGATGCCACATAGGATAACAAAATATTCACAGAATATTCAGTAACAATTATCATCAACAGAATCTTCTTTTAAACTAAAATCAGACGCGATGTCCTATGAGCCAGTATGGGACATCTTCATTCGACATGTTGAAAACAGAAAATTAGAACATCTTGTTTCAACATCTTGCTGCTAGATTAGTTTTAACAAAATAAATGCCAACCACAAAATCAACGAAATAACAAACACGTCATAATTACCTCAATCCACGCAATGGGATTGAAGCCACCTTGGACCGAAGTCCTATCATCATCACTGGACTGAAGTCCTATCATCATCACTGGACTGAAGTCCTATCATCATCACTGGACCGAAGTCCTAATATGCCATGAATGCACAATGCAACAACATTATCATAATCCTCAACATAAGTCATCAAGCTTGCATCATCATCCATGTACTCATTCATCTTATTCATCATATAGCATATATATATATATATATATCAAATATGCACATCATAGAAACATCATCACAGCATCATCAATAACATTACCACATCATCATCAATAACATCACAGTAACATAGAAGCAACACCGCGTAAGTATAATCATTTACAACAAATATCATCATTTACAACAAAACATCATTGGTTCTCATACAATTACACACACTCCAACATCAATGCATATCATAGTAGCACCTTAAACATCTTACAACATCATATACACCAGAACAGTCATCACAACATCAAAGTAATCAACATATAAGCCAACCCTGAATTACCCCAAAGATTAATCCGACGTTTCCCTAAATTCAATACTGGAAAAATAATTAATTTTAATAATTTTATTTTACCAAATTAAATTTCATAATGTCAGCTCTCCAACGTTTCGAACGGCGCACCAAACAGATACACGGTTTGAAAGTTATGAATTTTCCAAGTTTTCCAAAAACTGTATGTTTTAGTGGTAACCGGTTAGCACATATGCCGTAACCGGTTACACAGTTGAAAAATGCCCAAAAACGTCAATTTTTAACGTATTAACAAGTTACTACCCATGCGTTAACCGGTTAACAACGTGACATAAGCAAATTTCTGCTGTTTATACGAATTTTTCACCAAAAACCTCCAATTTTCCCTACGGGTTCAATTCTATACAGCCCCAAAACCCCATCAATTCATCATGAAATCATATACAACCACACCACATCAGTTTATGCAACACATACATCATTCTAAATCAAAAATACGCCTCAATTTCATCACTTTCTACCTAATTCATCAAGAACTCATCATAAATCCCTAAAACCTCTTAAACTCCAAACTATTCCACATACATCCTAACTCTATAACAATTATAATGAAAGCTATACTCCCCATACCTTAGATGCAAAAATATTGATTCTCCCCTTTGAGTTCTTCAAGAATTCCCTAAGCCCTAGCTTCTCCCTCTTCTGTTCCTCAGAGCACTTTTCACAAAACACGATCGATCTGAATGACTCTCCCAAACTCAGTTATTTGTTTTTGTCATTCTTACCCCTTAGACCTCATTATGCTATTCCATTCTTACCCTCACTTATTCCATCTAATTTTACCACTTGACCCCTTTAAATCTCTAAAATTATTATTTATCTAATTATTTAGATTAATCCTCTAATATATCTAAATAATCTTAATTAAATAATAACTTAGAATTTATCCTCATATTTCATATCATTATGCCTCATAACCATCCAAACGTCATATAAACTCACAATTTACGCTAAATCAATTAAATAACTAATTAAATAATTAATTTAGATTTTCGGGGTGTTACAACTCTCCCCCACTTAAAGAATTTTTGCCCTCGAAAATTACCTCAAGGAAACAGAGTCGGATACGACTCCCTCATCTGATCTTCACGTTCCCAAGTCCAACTTTTGCTAGCTGGCCCACCCGACAACACCTTCACTAAGGCAATGTCTTTACCCCACAACTACTTCATCTCTCGACCATCAACACGCACAGGAAATGCTTCTGCAGTCAGATTATCCCTAACTTGTACATCATCCATCTGAATCAGATGCGACGGATCCGGAATGTACTTCCTCAACTGAGACACATGGAACACGTCATGCAAATTCGCAAGTGACGGCGATAAAGCAATTTGATAAGCTACCTCTCATATCCTCTGTGATATCTTATATGGACCAACAAAATGTGGAGTGAGCTTCCTAGACTTCAAAGCTCGACCCACACCAGTCACTGGCGTCACTCTCAAAAACACATGATCTCCCTATTGGAATTCAAGTGCTTTCCTCCTCTTATCATGGTAGCTCTTCTGACGACTCTGCGAAGCTTTCATCCTCTCTTGGATCTTCTTAATCTTCTCAGTCGTCTCTTACATAATTTCAGGTCCGAGTACAGTACTCTCGCCCAATTCATACCAACACAACAGAGTCCTACACCTTCTCCCATAGAAAGCTTCATAGGGCGCCATTCCAATACTAGCATGAAAACTATTATTGTACGTGAACTCAATCAATGGCAAATGGCTATCCCATGATCCAACACACAAGCTCTCAGCAAATCCTCTAAAGATTGGATAGTCCTTTCCGTCTGACCGTCCGTCTGCGGATGGTGTATAGAACTCATCCTTAACTTGGTACCCAACGCATCTTGCAAACTCTTCCAGAACCTCGACGTAAACCTCAGATCTCTATCTGACACAATAATTGAAGGTACTCCATGCAACTTCACGATCTCTTCAATATACATCTCGGCTAACTTCTGCATAGAGTGATTAATATTCATCGGCAAGAAATGAGCCGACTTAGTTAATCTATCCACGATCACCCAAATTGAATCATTTCCCTTAGCAGTCTTCGGCAATCCCACCACAAAATCCATAGAAATACTATCCCATTTCCATTCTGGAATTTTCAGCGGCTGCATCATACCTAAAGGCTTTTGATGCTCCACCTTCAACTTCTGGCAAGTCAAACACGCATAAACAAACTCCGCAACATCCTTCCTCATACTTGGCCACCAAAACAGCTTTTTTTCAAATCCTGGTACATCTTCGTAGCACCGGGATGAATACTCAACCTACTTCGATGTCCTTCTTCAAGAATGCTCTTCTTAATATCTGGGACATCTGGGACATATACCCTGTCTCTGAACATCATCATGCCATTCTCGTCAATTCAGAATTCACCTCCATTACCTTAGTTAATCAAGGTCAAATGGTCAACCAACTTTAAATCAAATTGTTGTCCCACTCTGATTTCTCCCAGAATACCACTAGTCAATTTCATCATTCCCAACTTCACACTGTCGGGAGTCTCTTCACACACCAACTCAAATCTCGGAATTGCTCAATTAGTTCCAGCTCTTTCACCATAAGCATTTACATATGCAATGACTTCCTGCTCAATGCATCGGCCACTACATTTGCTTTGCCCGGATGATAACTCAAATCAAAATCAAAATCATTCAACAGTTCTAACCACCTCCTCTGCCTCATATTCAACATCCCTCTGATTAAACAAGTACTTCAGACTCTTATGATCACTGAACACTTCAAATTTGGAGCCAAACAGATAATGTCTCCAAATCTTTAACACAAACACCACCGCAGCTAATTCCAAGTCATGTGTAGGATTATTCCTCTCATGAACTCACAATTGTCTCGAAGCATAGGATACAACTTGTCCATTCTGCATTTATACTCTACCAAGACCCATCTTTGACGCATCGCAGTACACCACAAATGATTCACTCGGATTTGGCAAAATCAATACTGGAGCAGTCGTCAACTTCTTCTTCAATTCGACAAAACTCTCTTCACAAGCTACATCCCACACAAAAGCTTGACCCTTTCGAGTCAACTGAGTCAAAGTTAATGCCAACTTAGAAAAACCTTCAGTAAACTTGCGGTAATAACCCGCTAACCCTAGAAAACTTCGTATCTCAGTAGCAGACTTTGGAGTCTCCCACTGTAACACATCATCAATCTTCGAAGGATCAACAATAATTCCACCACTGGAAATCACATGGCCAATGAAACTCACTTCCTTCAACCAGAACTCACACTTGGACAACTTTGCATACAACTTTTTCTCCCTCAACACTTGCAACACAGTCCTCAAATGCTCGGCATGTTCTTCTTCCGATCGAGAATATATTAAGATATCATCGATAAACACCACCACAAACTTATCCAAATACTCATGGAAAATCCGATTCATGTACTCCAGGAACACACCAGGTGCATTAGACACACCAAACGACATCACAGTATACTCATAGTCACCATACCTCGTCCTGAAAGCCGTCTTTAGAATATCATCAAGCTTAACACAAATTTGATGATAACCAGACCTCAAATCAATCTTGCTAAACACACAATCATCTACTAACTGATCCATCAATTCCTCAATCCTCGGAAGCAGACACTTATTCTAGATCATCACTTTATTCAACTGCCGATAATCAACACACAACCTCATACTTCCATCTTTCTCCTTCACCTACATCACAGGGGCACCTCACATAAAAACACTTGGTCGAACAACTTCCTCTCAAACAAGTCCTCCAGCTATTCCTTCAATTCACTTATTCAGAAACATACATTATGTATGCAAACACCGACATCGAGCTTGCATCAAGTACCAGGTCAATAGCAAGTTACACCCCACGCTACAGTGGTAAATCATTGATATCTCATGGGAACACCTCCAAATTGACACACACCACCGCATCCCTTATTCCTTCCAATAATCCAACATCACAACACCTTTGCACCATCTTTCACATACTCACCCACTTGCTTCACAGAACAACCAACTCTTCACCTTCGTCGAAATTAGATTCAGGTGATCGTCAGGAATTACAAACCATCGGCATAACACTCGCCACCACCCTGTTCTCTATCCCTCAAAAGCATACATCAACGATACCTAATTATTCTCCTCAAGATATCCCAACTTAATCGACAGGCGAGAAACTCAAGTTTTCCTCCTCTTCAAATCTAATAGTCTGCATCGACTCAATAAAATAATCTGCAAGCACTCGTCTTAACCCCAATAATTCACTGCACACACTACTCAAGTTCGCAAGACACGTCTATCCCACCTAACATGATCCCATCTATTATCAACAAGAGATTAAGGGTGATCAGTTCCTCAATTTGTCAATAACAGACGATATCATGAGGCGGTATAAACTATCTCCACCAACTATCACAGTGCCCATACCACACTTAGCCAACGTTCCACACTCGAAACACCTTGGAGAAGCACCATCTTCTCCCCCACTTGTTTCATTCCCAACCTGCAAATGGAAAACAAAACAAGCATCGACAGTGTTTTTACGCACATGTCGCACACTAGGGAAACAAACAACATTAGACAACCTGGCCGGACGGACCAACCTGCTCTGATACCACTAATGTAACACCCTTTTCTATCCCCAATAATGTTGCTGCAGAAACAACTTAAATAATCAGAGTAAGGCATAAAAATCACCTCAAAGGGTGCACATTTCTCATTAAATCAAAATAACACAAATTACCCTGTAAACAAAAGGGTTTTCTCAAAGTTTCACAAAAAAAAGCCTTCAATGGCAGCGAAACTCAAATTTTCAAATAAAAAGGCTTTTCGACAAACGTCATAATAGTCAAATTAAAACCATATCATCATATAATAACAAAATAGGGAAACAACATAGTTCGACTCAAAGGACCCCATCCCGATGTTACACTATCAGAGCAAGACCCTTTAAATCGACCAAAAGCAAATAAACTTCAAGTCCTCGAAAGCATCCACGACTAAACCTGATCACCTGCACGTTACCCACGTGGAGGCAACATTCAAACAGGCAGGGTGAGTATTCACAATTCATTATAAAAGGTATAAAGAAAAAGATATAAATGGGACAACAACAACATCTTTATTTCCTCATCAACAGACACACATAATAATTCATAATACACTCATTCACATGCAATGCCACTTAGTATGAAATGCAACGTCATCGGGATATGCATGTGGTACCAATCGTCATAAAATGGACACTGGGCCATTAACCCTCCACAAGGGAACACATCATAATTACCTCAATCCACACAATAGGATTGAAGCCACCTTGGACCGAAGTCCGATCATCTTCACTGGACCGAAGTCCTATCATCATCACTGGACTGAAGACCTATCATCATCACTGGACCGAAGTCCTAATATGCCATGAATGCACAATGCAACAACATCATCATAATCCTCAACATAAGTCATCAAGCTTGCATCATCATCCATGTACTCATTCATCTTATTCATCATATAGCATATATATATATATATATATATATATATATATATATATATATATATATATATATATATATATATATATATATATATCAAATATGTACAGCATAGAAACATCATCACAACATCATCAATAACATCACAGTAACATAGAAGCAACACCGCGTAAGTATAATCATTTACAACAAATATCATCATTTACAACAAAACATCATTGGTTCTCATACAATTACACACACTCCAACATCAATGCATATCATAGCAGCACCTTAAACATCTTACAGCAACATATACATCATAATAACACCAGAACAGTCATCACAACATCAAAGTAATCAACATATATGCCAACCCTGAATTACCCCAAAGATTAATCCGACGTTTCCCTAAATTCAATACTGGAAAAATAATTAATTTTACTAATTTTATTTTGCCAAATTAAATTTCATAATGTCAGCTCTCCAACACTTCGAACGGTGCATCAATCAGATACACGGTTTGAAAGTTATGAGTTTTCCAAGTTTTCCAAAAACTGTATGTTTCAGTGGTAACCGGTTAGCACATATGCCGTAACCGGTTACACAGTTGAAAAATGCCCAAAAACGTCAATTTTTAACGTGTTAACAGGTTACTACCCATGCGTTAACCGGTTAACAACGTGACAGAAGCAAATTTCTGTTGCTTATACGAATTTTTCACCAAAAACCTCCAATTTTCCCTACGGGTTCAATTCTATACAGCCCCAAAACCCCATCAATTCATCATGAAATCATATACAACCACACCACATCAGTTTATGAAACACATACATCATTCTAAATCAAAAATACGCCTTAATTTCATCACTTTCTACCTAATTCATCAAGAACTCATCATAAATCCCTAAAACCTCTTAAACTCCAAACTATTCCACATACATCCTAACTCTATAACAATTATAATGAAAGCTATACTCCCCATACCTTAGATGCAAAAATCTTGATTCTCCTCTTTGATTTCTTCAAGAATTCCTTGAGCCCTAGCTTCTCCCTCTTCTGTTCCTCAGAGCACTTTTCACAAAACACGATCGATCAGAATGATTCTCCCAAACTCAGTTATTTGTTTTTGTCATTCTTACCCCTTAGAACTCATTATGCTATTCCATTCTTACCCTCACTTATTCCATCTAATTTTACCACTTTACCCCTTTAAATCACTAAAATTATTATTTATCTAATTATTTAGATTAATCCTCTAATAAATCTAAATAATCTTAATTAAATAATAACTTAGAATTTATCCTCATATTTCATATCATCATGCCTCATAACCATCCCAACGTCATATAAACTCACAATTTACGCTAAATCAATTAAATAACTAATTAAATAATTAATTTAGATTTTCGGGGTGTTACATTGTCTGTCTTTGCTGCCATTTCTTGACCCCTTTTAGCCAACAATAATGCTCTGGAATCTCTCTGTACAAATAATTCCTAGCATGTGGATCCATTTGGTTTAGTGCAAAGAATTCAGAGAGCATGGTTACTGCACTTTGGTTATCATTTAGTACATCTGTGATTCTTTGATGCTTATAAAACCGCACTTGATGATGATTTGACAAGTGGATTTGTAGTCTTTCAACAGAGGGATATAACTTGTAAAGTGTGAATTAAAATATTTTCCACAATGCCTTTGGAGCACAAATCCATGTTGCATCAAGATATTGTTGAATCTCATCCAAACCTGTACCTCTGTGAACTTCCATTGCAACTCGATCAGGACCTTTGTAAACATATTTATACAAATATTTAATGCTTTTGATGCTGCTGTAAATCTCAATATTGATGTGACAATTATACTTCAACAACAGCCATGGATTATAAGGAACCACCCATATATTATCAATAGACTTATTTCTACCTAGAAAAATAGGAGCACTAAACCTTCTTTTGTATTCCGGGTATGAGTCATTTCCCTGACGCGTCTCTTCACAAAAGTCTTTTGGATATCTTTTTTTTACAATGACCATTCTTCATACATGGAGAGTTTTGATTCAATACTCCACATGGCCCATGGATCATGTGTTTTAACACCGCTTCATATAATTCTGGTTCAGATTCATGTCGTGGTATTTCGGCTTTCACCACACTATCATACTCTTCAGGTTCCCGTAACTTGTCATATGTATCCAAGATGAGTAGCATATGCACATGTGGTAGTCCATGTTTCTGAAATTCTGTCACTTACATATAACTTTTAACTCTCCCTAAGACTCCTTTGTTAATGACATCATCCTTCAACTGCTCAAAGTTTGATCGGAAAATTTTTGGCAGCAAATCAGGTCGATCTTGTGGAGTTTGATGGAGGCCT
Source organism: Lathyrus tuberosus (assembly GCA_022829125.1). Taxonomy (NCBI): domain Eukaryota; kingdom Viridiplantae; phylum Streptophyta; class Magnoliopsida; order Fabales; family Fabaceae; genus Lathyrus; species Lathyrus tuberosus. The sequence continues at coordinate 5,167,163 of JALAZF010000435.1, forward strand.
AACTCGAAAGTTATCTCAATCCAAGAAGGATTGCATGTCATTGTAAGGAATATATCTGGTTTACCATCATTAAGAACTATAGCCATACCATCTTGATATCTTTGTGTCATGTCTCGCTTACTGCCAATAAATGAAGATGGCAATATTGTCCTTTGTCCAACATTATCTATAGAAATACATGAAAATTATAAAAATTAAATGTGTCGATAGTGGTAAACATAAAGTGGACGCTCTTCGTGTATAAATCTAACATGTTATATTAAATACCTGCGTTATTCTCCCCATCGTGCAATGCATCTTGTAACCCCTGATATTCCTCAGAGCGAATATTATTTTGATTGCTTCGAATCCCTCCCAACCTTCCTGTTTCAATCTTTACATAATTGTCTACAACATACTGTTGTAAGAGTCGACCCGATTTTAACAATACAAATTGATCATTATGACGAATCTACATTGAATAAAATAATCAATCATGACTTATTTTTTCATACTTTTAGAAGTAAATTTCTTATAAAAATAGTTTAGCATGTACCTTAAGCACGTAACTGTAGTACTCCCGGCTGTAACACCTCAAAATTTACCCTCTTATTTATACCCAATAAGTGGTTTATGCTTCACACTTCATTTGCATTTAGGTCATGAACATTACATATACCTCATTGGTTTTATCTAGGCATGGTGTCAAAGGTGTCACCATCTTTATATTTTGCAAGGCAAGGAGAATGAGATACACTAATTCATCAATCCACAAAGGCTCACCATACCTCAAAGACAACTCATATGGCCCATCATGTCATCAAGAGTTTTGAATTTGGCAAAAGAATGAAGGAAGAGTTCACTCTCATGATGGTTGGTCATCAACTAGGGTTTTGACCTTTTGAGCTTGAGACACCTCCATGAGTAGGGTTCTTGGGTCTTTGACATTATCTCATCACATGAATCATCTTGGTTTGAGGCAATCTACATCATAGTCAAAGGAATTTGGATTCTGAGGATCAATCATTTTCTCCTAACTTTTGGGGACCAAATTAGGGTTTTGCATAAAAGTCAGTTTATTTCTGATTTTTGGGCAAAACTTGATCATATAATATTCCACTTGCCCCTAAGAGTCTATGATTAGGATTTGAGCCATCAATTGCTTTCATAAAAGTTTCCACTGGAAGATTGATTGAGAATCAAGAAATTGGGGAAAAAGTAAATTAATCGGGGAAAAAGTCAACTCTTGACTTTTCAAGGTCAAAATCATGTTCCTTATGTCAAACATGGCCAATGGGTGAAATTCAATCAAGAGATGTCAAGAGGATCATAAAAAATCAAGAAATTGGGGAAAAAGTCAATTAATCAGGGAAAAAGTCAACCCCTAACTTTTTGAGGTCAACATCATGATCTTCGTGTTGAATATGGGCAATGAACAAAATTGATCAAGAAACTCCAAAGGGATCATCAAGAATCAAGACTTCGTGGAGAGTTGCTAAAGTTGGAAATATACCATTTTTGGAAAGTTTGGTTTTAGACATTTCTATTTTTAGTAGGTTTTCATATATGAGTAGCTATGTTCATGGCCAAATATTTCCATGATTAAGGCACGATTTCAAGATACTTTCAACATAGATAATGTTCTTTGATCTACAAACTTTGCACACATTTCAATTTCATCACAAATGGTCCCTTGAGTTGGTAGTTACAAGTGATTAATGGTGGAGGTTTGGATATGGTAGGCTACTAAAACACTTAGAGATTTTTGAGTCAAACAAAAGAAAATCAGTTGCATAGCTCTCACTTTCATGGTTCTTTGGCATAGTGATCCAAGCTTCACATTGATTTGTCCCAAACAACAATGTTGTTGTATCAAAATTCATTCTTTCAATAGATACAAAAATCACACCATTTCACTCACAAATTCCCAAGACGTGTCTCACTAAAGTCTCTACCTTAAACTCTTCCCACAAGTCTCATAAAACGTGTTATCTCCTTTGGAAATATACAAAGGAAACTTGTTGCATTGCCACCATCCTTCATCATACGCACCATTGCCATATTAAGACACACAAGACCTTTCTCACATGCATGTGTACAACCTATGTCCCACATCTGTTCGAATTTTGAGAGGAAAAGTAAGAGCTTTATGAGCAAGCTTTTCATTTGTACCAGCTACACTATACCATTGCATCGCCACCCTCCATCACCTTAGGAAACACCACAACCACCATGCACCTACACTACACCAAGACCGTGTCATGCATTTGATCTCACTCTCACTTTCAATCTTACTTAACTTCACCATAACTGACTCTCTAACCATGATTTCATTGTTAACCATACAAAAGTCCTGCATATATAGAGCCTTAACCAATCATAACCGAGGTTAGTTAGGCCATAACAACCATTTTTCACCATTCTCCAATTTCTCTCCACTTTGGCAAGTCCCTTCGAAACTCACTGCACAAAGACTCTTCTTCCATTTCTCATCAAGAATCATCATCTGCAAACTTCAATGAAGCTCCTGCACGCATGGAGGTAGAGTTGTAACTACTCTATTGTTAGATTCAAGTTCAACATCATCTTCATCAAAACCCATTTGGCAGCAAAATTCAGAGAGTGTTAAGCCTTTATTTGGCCAAAGTAGTGATCTCGAGGCACATAGGAGCCATCTTTGTACTTCTTGGAACCTATTGCTTCTTTCTCCGGCCAGGTCAGTACCATTAAACTTTGAGTTTGTTTGTATCGAATCTCACTGATAGAAGCATGTGGTAGGTGTGGGTCCTCCTTGGGGAGGCATTGGTTGTTGTGTGAAAGAACTAGGCAAAATGAAGTTTCTCAATTTTTAGGGCATTTAAATATTGCCTCGATCTACCTTATATACATGTGATGTGGAAAAGATAATAGTAGATTCGTGCTCTACGTGAAAAACTTAGCAAGATGATGTACTCATGTGATTTTTCTGGGAGTTTCTACCACCGGCCACGATGGCGCTGTGATCGGAGAAGACGATCGGAGCGGAGCTCCGATGTCTGTTATGTTAACCCCAGCCGTTTCCGTTTGCATATGTGTCAGGTATCCATTTGGCCATGCATTGCCATAACAGCCAATGAGATAGGGACAACACATTAAAATTGCATCCTCCCCCTCACGTGTTGCTCATTTTCTTTTTCCTTTTTTTTATTTCCTTTCTGATAATTGTAATGTTGTGAGGGAGGTGTGTTGTGTGCGCAAGTATATGTTTGTTACCATGTACATCCATTCTCAGCCACATGATTAACCATGAGATCTGTGTACTCTCATCTTGATCCAATGACCCACGTTGAGTCAAAATATTGACTAAAGAACACCATAGGCCATCAAATCCACGCGCGTTGGTCCTTGTATTTCTGCTTTTCGCACCCCCGTTGTTAAGCCCATGAGGAATATGAACTGAAAATTGCTATGTTTGCACCCCTGACTCTATTTTTGTGTATTTTCATTTTCTTTTGATATATGTTCAAAAATCAATTTTTAAAAATAGATCCTGAGGCCTAAAAATCTTAAATAAATTCATGTGGATTCATAAAGGTGTTAAATAATTTTTATTGATTTTTATTTTCATTTTTAATTAGTTTTGGCATTTTTTATTGAATTTTATTTGTGATGTATTCCTATGATAATACTTTGTGCTATATGGTTAATAATTGATTTTCTACAAGGAGTTACGAACTGAATTTTTGCATGAGGCTTGATACTTGACTTTAGGGTACATTGGTAGACCTTGTCCAATTTTTAGGTATTTTTTAGGCCAATTTTGGATGTGTTTTTGGTGCTATTTTGTGAATGTTTTACAATTGGTCATAAGTGACTTGTTTGGCTTAGTTTGAGCATGTTAAGAGACAAATTTTGAGCCTATATTTTGGCTATGCATAACCACTGACTTCATGATAACTTTACTTGTTTCCCCTAATTTTTAGGACTTCTAATACCATTCTTTTATTTGCTTAATATTACTTTGATTGATTGATTGTTAAGGCCTTTTCCTTAGGAGCTTTTATGATGTAGCAATGTTTCTTCTTAATGACATTTTAAGGCATCTTTACCCACTTGTTTTGGCACAATTATAGGTCTTTAGATCCCATTTATAGGTCACTAATTGGTAAATGTTGATTGACTTGTAATGTGTTTGAATTGAACATGAATTGCTCCTTTGACTTGCTTCCCCTTCTTAGGTCTCTTGAGGACATTCTTTCACTAACTTTTATAGGACTTGAAGACCAAATTAAATATGTTGTAGCTACTGACTTATAACATCTTTGATTATCCCTACTTGACCTCTAATCCCTTCTCATTTGTTTGAAGTTGTATGACCTATAAATGTTGCATCAATGTTAAAAGTTGTGTTCATTTGTGTGTTTGTCTAATATGCCATAACATGATGCATCTAATCTACATATCAATACATCTTACATGACCTATAATACTGACCTTAACTTGCATAAAGCATAATGACTCATAATTGCATTCCATGTTTCATAAAACACAACTTGACTTACATCTCTTAATTGAACTTTGTTTGCTTAGTTGTATAACTCTTTCATGTTCCATCCTTTCCTAACTCTTGTAGGATTTAGACATGACCTATTAGGGGTCATTAGGTACTGACCTTAGCTCACTCAACATGTTTATGCAACCTTCACACTTCTCTTTTACTTGTGTCACAAGTAGCAAACTTCTAGGACTTACTTGAACATTGTTTTGGTGTTTGCCTTGCTATAGCTTATAAAAACTTGAAACGTTGTGAAACTTCTATGATGATTGAGAGTTGTTTTATGGATCCTTAACATGATATTGCTTATGACTTTATAGAATACCATAGCATGCATTCATCCTCACATGTCCTTTGCATAAGCACCAATTGTATGTTGCATCCTAGTTGACTATACTTGTGTATAACTTGCTTAACCATTCTGAATGTTTTAATACATGACTTCCATGTTAACCCAATGACATTTACACACATCAATACAACTTATTCACTTCTGACTTTGAGGAATACTCATGTTTTAATCCACTTACATGACTCCTAAAAACTCATCTCACATAGTTTGTGAACAATAGGCAATTGTGTGGTGTTTTAGTGCATAGTGTGACCTAGTTTGATTTCTTTTAACATCCTAACATAAGTAGAAGATAATTAGGTATACTTACTGACCTATGCATGTTACTTCACTCTTAGAGCTCATCTTGCATTGTTTATAGTTGTATGTTGCATCTAACGCAAGTATAGGACACCTAGTCTTAGTTTAGGAACTTAATGCATAACTTTTCAAGTAATTGGTAACTAGTGCTTATGATTTACCTTCTTTTAACCAAGGTTGCTTAGGTTGGCTTATGAGGTAAAGTACTTGAGTACGTGATTACTCAACTCTTCTTTCATCTTTTTTCATTTTGGTTTCTCTAATTCTTTCATTTGTGGATTATGCGATATAATGCTTGTTTGTGTAACTCTTTCACACCCCTTTGGGATCTTAGCTTAACCTTAATTTTTGATTAAGGTTAAGGTAGGATGAGCATTAGGTAATGCAATCCCTACTTGTCCATCTAGGTAGAAGTTCCTTCTTTCCTCTTCTTAACTCAACCCCTAGGACCAACAAATGCATGCTAACATTAGGACTACAATTAGTCTCCCCTTAGATTTTACTTTACAACTTGAGTCTCTTCTCTTATCTCAAAACAAAAGCAAAAACATGTAATAAAGGCAACAAATATTGCACGCCATGAGCCTTAAGTACATGGGAAATGAAAGGGGGAGGGTCTCTCTTCACCTTTCTAAAGTGTTTAGCATACGTCATGTTGGGGACGACCATGCGACGCATTCGTTCCTATGTCATAGACTTTAGTGCAATATGAGTTATAGACAATAAATCAAAACACTTCTCATAAAAAACAAAAATAGACAAACGTTTTTTCTCTTCTCATCTCAAACTCTCACTCGCCGTAAGGGCATGCTTCTCCCTGTTCTACTGCAAGCCGGTAACACGAGCCTCGATTCAGCGAGTCGTAACACCTAAGCTAGAACATTAGCATTGCCCAGTTAAAAAACACAAACAAAGCAAGGGTCACCCTTAGTAAGGGGAACTACGTCGCTCTGATTCTTCATTGGTTAATTGAGATACGTAGGCAGGAGATCGTGCGAGATCTCTGCGAGCACAACTTTATTTGTCAACATCTTTGTTTCTCCTTTCTTTTCTACCGATTCTGACAGGTAGTAGGAGCACCCTTCCTTTTGTCGTAAGTCCACCTTCGGTCGGCGATCCTTTTTTCTCCCTTTAGAAAAACCTTGTTAGGCTGAACTACGACTGCTCTGACTTCCTCCTTCGCGTTAGATTGAGGATACGTAGGCACAAGACGGCGATGTCTTGGCGAGAAAACCTCCCCCATAAATCTGTAGTCCGTTGAACTACGTCGACTCTGATTCTTCATTCGTCCATGAAGATACGTAGGCATAGGATTGCGACAATCCTTGTGAGTCCTCTTTTGGTTTTCACCTTCCCGTTTCCCCGTTTCTTATCCTTTTCCGTTCCTGTTTAGCAGTTGAGCTTCAGATAAGCTACACCCTTTGATCGATAACAACAAGCGTGGATCCCATCGAGTATGATGGACGCGAGGGGTGCTAATACCTTCCTCTTGCATAACTGACTCCCGAACCCAGACTATGGTTGCAATGACCATTCCTTTCCCTTCGTTGAGGTTTTCTTTGATCATTTCCTTTCCCTGCTTCGGGATAAATAATGTTCGGTGGCGATTCTTCTGTTCCTTTCTGCCGGTTGATTTTCGCAGATGCGACAGCTGGCGACTCTGCTGGGGATTTGCTGGTACCTAGCTTGTTGGGACTCCCCAGCAGGCTGGAGACTCTGTTGGGGATATTCCATCCCTAAGCGAGTCAATCCTATCGCCTGTTTGTTTTCGATTATAGGGTGTTTATCTGTGTGCTTTACTCGCTTTATTTATGGCATTATTGCATGTTTACTATTTTATTACATCTACTTGCTTTTCCTTTCACTGTTGCCATATATTATATGCTGGATTGTGCTGGATTTTTCTGTTTGGTGGGCAGGGTGTTCTGAGAGATAAGCCCACTACCCAGGCTTGAGTATACCCATAGGATTTAGAGTGGATAATCGTGTCGCTTGCGTGGTGGTGACCACGTGTAGTGCTCACGAGACCCACAACCAGACGAGGTTCTTCTAGGAGATATCTGATACTGCATATTGATGCAGGCCATTGGATATTCCCTTGATGAGCTGTCGACTCTGGTGACCATTCCCGAGGAATCGGTTAAGGTACTCCTCCCAAGAAGCGATAATGGCATACCAGAAATAGCAAACCCATTACGCTTCTTGATCCGAGGACCCGAAGCTGAGAACTTGCCATATGATGACCTTTTTTTAGGGGGAATCAGTGGAGGCACTCCTCGATTGGCGATAATACTGTACCCAGAAGGATGAATGTATTATTTCTTCTCGACCTCAATGCCAGAAACCGAGTATCCTTCGTTTTATAACCTACATGTGAGAATGGGCGGGTGTTTACAGGTTTGTAGGTAACCGTAACCTTCATCCTACCCGGTATTCTGGTTTTCTTATCAGTGTGTACTTATAATCATGGTATTATGGTGTTCAGATTATTCTGGTATTCCAATTTTCATATCAGTGTGGATTTATCAGCTTGGTATTCCGGCATTCTGATTATTCTGGTATTCTGATTACGCCGATATTCTGGCATTCTGGTATTCCGGTATTTTCTCCAGGTTTAGGATTATTCCAAATCATGTGTAGGATTATTCCTCTCATGAACTCGTAATTGTCTCGAAGCATAGGATACAACTTGTCCATTCTGCATTTATACTCTACCAAGACCCATCTTCGACGCATCGCAGTACACCACAAATGATTCACTCGGATTTGGCAAAATCAATACTGGAGCAGTCGTCAACTTCTTCTTCAATTCGACAAAACTCTCTTCACAAGCTACATCCCACACAAAAGCTTGACCCTTTCGAGTCAACTGAGTCAAAGGTAACGCCAACTTAGAAAAACCTTCAGTAAACTTGCGGTAATAACCCGCTAACCCCAGAAAACTTCGTATCTCAGTAGCAGACTTTGGAGTCTCCCACTGTAACACATCATCAATCTTCGAAGGATCAACAACAATTCCACCACTGGAAATCACATGGCCAATGAAACTCACTTCCTTCAACCAGAACTCACACTTGGACAACTTTGCATACAACTTTTTCTCCCTCAACACTTGCAACACAGTCCTCAAATGCTCGGCATGTTCTTCTTCCGATCGAGAATATATTAAGATATCATCGATAAACACCACCACAAACTTATCCAAATACTCATGGAAAATCTGATTCATGTACTCCAGGAACACACCAGGTGCATTGGACACACCAAACGACATCACAGTATACTCATAGTCACCATACCTCGTCCTGAAAGCCGTCTTCAGAATATCATCAAGCTTAACACAAATTTGATGATAACCAGACCTCAAATCAATCTTGCTAAACACACAATCATCTACTAACTGATCCATTAATTCCTCAATCCTCGGAAGCAGACACTTATTCTAGATCATCACTTTATTCAACTGCCGATAATCAACACACAACCTCATACTTCCATCTTTCTCCTTCACCTACATCACAGGGGCACCTCACAGAAAAACACTTGGTCAAACAACTTCCTCTCAAACAAGTCCTCCAGCTATTCCTTCAATTCACTTATTCAGAAACATACATTATGTATGCAAACACCGACATCGAGCTTGCATCGAGTACCAGGTCGATAGCAAGTTACACCCCACGCTACAGTGGTAAATCATTGATATCTCATGGGAACACCTCCAAATTGACACACACCACCGCATCCCTTATTCCTTCCAATAATCCAACATCATAACACATTTGCACCATCTTTCACATACTCACCCACTTGCTTCACAGAACAACCAACTCTTCACCTTCGTCGAAATTAGATTCAGGTGATCGTCAGGAATTACAAACCATCGACATAACACTCGCCACCACCCTGTTCTCTATCCCTCAAAAGCATACATCAACAATAACTAATTGTTCTCCTCAAGATATCCCAACTTGATCGACAGGCAAGAAACTCTAGTTTGCCTCCTCTTCAAATCTAATAGTCTGCATCGACTCAATAAAATAATCTGCAAGCACTCGACTTAACCCCAACAATTCACTGCACACACTACTCAAGTTCTCAAGACACGTCTATCCCACCTAACATGATCCCATCTATTATCAAAAAGAGATTAAGGGTGATCAGTTCCTCAATTTTTCAATAACAGTCGATATCATGAGGCGGTATAAACTATCTCCACCAACTATCACAGTGCCCATACCACACTTAGCCAACGTTCCACACTCGAAACACCTTGGAGAAGCACCATCTTCTCCCCCACTTGTTTCATTCCCAACCTGCAAATGGAAAACAAAACAAGCATCGACAGTGTTTTTACGCACATGTCGCACACTAGGGAAACAAACAACATTAGACAACCTGGCCGAACGGACCGACCTGCTCTGATACCACTAATGTAACACCCTTTTCTACCCCCAATAATGTTGCAGCAGAAACAACTTAAATAATCAGAGTAAGGCATAAAAATCACCTCAAAGGGTGCACATTTCTCATTAAATCAAAATAACACAAATTACCCTGTAAACAAAAGGGTTTTCTCAAAGTTTCACAAAAAAAAGCCTTCAATGGCAGCGGAACTCAAATTTTCAAATAAAAAGGTTTTTCGAAAAGCGTCATAATAGTCAAATTAAAACCATATCATCATATAGTAACAAAATAGGGAAACAACATAGTTCGACTCAAAGGACCCCAACCCGATGTTACACTATCAGAGCAAGACCCTCTAAATCGACCAAAAGCAAATAAACTTCAAGTCCTCGAAAGCATCCACGACTAAACCTGATCACCTGCACGTTACCCACGTGGAGGCAACATTCAAACAGGCAGGGTGAGTATTCACAATTCATTATAAAAGGTATAAAGAAAAAGATATAAATGGGACAACAACAACATCTTCATTTCCTCATCAACAGACACACATAATAATTCATAATTCACTCATTCACATGCAATGCCACTTAGTATGAAATGCAACGTCATCGGGATATGCATGTGGTATCAATCGTCATAAAATGGACACTGGGCCATTAACCATCCACAAGGGAACACATCATAATTACCTCAATCCACACAATGGGATTGAAGCCACCTTGGACCGAAGTCCTATCATCATCACTGGACTGAAGTCCTATCATCATCACTGGACCGAAGTCCTAATATGCCATGAATGTACAATGCAACAACATCATCATAATCCTCAACATAAGTCATCAAGCTTGCATCATCATCCATGTACTCATTCATCTTATTCATCATATATCATATATATATATATATATATATATATATATATATATATATATATATACATATATATATCAAATATGCACAACATAGAAACATCATCACAACATCATCAATAACATCACATTAACATAGAAGCAACACCGCGTAAGTATAATCATTTACAACAAATATCATCATTTACAACAAAACATCATTGGTTCTCATACAATTACACACACTCCAACATCAATGCATATCATAGCAGCACCTTAAACATCTTACAGCAACATATACATCATAATAACACCAGAACAGTCATCACAACATCAAAGTAATCAACATATATGCCAACCCTGAATTACCCCAAAGATTAATCTGACGTTTCCCTAAATTCAATACTGGAAAAATAATTAATTTTACTAATTTTATTTTTCCAAATTAAATTTCATAATGTCAGCTCTCCAACACTTCGAACGGTGCATCAAACAGATACACGGTTTGAAAGTTATGAGTTTTCCAAGTTTTCCAAAAACTGTATGTTTCAGTGGTAACCGGTTAGCACATATGCCGTAACCGGTTACACAGTTGAAAAATGCCCAAAAACGTCAATTTTTAACGTGTTAACCGGTTACTACCCATGCGTTAACCGGTTAACAACGTGACAGAAGCAAATTTCTGTTGCTTATACGAATTTTTCACCAAAAACCTCCAATTTTCCCTACGGGTTCAATTCTATACAGTCCCAAAACCCCATCAATTCATCATGAAATCATATACAACCACACCACATCAGTTTATGAAACACATACATCATTCTAAATCAAAAATACGCCTCAATTTCATCACTTTCTACCTAATTCATCAAGAACTCATCATAAATCCCTAAAAGCTCTTAAACTCCAAATTATTCCACATACATCCTAACTCTATAACAATTATAATGAAAGTTATACTCCCCATACCTTAGAGGCAAAAATCTTGATTCTCCTCTTTGATTTCTTCAAGAATTCCCTGAGCCCTAGCTTCTCCCTCTTCTGTTCCTCAGAGCACTTTTCACAAAACACAATCGATCAGAATGATTCTCCCAAACTCAGTTATTTGTTTTTGTCATTCTTACCCCTTAGACCTCATTATGCTATTCCATTCTTACCCTCACTTATTCCATCTAATTTTACCACTTTACCCCTTTAAATCTCTAAAATTATTATTTATCTAATTATTTAGATTAATCCTCTAATAAATCTAAATAATCTTAATTAAATAATAACTTAGAATTTATCCTCATATTTCATATCATCATGCCTCATAACCATCCCAACGTCATATAAACTCACAATTTACACTAAATCAATTAAATAACTAATTAAATAATTAATTTAGATTTTCGGGGTGTTACATTGTCTGTCTTTGCTGCCATTTCTTGACCCCTTTTAGCCAACAATAATGCTCTGGAATCTCTCTGTACAAATAATTCCTAGCATGTGGATCCATTTGGTTTAGTGCAAAGAATTCAGAGAGCATGGTTACTGCACTTTGGTTATCATTTAGTACATCTGTGATTCTTTGATGCTTATAAAACCGCACTTGATGATGATTTGACAAGTGGATTTGTAGTCTTTCAACAGAGGGATATAACTTGTAAAGTGTGAATTAAAATATTTTCCACAATGCCTCTGGAGCACAAATCCATGTTGCATCAAGATATTGTTGAATCTCATCCAAACCTGTACCTCTGTGAACTTCCATTGCAACTCGATCAGGACCTTTGTAAACATATTTATACAAATATTTAATGCTTTTGATGCTGCTGCAAATCTCAATATTGATGTGACAATTATACTTCAACAACAACCATGGATTATAAGGAACCACCCATATATTATCAATAGACTTATTTCTACCTAGAAAAATGGGAGCACTAAACCTTCTTTTGTATTCCGGGTATGAGTCATTTCCCTGACGCGTCTCTTCACAAAAGTATTTTGGATATCATTTTTTACAATGACCATTCTTCATACATGGAGAGTTTTGATTCAATACTCCACATGGCCCATGGATCATGTGTTTTAACACCGCTTCATACAATTCTGGTTCAGATTCATGTCGTGGTATTTCGGCTTTCACCACACTATCATACTCTTCAGGTTCCCGTAACTTGTCATATGTATCCAAGATGAGTAGCATATGCACATGTGGTAGTCCATGTTTCTGAAATTCTGTCACTTACATATAACTTTTAACTCTCCCTAAGACTCCTTTGTTAATGACATCATCCTTCAACTGCTCAAAGTTTGATAGGAAAATTTTTGGCAGCAAATCAGGTCGATCTTGTGGAGTTTGATGGAGGCCTAACTCGGAAGTTATCTCAATCCAAGAAGGATTGCATGTCATTGTAAGGAATATATCTGGTTTACCATCATTAAGAACTATAGCCATACCATCTTGATATCTTTGTGTCATGTCTCGCTTACTGCCAATAAATGAAGATGGCAATATTGTCCTTTGTCCAACATTATCTATAGAAATACATGAAAATTATAAAAAGTAAATGTGTCGATAGTGGTAAACATAAAGTGGACGCTCTTCGTGTATAAATCTAACATGTTATATTAAATACCTGCGTTATTCTCCCCATCGTGCAATGCATCTTGTAACCCCTGATATTCCTCAGAGCGAATATTATTTTGATTGCTTCGAATCCCTCCCAACCTTCCTATTTCAATCTTTACATAATTGTCTACAACATACTGTTGTAAGAGTCGACCCGATTTTAACAATACAGATTGATCATTATGACGAATCTACATTGAATAAAATAATCAATCATGACTTATTTTTTCATACTTTTAGAAGTAAATTTCTTAGAAAAATAGTTTAGCATGTACCTTAAGCACGTAACTGTAGTACTCCCGGCTGTAACACCTCAAAATTTACCCTCTTATTTATACCCAATAAGTGGTTTATGCTTCACACTTCATTTGCATTTAGGTCATGAACATTACATATACCTCATTGGTTTTATCTAGGCATGGTGTCAAAGGTGTCACCATCTTTATATTTTGCAAGGCAAGGAGAATGAGATACATTAATTCATCAATCCACAAAGGCTCACCATACCTCAAAGATAACTCATATGGCCCATCATGTCATCAAGAGTTTTGAATTTGGCAAAAAAATGAAGGAAGAGTTCACTCTCATGATGGTTGGTCATCAACTAGGGTTTTGACCTTTTGAGCTTGAGACACCTCCATGAGTAGGGTTCTTGGGTCTTTGACATTATCTCATCACATGAATCATCTTGGTTTGAGGCAATCTACATCATAGTCAAAGGAATTTGGATTCTGAGGATCAATCATTTTCTCCTAACTTTTGGGGACCAAATTAGGGTTTTGCATAAAAGTCAGTTTATTTCTGATTTTTGGGCAAAACTTGATCATATAATATTCCACTTGCCCCAAAGAGTCTATGATTAGGATTTGAGCCATCAATTGCTTTCATAAAAGTTTCCACTGGAAGATTGATTGAGAATCAAGAAATTGGGGAAAAAGTAAATTAATCGGGGAAAAAGTCAACTCTTGACTTTTCAAGGTCAAAATCATGTTCCTTATGTCAAACATGGCCAATGGGTGAAATTCAATCAAGAGATGTCAAGAGGATCATAAAAAATCAAGAAATTAGGGAAAAAGTCAATTAATCAGGGAAAAAGTCAACCCCTAACTTTTTGAGGTCAACATCATGATCTTCGTGTTGAATATGGGCAATGAACAAAATTGATCAAGAAACTCCAAAGGGATCATCAAGAATCAAGACTTCGTGGAGAGTTGCTAAAGTTGGAAATATACCATTTTTGGAAAGTTTGGTTTTAGACATTTCTATTTTTAGTAGGTTTTCATATATGAGTAGCTATGTTCATGGCCAAATATTTCCATGATTAAGTCACGATTTCAAGATACTTTCAACATAGATAATGTTCTTTGATCTACAAACTTTGCACACATTTCAATTTCATCACAAATGGTCCCTTGAGTTGGTAGTTACAAGTGATTAATGGTGGAGGTTTGGATATGGTAGGCTACTAAAACACTTAGAGATTTTTGAGTCAAACAAAAGAAAATCAGTTGCATAGCTCTCACTTTCATGGTTCTTTGGCATAGTGATCCAAGCTTCACATTGATTTGTCCCAAACAACAATGTTGTTGTATCAAAATTCATTCTTTCAATAGATACAAAAATCACACCATTTCACTCACAAATTCCCAAGATGTGTCTCACTAAAGTCTCTACCTTAAACTCTTCCACAAGTCTCATAAAACGTGTTATCTCCTTTGGAAATATACAAAGGAAACTTGTTGCATTGCCACCATCCTTCATCATACGCACCATTGCCATATTAAGACACACAAGACCTTTCTCACATGCATGTGTACAACCTATGTCCCACATCTGTTCGAATTTTGAGAGGAAAAGTAAGAGCTTTATGAGCAAGCTTTTCATTTGTACCAGCTACACTATACCATTGCATCGCCACCCTCCATCACCTTAGGAAACACCACAACCACCATGCACCTACACTACACCAAGACCGTGTCATGCATTTGATCTCACTCTCACTTTCAATCTTACTTAACTTCACCATAACTGACTCTCTAACCATGATTTCATTGTTAACCATACAAAAGTCCTACATATATAGAGCCTTAACCAATCATAACCGAGGTTAGTTAGGCCATAACAACCATTTTTCACCATTCTCCAATTTCTCTCCACTTTGGCAAGTCCCTTCGAAACTCACTGCACAAAGACTCTTCTTCCATTTCTCATCAAGAATCATCATCTGCAAACTTCAATGAAGCTCCTGCACGCATGGAGGTAGAGTTGTAACTACTCTATTGTTAGATTCAAGTTCAACATCATCTTCATCAAAACCCATTTGGGAGCAAAATTCAGAGAGTGTTAAGCCTTTATTTGGCCAAAGTAGTGATCTCGAGGCACATAGGAGCCATCTTTGTACTTCTTGGAACCTATTGCTTCTTTCTCTGGCCAGGTCAGTACCCTTAAACTTTGAGTTTGTTTGTATCGAATCTCACTGATAGAAGCATGTGGTAGGTGTGGGTCCTCCTTGGGGAGGCATTGGTTGTTGTGTGAAAGAACTAGGCAAAATGAAGTTTCTCAATTTTTAGGGCATTTAAATATTGCCTCGATCTACCTTATATACATGTGATGTGGAAAAGATAATAGTAGATTCGTGCTCTACGTGAAAAACTTAGCAAGATGATGTACTCATGTGATTTTTCTGGGAGTTTCTACCATCGGCCACGATGGCGCTGTGATCGGAGAAGACGACCGGAGCGGAGCTCCGATGTCTGTTATGTTAACCCCAGCCGTTTCCGTTTGCATATGTGTCAGGTATCCATTTGGCCATGCATTGCCATAACAGCCAATGAGATAGGGACAACACATTAAAATTGCATCCTCCCCCTCACGTGTTGCTCATTTTCTTTTTCCTTTTTTTTATTTCCTTTCTGATAATTGTAATGTTGTGAGGGAGGTGTGTTGTGTGCGCAAGTATATGTTTGTTACCATGTACATCCATTCCCAGCCACATGATTAACCATGAGATCTGTGTACTCTCATCTTGATCCAATGACCCACGTTGAGTTAAAATATTGACTAAAGAACACCATAGGCCATCAAATCCACGCGCGTTGGTCCTTGTATTTCTGCTTTTCGCACCCCCGTTGTTAAGCCCATGAGGAATATGAACTGAAAATTGCTATGTTTGCACCCCTGACTCTATTTTTGTGTATTTTCATTTTCTTTTGATATATGTTCAAAAATCAATTTTTAAAAATAGATCCTGAGGCCTAAAAATCTGAAATAAATTCATGTGGATTCATAAAGGTGTTAAATAATTTTTCTTGATTTTTATTTTCATTTTTAATTAGTTTTAGTATTTTTTATTGAATTTTATTTGTGATGTATTCCTATGATAATACTTTGTGCTATATGGTTAATAATTGATTTTCTACAAGGAGTTACGAACTGAATTTTTGCATGAGGCTTGATACTTGACTTTAGGGTACATTGATAGACCTTTTCCAATTTTTAGGTATTTTTTAGGCCAATTTTGGATGTGTTTTTGGTGCTATTTTGTGAATGTTTTACAATTGGTCATAAGTGACTTGTTTGGCTTAGTTTGAGCATGTTAAGAGACAAATTTTGAGCCTATATTTTGGCTATGCATAACCACTGACTTCATGATAACTTTACTTGTTTCCCCTAATTTTTAGGACTTCTAATACCATTCTTTTGTTTGCTTAATATTACTTTGATTGATTGATTGTTAAGGCCTTTTCCTTAGGAGCTTTTATGATGTAGCAATGTTTCTTCTTAATGACCTTTTAAGGCATCTTTACCCACTTGTTTTGGCACAATTATAGGTCTTTAGATCCCATTTATAGGTCACTAATTGGTAAATGTTGATTGACTTGTAATGTGTTTGAATTGAACATGAATTGCTCCTTTGACTTGCTTCCCCTTCTTAGGTCTCTTGAGGACATTCTTTCACTAACTTTTATAGGACTTGAAGACCAAATTAAATATGTTGTAGCTACTGACTTATAACATCTTTGATTATCCCTACTTGACCTCTAATCCCTTCTCATTTGTTTGAAGTTGTATGACCTATAAATGTTGCATCAATGTTAAAAGTTGTGTTCATTTGTGTGTTTGTCTAATATGCCATAACATGATGCATCTAATCTACATATCAATACATCTTACATGACCTATAATACTGACCTTAACTTGCATAAAGCATAATGACTCATAATTGCATTCCATGTTTCATAAAACACAACTTGACTTACATCTCTTAATTGAACTTTGTTTGCTTAGTTGTATAACTCTTTCATGTTCCATCCTTTCCTAACTCTTGTAGGATTTAGACATGACCTATTAGGGGTCATTAGGTACTGACCTTAGCTCACTCAACATGTTTATGCAACCTTCACACTTCTCTTTTACTTGTGTCACAAGTAGCAAACTTCTAGGACTTACTTGAACATTGTTTTGGTGTTTGCCTTGCTATAGCTTATAAAAACTTGAAACGTTGTGAAACTTCTATGATGATTGAGAGTTGTTTTATGGATCCTTAACATGATATTGCTTATGACTTTATAGAATACCATAGCATGCATTCATCCTCACATGTCCTTTGCATAAGCACCAATTGTATGTTGCATCCTAGTTGACTATACTTGTGTATAACTTGCTTAACCATTCTGAATGTTTTAATACATGACTTCCATGTTAACCCAATGACATTTACACACATCAATACAACTTATTCACTTCTGACTTTGAGGAATACTCATGTTTTAATCCACTTACATGACTCCTAAAAACTCATCTCACATAGTTTGTGAACAATAGGCAATTGTGTGGTGTTTTAGTGCATAGTGTGACCTAGTTTGATTTCTTTTAACATCCTAACATAAGTAGAAGATAATTAGGTATACTTACTGACCTATGCATGTTACTTCACTCTTAGAGCTCATCTTGCATTGTTTATAGTTGTATGTTGCATCTAACGCAAGTATAGGACACCTAGTCTTAGTTTAGGAACTTAATGCATAACTTTTCAAGTAATTGGTAACTAGTGCTTATGATTTACCTTCTTTTAACCAAGGTTGCTTAGGTTGGCTTATGAGGTAAAGTACTTGAGTACGTGATTACTCAACTCTTCTTTCATCTTTTTTCATTTTGGTTTCTCTAATTCTTTCATTTGTGGATTATGCGATATAATGCTTGTTTGTGTAACTCTTTCACACCCCTTTGGGATCTTAGCTTAACCTTAATTTTTGATTAAGGTTAAGGTAGGATGAGCATTAGGTAATGCAATCCCTACTTGTCCATCTAGGTAGAAGTTCCTTCTTTCCTCTTCTTAACTCAACCCCTAGGACCAACAAATGCATGCTAACATTAGGACTACAATTAGTCTCCCCTTAGATTTTACTTTACAACTTGAGTCTCTTCTCTTATCTCAAAACAAAAGCAAAAACATGTAATAAAGGCAACAAATATTGCACGCCATGAGCCTTAAGTACATGGGAAATGAAAGGGGGAGGGTCTCTCTTCACCTTTCTAAAGTGTTTAGCATACGTCATGTTGGGGACGACCATGCGACGCATTCGTTCCTATGTCATAGACTTTAGTGCAATATGAGTTATAGACAATAAATCAAAACACTTCTCATAAAAAACAAAAATAGACAAACGTCTTTCTCTTCTCATCTCAAACTCTCACTCGCCGTAAGGGCATGCTTCTCCCTGTTCTACTGCAAGCCGGTAACACGAGCCTCGATTCAGCGAGTCGTAACACCTAAGCTAGAACATTAGCATTGCCCAGTTAAAAAACACAAACAAAGCAAGGGTCACCCTTAGTAAGGGGAACTACGTCGCTCTGATTCTTCATTGGTTAATTGAGATACGTAGGCAGGAGATCGTGCGAGATCTCTGCGAGCACAACTTTATTTGTCAACATCTTTGTTTCTCCTTTCTTTTCTACCGATTCTGACAGGTAGTAGGAGCACCCTTCCTTTTGTCGTAAGTCCACCTTCGGTCGGCGATCCTTTTTTCTCCCTTTAGAAAAACCTTGTTAGGCTGAACTATGACTGCTCTGACTTCCTCCTTCGCGTTAGATTGAGGATACGTAGGCACAAGACGGCGATGTCTTGGTGAGAAAACCTCCCCCACAAATCCGTAGTCTGTTGAACTACGTCGACTCTGATTCTTCATTCGTCCATGAAGATACGTAGGCATAGGATTGCGACAATCCTTGTGAGTCCTCTTTTGGTTTTCACCTTCCCGTTTCCCTGTTTCTTATCCTTTTCTATTCCTGTTTAGCAGTTGAGCTTCAGATAACCTACACCCTTTGATCGATAACAACAAGCGTTGATCCCATCGAGTATGATGGACGCGAGGGGTGCTAATACCTTCCTCTCGCGTAACTGACTCCTGAACCCAGACTATGGTTGCAATGACCATTCATTTCCCTTTGTTGAGGTTTTCTTTGATCATTTCCTTTCCCTGCTTCGAGATAAATAACGTTCGGTGGCGATTCTTCTGTTCTTTTCTGCCGGTTGATTTTCGCAGATGCGACAGCTGGCGACTCTGCTGGGGATTTACTGGTAGCTAGCTTGTTGGGACTCCCCAGTAGGCTGGAGACTCTGTTGGGGATATTCCATCCCTAAGTGAGTCAATCCTATCGCCTGTTTGTTTTCGATTATAGGGTGTTTATCTGTGTGCTTTACTCGCTTTATTTATGGCATTGTTGCATGTTTACTATTTTATTACATCTACTTGCTTTTCCTTTCACTGTTGCCATATATTATATGCTGGACTGTGCTGGATTTTTCTGTTTGGTGGGCAGGGTGTTCTGAGAGATAAGCCCACTACCCAGGCTTGAGTATACCCATAGGATTTAGAGTGGATAATCGTGTCGCTTGCGTGGTGGTGACCACGTGTAGTGCTCACGAGACCCACAACCAGACGAGGTTCTTCTAGGAGATATCTGATACTGCATGTTGATGCATGCCATTGGATATTCCCTTGATGAGCTGTCGACTCTGGTGACCATTCCCGAGGAATCGGTTGAGGCACTCCTCCCAAGAAGCTATAATTGAATACCAGAAATAGCAAACCCATTACGCTTCTTGATCTGAGGACCCGAAGCTGAGAACTTGCCATATGATGACCTTTTTTTAGGGGGAATCAGTGGAGGCACTCCTCGATTGGCGATAATACTGTACCCAGAAGGATGAATGTATTATTTATTCTCGACCTCAATGCCAGAAACCGAGGATCCTTCATTTTAGAACCTACATGTGAGAATGGGCGGGTGTTTACAGGTTTGTAGGTAACCGTAACCTTCATCCTACCCGGTATTCTAGTTTTCTTATCAGTGTGTACTTATAATCATGGTATTATGGTGTTCAGATTATTTTGGTATTCCAATTTTCATATCAGTGTGGATTTATCAGCTTGGTATTCCGGCATTCTGATTATTCTGGTATTTTGATTACGCCGATATTCTGGCATTCTGGTATTCCGGTATTTTCTCCGGAGCATACCTATGCACTTATCTAGTCATCAGCACAACCCTTATTTAGAATTTGTGGAAGCCTTGATCCCATGTCTCTGCATCCATACCATCATCCAGACGTACATGTTCTTTTATTTCTAAGGATCTTAACTTTGAGTCTCGAAGTCGAGCTGTCTATCTTTTCCTTGTGGTATTCCTGTTGAAAACTTGAATCAAAGCAGAATGATTCCTTGGAAATATTTGAACATGTCATTTGTATAGCATTTCCATACTCATTTGCATAATAGGTGTTTGAAGCTAGTTATTCTCATCCTGATCTGGTCTTCTTCAGAATTTCAGACTTAACTCTTCAAAGAAGTTGAAAGTTGATCATGGAGCAAATTCAAGCAGAATTGACGGCCGTCCGCAGCTAAATGAGGCATTTCATGGTGGACCTACAAGCGTTATTCCAGGATCAAAAAATGTTGAGAGAGGAAGTTCATCAGCTTAGGACCCAGATAGGCTTGGTCATGGAGGTCATGAGAACTATGTTGAGAAAAGAGGGCAGTCCCGCACCCACTGCCGCAACGGAAGGTGTTATTCCTCCTATCTCTTTGGAATCTCCTTCAAACCATGAAGTACTTTGTGGATCTCTTCCACAACCTTGCGGTTTCTGGAATTTCTTGTCAGCGGCTTGTTCCCATTCATCAAGTGAGTTCAAGGGGTAACTCATGAATATCATTCGTAACCTGTACTTCTAAGGGCTTCTTCCCCACAGCCGTTGTCTGTTCCAGGTAATGATAATCAGATGATCAATCAGAATCGGTATCATCTGAATGCTCATGCAGGTCATCGGAAGCATAGGAAACCAACAAGGGAGTTCGACACAGTTCATGTGCCTCATATACAGTTGTTCCCTCAATTGCTCAAGCTTTCATTGGGGGAAACCAAGCGATTAGTTTCGGCTATTTCTCCTTATTCTGGAGGGATTGATCCTGATGCCTACTGTGACTACCATTCTTGGGAACCTGGCAATTTAATTGAATATTTTTAGTCATTCAGAGACAAAGGTAAAGACAAGGTCCAGGATCTGATTGACTCCAAGACTATTGTGTTCACAGTAGAAAAAGGTGGGAATCTGGCACCACCCCAGTAATAGAATGAACATCCAGACAGTTGACTGCTAAAAGTCCCCAAGATCAACAAGTCCAGACGGAGCCAAGTCTCCTCAACAGTGGCAATCATCAGTTCCTTTACTGCATTTTCATATGTAGCCCTTATTTGTTTATTTAAACATTGTCTGCATGTAGAAACTTGTTTGTTTTTTGAATGAAAATCATAATACAATAAGCATGTTTTTCTTAAAGTAATCCATTCGTGTTCACTCTTAAATGTTCATGTGCATTGCAATACTGACTTTCTTGCTTAAACTCTTTGAGGGAGGATGATGATTTGAAAACACAAAAACCTCTAGGGGTGTGCTTTTGAATAAGACCCTGTTGATGATATACAGGCATTGTTTCGAACCCCCAAACACTAGAGATATAAGGGAGATAGACCCTCTTTAACCCCTTCGAGCCTTGAAATAGGAGTTTCTTTTCGTATGAAAAACCCCCCACATTTAATCCAGGGGCAGGGTAGGCATCAGTTAATTTGACCGATCGTTCAAATTTTGAAAGGAGTGTGCATCTGAGGATCCATTACCTTTTATTCCACCATCAAGAGGTCAAGAGATGTGAAACCACAATGGTTATCCATCAACAATCAAGGAGTGGGGAAGTCACAACCCTTTCAAACAAGTCAAACAGAACGGTGTCACACGATTTGTTCAAAAAAAGAAGAATCAAAAGAAAAAGAAAAAGAAAAAAGCCCGCTAAGTCGAAACTTGAAAACAAACGACTTAGGAAAAAGTTAGGGCATCCCGCTGGACTTCAAAATCTAAAGATTCAAAAGAATCATACTAGGAAAAAATTAGGGATAAAAAAGCAAGAGAATGATAAAGCGAAAAACGAAAAGGATTACAAAAGAAAATCCTCGAGCAAGAACAAAGTCGTGTGACCATGAACAAAAGACAAAAAGGGGTGACTGTCACTCCAAAACCTCATTAGGTGTCAAACCATTAGTTGCATGAGTTCCTTAAAGATCATAACATCTTTTTGAGAGATGAACGCTTAAGTCAGATTAGCTGAACATAGGAATGGAGAACATCACGAAGAGCGGGTGGGCACCAATAAACTTTGAGCCATAAATCTGTTTTTCTCAAACCGTGAACCAAGCCACAATATAACCCTCAAAAGTCCTAATTGAAACAGGGTTTATTTCGAGAGCGTACTTCGATGAGATATTGTTCCTGACTCCCATGAGTGATGCTAAAAGATCTTGTCGGTATTGCATGTGCATGTTTTCTTTCATTCAAAAATCAATGTCGTATCCTAAGCAGTGATTCGTTCACATGGCTTTGCGAAATCTTTTCAATAAAGACTTCAAGATTAACATGTGTGTTGCATTTGAATAATCATTTTCAGAATAAATATTTTCTACTTGCATACATTTGTGTGACATCAAAGAAGCTTACATGATGAAAATCAGTCGAGGAGCTTAATTATGCCAAGTTGAGATGCCTGAGACTCCAAAGGAAATGTTGCTGAAAGACTATGTGGGGAAAAGGCGTTCCCAGCAAGTTGTGTTGAGATATAACCAATCTGGGGCAATCGCATCGAGAAATGTCTTCAAGGTTCAGCCAATCTGGGGAAATCATGTCGAGATTCGATAAATCTCTCCAAAAGTAGTGTAATCAGGGGAAGTCACACCTAGAAATCTCTTCGAAGTGTAGCCAAGCTGGGGCAGTCGAGTTGAGAAAGTCTTTTCAGAGAGCGGTCAATCATGGGCAGTCACGTCGAGGAATCTCTTCAAAGTTTAGCCAAACTGGGGGCAACCACGTTGAGATTCGTTGAATCTCTCCAAAAACCGTTTAATATGGGGCAATTAGATCGATTTGGAAAATCTCTCAAGGATCAGCCAGTCAGGGGCAAAGTCACTTCAAGGCTCGTACTGGGGCAGGCCACCTCAAGAGCACGAGAAGTTATCCTTTCCAAAGAATGGCTAGTCATAAGTACCTCTCCAAGAGTTTGAAGACACTCGGGCATTTTGGATGCTACGCCTTCTGTAAAATCCTCTCGAGGAAAAATTTTTTCATAGACCTTGCAGTCTGGGGAAATGGAGAATTAAATGAATCGTTGTTCACTCATGAGGATCAATGGGCAGTTGATCAACCCAAAAGCTTGAAACAGAGGTCGTTTCCAGCATGAGGTGTCTTTGATCTCTTTTCCCCAGCAGAATTCAATGGAGTGCCTCTCCCTAACAGAGTGTCTGAATATCCCTCTTCCTAGCAAGACATCAGGAAGTTCGATTTCCCTAGTGGAGTCCATAGTCATGGCTCTCCCCAAGCAAGAGTGGGTCCCTCAACCGGAAGGTTCTTCCTTGAGGTTGTCATCCCCAGTATTGTATAAGGATTCCTCACTCCCAACAATGTAAAATAATGGAATGTTCCGAAGCAATTTTGAAAAGGGTGGAAAGTCAGAGCATTCTCCTCCTCCAGCATGTCTGATCAATGATGTTGCCTGCAATTAAAGTCTAGTGGTTATTGGCAATACAGATTTATCTTCTTATCTCATGATCAGTATGAAGTTCAGAGGTTATCCCCAGCAGAAGGTGCTTGATCTCAATCTCCTCAGCAGGTTGTTCCTTCCTCAATAAGAGTTCGCTTGATCTCAACCCCCTAGCAGCCAGGCTAGAAGGTTGTCATTTCCCTAGCGAAGTTCTATGGTTATAGTCCTTCCCCAAGCAGATTTGGTTCAGATGATACCTCCCTAGCAAGGTCATCATTCCCTATAGAAATCTTCTGCAAGTTTGGCATTTCAGAGCCCAGATTATGTCAACGTTATCCCCAGCTGAGTTGATGCTTTCCCACAGAGAGTTGGAAGGTCAGATCGATGGCTATTTCCTCAGCAGAGTTGTTATTATCCCCCCAACATGGATTTCTCTTTGCATTTTGCATGTTGTGATCATTGCATTGCATCCTCTAAAACACGTAGCATTTCCATTGATATGGAGCATTACGCCATGGAAAATTTAAACATGTGCATACGAAGCATAAGCCAGTTGGTACTTTATTCGAATACCCAAAAAGGGTTCTATTAGACTGTGTACCCCAGAGTGAAGGCATAGCCAGTTCCCCAACAGTGATTTCAGACAAACCTAAGGGTCGTAGAACTGTTGCTCTTACCCTTCGTTATTTGTTATCCCCAGTAGAGTTATTCTGTATGGTATATTCCCTACTTGTTAGGCCACCTTCGGCTGGTCTTTCCTTTTGAGTCCGCCTTCAGCCGGTCTTTCTTTTCGACTCCAACTTCGGCTTGGTCTTTCGTTTCCAATTCACCTTCGCCCGTCCTCGTCTACTCTATATATCAGTCTGCCTTCGGCCAGTCTTTCCTTTCGAGTTCGCCTTCGGCCGTCCTCGTATCCTTTGTTAGAGAGTCCACCTTTGGCTTGGTCTTTTATTTCGAGTTCGCCTTCGGCCGTCCTCGTCTACTCTATATGTCAGTCCGCTTTCGGCCGACCTTTCCTTTCAAGTTCGCCTTCGGCCGTCCTCGTATCCTTTGTTTGAGAGTCCACCTTTGGCTTGGTCTTTTGTTTCGAGTTCGCCTTCGGTCGTCCTCGTCTACTCTATATATCAGTCCGCCTTCGGTCGGTCTTTCCTTTCGAGTTCGCCTTCGGCCGTCCTCGTATCCTTTGTTTGAGAGTCCACCTTTAGCTTGGTCTTTTGTTTCAAGTTCGCCTTCGGCCGTCCTCGTATCCTTTGTTTGAGAGTCCACCTTTGGCTTAGTCTTTGGTTTCGAGTTCGCCTTCGGCCGTCCTCGTCTACTCTACATGTCAGTTCGCCTTCGGCCGGCCTTTCCTTTCGAGTTCACCTTCGGCCCTCCTCGTATCCTTTGTTTGAGAGTCCATCTTCGGCTTGGTCTTTCGTTTCGAGTTCGCCTTCGGCTGTCCTCGTCTACTCTGAAATTTTGGTACCAGATATGTGTGATGTCACACACGATGTTACAACAACACACTCTGCGCAATGGACAAAATAAACAACAGAAGAACACACCAAATTGTTAACCCAGTTCAGTTCAAACAACCTAATCTGGGGGCTACCAAGCCAGGGATGAAATTCACTACTTGTAGAATTAATTTACAGACTCAACAACCCAGTTGACAATCTCTTAAACTTAATTCCTATTGGTGACTTCCTACCTAAGAAACCACTTAGATATGAGAACACTACTCAATCCCTAAAACACTCAAAGAACAACCTCTTTGAGAAACCTTGATCCTGCTTCACAGCTTTGATCAAGTTACACAACTCTCTTTGCTTCACAGCTTTAGAGAGGACAGAACTCAACTCACCAATTCACACTAGAATGGTGTATACAAAAACACGTACAAAGACAATGTTTAACCTCCAGTTAAAGCTCCCTATCTTCTGTCTGTTTTCTGTACCTTTTTCCTTTGATCTATGCGCTTTATATAACCACCTGAATTGGGCTTGGACTCCTTGCAATATTTGATCTGATTTGTTATTTAAAACTGAATCTTCAAAACAGATTTTATCCCCAAAATCTTTTCAAATCTTCAACCTTTTAAATCTCCTACAAATCTGCATCAAATCTCTATGCAACAGAGAATATTTAACCCAAGATATTTGCATCCAATGAGACTACCAGCTCTCCACAATTCCAGCTAAAACGCAAACCCTAACAACATCACTAAACCTGATGTTATTAATTCTGCAGATCTAATGTCACAACATCGCTTGTGACATCAGACATCCAACTTCACACTTAACATAACCCAGTGTTAAGACTCAATGTTGTGACATCACCCATGTGACATCAACATTGAACATACTTTGTTTTACCAAAATTCTAGCCAATCCAAGAAACTAACAATCTCCCCCTTTGGCTAATTTTGGCTAAAACAATCTCTGCATCTTCAGATACTTTAGCAGCGGATAAAAATATGATTTTTCCAACCTTTGCAGTAGCAGCACAGTCTTCATAAACAGTTACACTTCACAATGCTTTCAGCATGCTGCACAAACACTCCAATACTCTGTTGTACACAAACTTCAACACTAACCAGAAGCATGGAATAAATTTCCCCCTCAAGGCAAGAACCAGCATACAAGTTGTTCAACAACTCTCCCCCTCAATATCTGCACTTCTGCATCACAACTAGCAGCACTCCTTGTCATTGCAGCACCTCTTGCATCTTGATTTCTCCCCCTTTTTAGCCACAATTGGACAAACCTCAACAAGTAAGTCCCATGACACCTTGTACAAAACCATACTTCTTCTGTCAGCAATATCCATATTTTGCAAATCCAGACATATTCTTCATCCATCCAGTTATGAAGGCTTCACACAATCATCCACAAGATCTGAAGCACACACACAATGCCTTCCACTGAACTCTAAGTCAACTCCTCACAATTAGAATAACACACACCAAGACAAGTGTATAATCTATTCAAGGCCATGAATCAATCTTGTCTTCAGACATCTCCTCAGAAGCATGTGCGCACAAGATTCAAACAATTTGCTTCATATGACTAGAACCATTCAAGGCCACACCAAAACACCAATCAACAGCCTAATAACATGTTATCTGACATTATATCCTCATACGAGGCAACTAATCTCCACAAGCTTGATCAGTATGCAATCTTCACAATAAATGCACCTTTGCTGCAAAATCCATAGACAAGTACTCCCCCTGTCATGATTAACAAATGCTCTAGATGGAGATGAACATTTGAGCACATTTTCTGAGTACATGCATTTTGGTACCACTGTCCCTTTCTCCAAAGGCTATCATACAATTCATCTTCACCATCCAAGGCAAACCTTCTACTTCATCATTCTCCCGTATGACTATGTAGATGCTCCTTAGATATAATGTAAGCACTAAGCTTAAGATCCAGAACAAAGACATCCTTCACCAAGGATAATCTTGACACTCTTGACACCATGGTATTACATATGCTCCACTACTGGATTTTCTATCAGCAAAATAATCCAAACTCAACACTGTGTCACAAACTCCACAAGTTCTCAGCTTACTTATAAGCTTTACTGAGATCCAGTCTCTTCAAGAGATCACAATTCCTCTTTCCTTACATCCACCAGTAGTTGTTGAAACTGGTGAAGTCTTCAAAGACAGTAGTCATGCTTTGCCAGAACAAACTACTAAACACATGACCATAATCTTCACCTCTTCTGACCAAAAATGCTAGAGCATCCAACTCCACATGTCCAATCTTAATCATCTTCCAGATATAACCACCAGCAAACATGATGTTATAACATCTTTTGGGACATCAGCTTCTCATCACCATTCAAAGGACTCATTGCACAAAGAAGTCCTTCAAGATGTTCCCAATAAAACATAGTCAGAGCAACTTATTCATACACACCTGAATACCATAAGTTCCCACACCCTCTCTGAACCATATCCTAGCAAACTCAACCATATCCAGAGTATCTATACCAAATTCTTTTTCCAAAACATACTTCCACCATTTTATGAAAAGCACAGGAATGTTATCTAGTATGGCCTTTTGAATTTTCTCAGAAGTTCTAACAACAACGGCTTACTTCATTTGAGAGATATCCTGGACATTATCATCAGACTTATCTTTGATCTTCCTATTTCTGGAAGAGATGAACACTTTACTCCTGGATTTTGTAGTACCATCCACATAGATCTTCTGCTTATCATTTCTCATCTTTGGAGGTGACTCAATAGCTTTCCTCTTCCTTGATTTCAGTCGTTTAGCAACCCCAGGAACCACTTTTGCAATTAGTTCATCATCACTCTTCTTTATTTTAAGGCTAGAAGTACCTTTCTTGACTTGAGATGTTTTAACATCAGCTCTAACATCTGCATCTTCCAACCTAAGGATTGTCAACTTGTGAAATTTTTCTTCTGAACTATAGAAGTCATTAGCCAGGTTGTCATCTTTCTTGGCCTTGTAAGTATTCAGGTCCCAACACTTCTTAAGGTCACAACTTTTGACCCTTCCATCAGCATTGTTGACTCCTTCATCTTGCTCACATAACTGACTACTCAAGTTGGCTTTTAACACATCATCCAACTTAGGAGTAACAGCACCATAAGTCATTAACCCAAATTGACTTTTCACCATACTTTCACACTTGATGTCACCCTCTGATGTTACAACATCAACCTTAACATCACTAGATAAGCTGTCCACTTGAGGTATCCACTGATAGCAATTATCTTTGGATCTTACTCCCTTCATCACTACCTCATTCTGCTCATCAGCTACCACACATTCATCTTTGGTGTAGCTTACCTTGTAACCTTCATCACAAAGTTGACTTATGCTAATTAAATTAGCACTCAACCCTTGAACAAGGAGCACATTATCAAGAGTAAGACCATCATGATTCTTCACTCTTCTAACTCCTGCAACTACACCTTTTTCACCATTGCCAAAAATAACCTCATGTGAGGGACAATGACTGACTTTAACTAACAGAGTTTTGAATCCAGTCATATGCTTTGAACATCCACTGTCAAAGTACCATGTATCCTTATCAACCTGTCTATCTGAGGTGTGGGCTAAAAGACATTTCACTTTCTCCTTAGGAACCCATTGTTTAGCAACTTTGGGTCTGACCTCCTTTAGTTTGGTTTGAGGAGCATATTGTGGATAACCATGCAGTTTAAAACACGAGTACTGCATATGTCCAAACCTTCCACAATAGAAGCATCTAACCCTATCATCTCTGAAGTGGTTATTTCTTCTGCCACTTTGATGATGATATTGTTGGTGCTGCCACCCATAATGATGCCTCCTTCTACCATAGTTGGTCTGTCTTCTATGGTGCGGTTGTCTTCTCCTGTACTGAGGATGCTGTCTCCTAGGTTGTCTCCTATGGTGATGAGGCTTCCTTCTTCTATAGTAATGAGGCACAACATTGTTGTATCCATATCCATATCCATACCAGTTTCCCTGATGTTGAGACATCTGATGAGACATGTTCTGTTTAAACCTGGCAGCCTTCATGCTCTTGTGATATTGAGGTGGCATATACTGACTAGCTCCCTGAGACTGCACCTTCTTCTGATGATGAGCATTCTTCTTCTCAACATTTTGAGGCTGTGGATGAGTAACCTTCTTAGGTGTAGAATCATGTCTCTTTGTTTGATGCTGAGACATTGGTTGGGACACCTCCTTTGTTCCAGAAGTTCTTGCTTCTGTAGAACTCTTTTCCTCAACCACATATCCTATACTTGATTTATCTCCAGCAACTTTCTCTGACTGAAGAATATTATCAAGAGTGGATGTACCACTGTTCATCATCTTAACAGATTTTGTCATCTGATCAAGTTGAGATTTAACTAGTACAACTTCATTTTCCATATCAGCTTTTACATTCTCAAGCTGAGCAATCTGTTGCTTGTGACACTTGTTTTCTTGACAAATCTCAGCACTTTTTAAACACAGCTCTTGATAAGTAGATGCTAACTCCTCATAAGTTATTTCTCCATCACTATCATCATCAGAAACAACAGTTCATGTTAAGGCTCTAACATGCTTTGCTGACTCACCTTCACTTTCACTATCAGATTCAGACCAAGAAACTGTCATGCCCTTCTTCTGCTTCTTCAAGAATGTGGGACATTCTTTCTTGACATGTCCATAACCTTCACATTCAAAGCACTGAACACCTTTCTCTTGGGCAGTCTTCTCTTCATCCTTCTCTTTTGACTTGCTGATGTCAGAAGAGACGTTCTTGACATTGGGCCTGGAGTTATTGTTCATCCTCTTGAACACCTTGTTGAACTGCCTTCCCAACATAGCTATGGCCTAAGATAGATCCTCCTGGGATTCAGCACTGTTCCCTTTCTCTTCTTGATCATTTGAAACCAAGGCTATACTCTTTGGCTTCTTTTCTGGTTCTTCCTCATTCAACCCAAGCTCAAAAGTTTGAAGAGATCCAATGAGCTCATCAACCCTCATCTTACTGATGTCTTGAGCTTCTTCAATTGCAGTCACCTTCATCTTTTACCTCTTAGGAAGGGACCTAAGGATCTTCCTTACCAGCTTTTCTTCTGACATCTTTTCTCCAAGAGCACTGGATGCATTGGACAGCTCAAGAATACTCATGTGGAAGTCATGGATAGTCTCATCTTCCTTCATCTTCAGACTTTCAAACTTCGATGTTAGAAGTTGAAGTCTTGACATCTTAACTCTAGATGTTCCTTCATGCGTAGCCTTCAAAATATCCCAAGCTTCCTTAGCAACTTCACAGGTATTGATCAACCTGAATATGTTCTTATCCACTCCATTGAAAATTGCATTTAAAGCTTTGGAATTTCCAAGGGCAAGCTCATCTTCTTCCTTGGTCCATTCTTCTTCAGGCTTCGGCTTTGAGGTGCCTTCTTTATCTTTCCCAGCATCATCTTTCTCACACACAACAGGTGCTTTCCATTCTTTAATAATGGCCTTCCAAGCCCTGCTGTCCAAGGATTTCAAGAAGGTGGTCATCCTTGGCTTCCAATAATCATAATTGGAACCATCCAATATAGGGGGTCTGTTGACTAATCCTCCAACTTCTTTGTCCATCTTTACACCAGAAAGTAACTTCCCTAGATCTCACCCAGAGACAGACAGGATGCCTGCTCTGATACCAATTGAAATTCTGGTACCAGATATGTGTGATGTTACACACGATGTTACAATAACACACTCTGCGCAATGGACAAAATAAACAACAAAAGAACACACCAAACTGTTAACCCAGTTCAGTTCAAACAACCTAATCTGGGGGCTACCAAGCCAGGGATGAAATTCACTACTTGTAGAATTAATTTACAGACTCAACAACCCAGTTGACAATCTCCTAAACTTAATTCCTACTGGTGACTTCCTACCTAAGAAACCACTTAGATATGAGAACACTACTCAATCCCTAAAACACTCAAAGAAAAACCTCTTTGAGAAACCTTGATCCTGCTTCACAGCTTTGATCAAGTTACACAACTCTCTTTGCTTCACAGCTTTAGAGAGGACAGAACTCAACTCACCAATTCACACTAGAATGATGTATACAAAAACACGTACAAAGACAATGTTTAACCTCCAGTTAAAACTCCCTATCTTCTGTCTGTTTTCTGTACCTTCTTCCTTTGATCTATGGCTTTATATAGCCACCTGAATTGGGCTTGGACTCCTTGCAACATTTGATCTGATTTGTTATTTAAAACTGAATCTTCGAAACAGATTTTATCCCCAAATTCTTTTCAAATCTTCAACCTTTTAAATCTCCTACAAATCTGCATCAAATCTCTATGCAACAGAGAATATTTAACCCAAGATATTTGCATCTAATGAGACTACCAGCTCTCCATAATTCCAGCTAAAACGCAAACCCTAACAACATCACTAAACCTGATGTTATTAATTCTGCAGATCTAATGTCACAACATCGCTTGTGACATCAGACATCCAACTTTACACTTAACACAGCCCAGTGTTAAGACTCAATGTTGTGACATCACCCATGTGACATCAACATTGAACATACTTTGTTTTACCAAAATTCTAGCCAATCCAAGAAACTAACATACTTTTAGCCGGTCTTTCCTTTCGAGTTCGCCTTCGGCCGTCCTCGTATCCTTTGTTTGAGAGTTCGCCTTCGGGCGGCATTTCCTTTCGAGTTCGCCTTTGGCCGTCCTCGTATCCTTTATGTGTTAGCCCACCTTCGGCCAGTCTTTCTTTTCGAGTCCGCCTTCGGCCGTTCTCGCACCTCTTGTTGTTAGGCCACCTTCGGCTTGGTCTTTCTTTTTGAGTCTGCCTTCGGCCGTCCTCGTATCCTTTATGTGTTAGCCCACCTTCAGCTGGTCTTTCCTTTAGAGTACGCCTTCGTCCGTTCTCGTTTTCTTTGATTGTTAGTCCGCCTTCGGCCGGTCTTTCTTTTCGAGTCCGCCTTCGGCTGTTCTCGTATCCTTTGCTTGATCTAACTTGGGTTGATAGCTAATTTTCCGTAGAGACCATCTTCGGTTGACATCTGCCCATAATTAAAAACATATTACCACACATTATCTTCTACCCACAGAGCGCAAATTTTCTGGTTCTTCTGGTATTCAATCCCTATACACCTTGAATGTCTGACAGCCGCTTCTCTCATCCCTTCAGGTCCATAGTTGATTGAATAGGGGCAGTTGTAACACCTCAAAATTTTCCCTCTTATTTATACCCAATAAGTGGCTTATGCTTCACACTTCATTTGCATTTAGGTCATGAACATTACATATACCTCATTGGTTTTCTCAAGGCATTGTGTCAAAGGTGTCACCATCTTTATATTTTGCAAGGCAAGGAGAATGAGATACATTAATTCATCAATCCACAAAGGCTCGACATACCTCAAAGACAACTCATATGGCCCATCATGTCATCAAGAGTTTTGAATTTTGCAAAAGAATGAAGGAAGAGTGCACTCTCATGATGGTTGATCATCAACTAGGATTTTGACCTTTTGAGCTTGAGACACCTCCATGAGTAGGGTTCTTGGGTCTTTGACATTATCTCATCACATGAATCATCTTGGTTAGAGGCAATCTACATCATAGTCAGAGGAATTTGGATTCCGAGGATCAATCATTTTCTCCTAACTTTTGGGGACCAAATTAGGGTTTTGCATAAAAGTCAGTTTATTTCTGATTTTTGGGCAAAACTTGATCATATGATATTCCACATGCCCCTAAGAATCTATGATTGGGATTTGAGCCATCAATTGCTTTCATAAAAGTTTCCTTTGGAAGATTGATTGAGAATCAAGAAATTGGGGGAAAAGTCAATTAATCAGGGAAAAAGTCAACTCTTGGCTTTTCAAGGTCAAAATCATGTTCCTTATGTCAAACATGGCCAATGGGTGAAATTCAATCAAGAGATGTCAAGAGGATCATAAAAAATCAAGAAATTGGGAAAAAAAGTCAATTAATTAGGGAAAAAGTCAACCCCTGACTTTTTGATGTCAACATCACGATCTTCATGTTGAATATGGGCAATGAACAAAATTGATCAAGAAACTCCAAAGGGATCATCAAGAATCAAGACTTAGTGGAGAGTTGCTAAATTTGGAAATATGCCATTTTTGGAAAGTTTGGTTTTAGACATTTCTCTTTTTAGTAAGTTTTCATATATGAGTAGCTATGTTCATGGCCAAATATTTCCATGATTAAGGCACGATTTCAAGACGCTTTCAACATAGATAGTGTTCTTTGATCTACAAACTTTGCAGACGTTTCAATTTCATCACAAATGGTCCCTTGAGTTGGTAGTTACAAGTGATTAAGGGTGGAGGTTTGGATATGGTAGGTTACTAAAACACTTAGAGATTTTTGAGTCAAACAAAAGAAAATTAGTTGCATAGCTCTCACTTTCATGGTTCTTTGGCATAGTGATCCAATCTTCACGTTGATTTGCACCAAACAACAATGTTGTTGTATCAAATTCATTCTTTCAATAGATACAAAAATCACACCATTTCACTCACAAATTCCCAATATGTGTCTCACTAAAGTATCTCCCTTGAACTCTTCCACAAGTCTCATAAAATGTGTTATCTCCTTTGGAAATATACAAAGGAAACTTGCTGCATTGCCACCATCCTTCATCATGCGCATCATTGCCATATTAAGCCATACAAGACCTTTCTCACATGCATGTGTACAACCTACGTACCACATATGTTCGAATTTTGAGAGGAAAACTAAGAGCTTTATGAGCAAGCTTTTCATTTGTACCAGCTACATTGTACCATTGCATCGCCACCCTCCATCACCTTAGGAAACACCACAACCACCATGCATCTACACTACACCAAGACCATGTCATGCATTTGATCTCACTCTCACTTTCAATCTTACTTACCATAACTGACTCTCTAACCATGATTTCATTATTAACCATACAAAAGCCCTGCATATATAGAGCCTTAACCAATCATAACTGAGGTTAGTTAGGCCATAACAACCATTTTTCACCATTCTCCAATTTCTCTCCACTTTGGCAAATCCCTTCGAAACTCACTGCACAAAGACTCTTCTTCCATTTCTCATCAAGAATCATCATCTGCAAACTTCAATGAAGCTCCTGCACGCATGGAGGTAGAGCTGTAACTACTCTATTGTCAGATTCGAGTTCAACATCATCTTCATCAAAACCCATTTGGCATCCAAATTCTGAGAGTGTTAAGCCTTTATTTGGCCAAAGTAGTGATCTCGAGGCACATATGAGCCATCTTTGGACTTCTTAGAACCTATTGCTTCGTTCTCTGGCCAGGCCAGTATCATTAAACTTTGAGTTTTTTTGTATTGAATCTCACTGATAGAAGAATGTGGTAGGTGTGGGTCCTCCTTAGGGAGGCATTGGTTGTTGTGTGAAAGAACTAGGAAAAATGAAGTTTCTCAATTTTTAGGGCATTTAAAGATTGCCTCGATCTAGCTTATATACATGTGAGATGGAAAAGATAATAGTAGATTCGTGCTCTACGTGAAAAACTGAGTAAGATGATGTACTCATGTGATTTTTCTGGGAATTTCTACCACCGGCCACGGTGGCACTGTTATCGAAGAAGACGACTGGAGCGGAGCTCCGGCGTGTGTTATGTTAACCCCAGACGTTTCTTTTTGCATATGTGTCAGGTATCCATTTGGCCAGGCATTGCTATAACAGCCAATGAGAGAGGGACAACACATTAAAATTGCATCCTCCCCCTCACATGTTGCTCATTTTCTTTTTCCTTTTTTTTTTTTTATTTCGTTTATGATAATTGTAATGTTGTGAGGGAGGTGTGTTGTATGCGCAAGTATATGTTTGTTACCCTGTACATCCATTCCCAGCCACGTGATTAACCATAAGATCTGTGTACTCTCATTTGACTCTTGATCCAATCATCCACGTTGAGTCAAAATATTGACTGAAGAACACCATAGGCCATCAGACCCATGCGCGTTGGGCCTTGTATTTCTGCTTTTCGCACCCCTGTTGTTAAGCCCATGAGGAATATGAACTGAAAATTGCTATGCTTGCACCCCTGACTCTATTTTTGTGTATTTTCATTTTCTTTTTATGTATGTTTAAAAATCAATTTTTAAAAATAGATCCTGAGGTCTAAAAATCTTAAATAAATTCATGTGGATTCATAAAGGTGTTAACTAATTTTTCTTGATTTTTATTTTCATTTTTAATTAGTTTTGCCATTTTTTCTTGAATTTTCTTTGTGATGTATTCCTATGATAATACTTTGGGCTACATGGTTCATAATTGATTTTCTACAAGGAGTTGTGAACTGAATTTTTGCATGACGCTTGACACTTGACTTTAGGGTACATTTATAGACCTTGTCCAATTTTTAGCTATTTTTTAGGCCAATTTTGGATGTGTTTGTGGTGCCATTTTGTGAATGTTTTACAATTGGTCATAAGTGACTTGTTTGGCTTAGTTTGAGCATGTTAAGAGACAAATTTTGAGCCTATCTTTTGATAGACACTTGAATTTATGGTACATTGATAGACCTTGTCTAATTTTTAGGGATTTTTTAGGCCAATTTTGGATGTGTTTGTGGTGCCATTTTGTGAATGTTTTACAATTGGTCATAAGTGACTTGTTTGGCTTAGTTTGAGCATGTTAAGAGACAAATTTTGAGCCTATCTTTTGGCTATGCATAACCACTGACTTCATGATAACTTTACTTGTTCCCCCTAATTTTTAGGACTTCTAATCCCATTCTTTTGTTTGCTTAATATTACTTTGATTGATTGATTGTTAAGGCCTTTTCCTTAGGAGCTTTTATGATGTAGCAATGTTTCTTCTTACTGACCTTTTAAGGCATCTTTACCCACTTGTTTTGGCACAATTATAGGTATTTAGATCCCATTTATAGGTCACTAATTGGTAAATGTTGATTAACTTGTAATGTGTTTGAATTGAACATGAATTGCTCCTTTGACTTGCTTCCCCTTCTTAGGTCTCTTGAGGACATTCTTTCACTAACTTTTACATGACCTCTAATACTGACCTTAACTTGCATAAAGCATAATGACTCATAATTGCATTCCATGTTTCATAAAACACAACTTGACTTACATCTCTCAATTGAACTTTGTTTGCTTAGTTGTCTAACTCTTTCATGTTCCATCCTTTCCCAACTCTTGTAGGCTTTAGACATGACCTATTAGGGGTCATTAGGTACTGACCTTAGCTTACTCAACATGTGTATGCACCCTTCACACTTCTCTTTTACTTGTGTCACAAGTAGATAACTTCTAGGGCTTACTTGAACATTGTTTTGGTGTTTGCCTTGCTATAGCTTATAAAAACTTGAAACGTTGTGAAACTTCTATGATGATTGAGAGTTATTTTATGCATCTTTAACATGATATTTCTTTTGACTTTATACCATACCATAGCATGCATTCATCCTCACATGTCTTTTGCATAAGCACCAATTGTATGTTGCATCCTAGTTGACTATACTTGTGCATAACTTGCTTAACCATTGTGAATGTTTTAATACATGACTTCCATGTTAACCCAATGACATTTACACACATCAATACACCTTATACACTTCGGACTTTGAGGAATACTCATGTTTTAATCCACTTACATGACTCCTAAACACTCATCTCACCTAGTTTGTGAACAATAGCAAATTGTGTGGTGTTTTAGTGCATAGTGTGACCTAGTTTGATTTCTTTTAACATCCTAACATAAGTAGAAGCTAATTAGGTATACTTACTGGCCTATGCATGTTACTTCACTCTTAGAGCTCATCTTGCATTATTTATAGTTGTATGTTGCATCTAACGCAAGTATAGGACACCTAGTCTTAGTTTAGGAACTTAATGCATAACTTTTCAAGTAATTGGTAACTAGTGCTTGTGATTTACCTTCTTTTAACCAAGGTTGCTTAGGTTGGCTTATGAGGTAAAGTACTTGAGTACGTGATTACTCAACTCTTCTTTCATCTTTTTTCATTTTGCTTTCTCTAATTCTTTCATTTGTGGATTATGTGATATAATGCTTGTTTGTGTAACTCTTTCACACCCCTTTGGGATCTTAGCTTAACCTTAATTTTTTATTAAGGTTAAGGTAGGATGAGCATTAGGTAATGCAATCCCTAATTGTCCATCTAGGTAGAAGTTCCTTCTTGAGCCATGAGATATGACCATGCCAATATGCCTTGCTGCAAACTGTCATGGCAAGGCAGATTTGTGCATTTTGCTCGATTTGCCAAATTTGTGCAAATGACAAACATGTATATCCATCTGAACACCTCAGTGAGGGACCAAGGGGAGACAAACACTGATCCATAAGCCTCCCAAGTCCTTGGAACTAAAAATAGCATGTCAAACCTAGAAATCCCTAAAGAGGGGACAAGACTCCAATTTTGTTTTGGAGCATTCAATGGATGCACCAAGGTGGCATGGACTGAACCATTTCCAACTGAATTTAGTCAAGACATATCCAAGAACTAGGGAACCATTAGCCTGTGCCCTAACCTCTAGTCAATGGCTAGAGGAGACTTGGATTCCTATTGATCAACATTGGCCAAACCTCTGCTGCAGTTGCCATTCACTATTGCTTGCAAAACAAACTTGCTCTACTATAAATAGAGCTCATTTGTGCTCAGTTTAAGTACACCAAAGCCATCAAACAAATGCTTTCCTCAAAATCTCTTCTTTCACTCCAAAATTGCCTTCCAAAGCAAGTCACTATCGGGTTTTGAGTTTGAGAGTTATTCCAACCAAACCAATCACACACACACACACCTCATAAACTTCATACAGAAGTGATCCAAACACTTAAATAACATCTGGAACAATAATTTCTCAGAATCACCAGCCAACTGCTCAAGGTCTTAACCAAGTTGCAGTTGAGGTACCATCTTCAGTTCCAGTTTGTTTCACACCATTCCAAGCACTCGGGCACATCACTTGGCACCTAGGGAAGCTATCCACATCATTGGAACCTAGCTGTAACACCTCCAACACAAAACACGATCACCAGCTGCAAGAGGTAAGCATGAGCTCTTCTAACTCTATGATCCATGCATATTTTGCTGCACAATAATTTTGCCATATGTTCATAATCATGCATAGAGTGTTTACCCTCAATCAATTGCTTTGTTTAAATCGTGTATGGAATTTCTGAGCCTTCATGCAAGTTTTAGGGTTCTTGAGGTTTCTCTTTGATTTCTTATTCCATGCTTAAAATAAATGAAATTAAAGACCATAGACATGATCGTGAGGTGAAAACGAGCATATTGATATGTGGTTTGTGTGATTTCATCAAGTATTCAGTGAGATTGGAGAGAAAACGCAAATCTGCAGAAACAGAGGGTGGCGTGTGTTCTTGCCATGTTCTTGGTGCCTTTTTTGAAAATTTGAATATTTGAATTTTATGATTTTTATTTAATTGATTCAAAATTAATTTCTCTCTGAGTTTTAATGATTTTGAGTTGATTCTTTTTCTAATAATTCACAAAAATGTTAAAATATTTTATTTTACCAAAAAATCCCAAAAATATTATTTATTTCACATATTTGATATTTTTGCAAAGAATTAATGTTTTATTTGTTTTTTGACATGTAAAATGTTTTTCCTTCTTGATTTTCCAAATTTAATTGGTTTCCAATCATTTTGTGAGCTAAAACATGATTTTTGAAACATTAATCCAAGATCACAATTTGTTTTTCACACATGTTTAACAATTTTGATCATTTTAATTGAATTTTTATGCAATTAAAATATATTTTTGAAAACAAATTAGGGTTTTGATTAATTCAACCCTCATCAAACTTTTTCAAACACTTTTGGGCCTCTAATAGAGTGTAAGACCTAACCCCCTTTTAACAAAATAATTTTGAGCCTTAGATATTGTATAAGTCCCTCTGCGTTAAA
The DNA here is from genome assembly GCA_022829125.1 of Lathyrus tuberosus. NCBI lineage: Eukaryota > Viridiplantae > Streptophyta > Magnoliopsida > Fabales > Fabaceae > Lathyrus > Lathyrus tuberosus. The sequence continues at coordinate 5,206,724 of JALAZF010000435.1, forward strand.
AGAAAATCTCGGCGTGATCGCGAGTTCAAAAATCAAAACGTTTTGGGCCTACCCTCGTGTTATAAGCCCCATTTCTTTTCTTTAAATTTCTTTGGGCCTCTAATAGAGTGTAAGACCCAACCCCTTTTGAAAACCAAATAATTTGGGCCTCAGTCATTGTTTAAGACCCACTGTATTTTCAAACCTTGGCGCGGTCGCAAGTTTAAAATATAATCATTTGGGTCTCTCCCTGAGTTGTAAGCCCCATCATTTGTACAAAAATAAATCTTTGGGCCTCTAATAGAGTGTAAGACCCAACCCCTTTGTAAATAAAACAATTTTGGGCCTCACATATTGTATAAGTCCCTCTCTACGATTTACAAAACAACGGTGCAATCATCGTTAAAACTTGGGCCTCTCCTTGAGCTGTAAGCCCCAACAATATTTTCAAAGCACTTTCTCCTTTGATTTTGAATATAATAATGTTATCAAAGTTTTCTTTGTTGAACAACTAACTAAACAGCATGGAAGCTCTACAACAGGTAAGTGTTTATCCGCTTTCATTTATTGCTTTCATATGTATATAACTGTATTGTGTGGCTGTTTCACTGTAAGTCTCCTTTCACATCCTTTTATGTACTCATCAAATATCAACTGTGTAATACTAGTATAGTTATTTTAGAGTTTTTCCCCGCAACTACGTCTAGAACTAGGTAAAGCCTGTTGGTCACTCTTAAATACAAACAAAACTAGATCCCCCATAGGATTATCAGACACAGTCTTCCCTTCTCTTGGGATTAAACAATATGGAACAAAGAGAAAGGCAACACTCTCGGTGAACCCTTTCTCAGACTGTCACTCTTAGAAATTGTCAAAGAAACTCTACTCCCCAGAGTTGATCTATTCTCCGTGAATAGCATCTCTTGAGTTTCTTCCAAATCCTTGAACTTTCCTGGCTTGATCTATTCTCTGTGAATAGCATGTCTTGAATTTCTCTTGGTTTGGGGACCCACAGGCTTCCTAAAAGCATCCCTGCCTCGTCTTGGGCGTTGTACAAGGACCCTTCGGCTTCCTAGAAGTTCTCATGCCTTCTCTTGGGCTTAATACAAGGACCCTGACGACCTCTTAAAGGTATAAGACAGAACTTAGTCATCCTTTGCTAGAGCAGCCTTTCCAGTGTCAAACCTCTGGCTACTTTAGGGTTGATACTCATCCCTTAAATGCTCGTGCCTCCTCTTGGGCATTGTACAAAAGATAAAACCCTAGACTTGGACAGTCTAAAACCCCTTGAGTCTCAAAGACATTCTCAAGTTCCTTTCAAATATAGGAAAAACACTGACCACTCTGAAACCCAGACTCTCTCATGAGAGTTCCCCACCCTTTGGCCTGCCTATGGATCTAATACTCAGCAGTAACACAGCCTCCTCTTGGGATTTGTACAATGATTCTTCCCAATGGAGCTAACCATTTCAGACTCTCTTGTTGAGTATAAAAGGCTCTCTTATTGAGTCAATAAATTTTTAGCCTCCATCTCGGGCTTCGTACGAGATACTAAAACACTCTCTTGTTGAGTATAAAAGACTCTCTTGTTGAGTCAATCACCCATTTTTATCCTCTATCTCGGGCTTTGTACGAGACATCAAATAACTCTCTTGTTGAGTATAAAAGACTCTCTTGTTGAGTCACTTCCCTTTTCGCCTCCATCTCGGGCTTCGTACGAGATACTAAAAGACTCTCTTGTTGAGTCACTTACCTTTTAGCCTCTATCTCTGGCTTCGTACGAGACACTAAAACACTCTCTTGTTGAGTATAAAAGACTCTCTTGTTGAGTCAATCTTCCTTTTCGCCTCCATCTCGGGTTTCGTACGAGATACTAAAACACTCTCTTGTTGAGTATAAAGGACTCTTGTGTTGAGTCAAACCTTTTAGCCTCCGCCTTGGGCTTCATACAAGACACATATAAAAGCACTCTCTTGTTGAGTCAGTCATTCGTTAGCATTCTCTTGTTGAGTCAACCCTTTTAGCCTCTATCTCGGGCTTCGTTCGAGACAAGTAAAAAACACCCTCTTGTTGGGTCAATAGCCTCCTCTTAGGCTTTGTATAGAGAAATCCCCGGTTGAGTCAATCAACCTTTTAGCATCAATTTGTGCCTTGCTCACAACATACACACATCAAAAACTCCTCTTTAAAGACGACAAATTCTCTCTCATCCATAACCTTTTAGCTTCACATCTTGGGCTTTGAACAAGATATAAATCACCTTTAGATTCATATCTTGGACTTTGAACAAGACACCAAAACAATCTTTTTCCTCCCTTAGAATAGGAGGAACTACGATCGCTCTGATTTCCCTGTTTCATTAAACGGGAATACGTAGGCATAAGATTGAAAAATCTTAGCTAGCACACTAATCAAAAACCCAAAATCCAGTATCTCCATCAAATTAACCCCAAAAGCATCAAATCTAAACACATTACCTAAAACCTCACAAATGATCCGAACATTGTGTTCTTAACAAAATAAATCGAAGTTGGGTCCACATCTTAACAACATCTGTAAACCAACAGTTTTGACTGTTTAACCTCAGTATGCGAGCAGGGTTAATTGGAGACATCTATTTCCCTTCCTTAATTAGCTTAACAGGATAAAAATGGAATCGAACTATAGTACCCGAGCTGCTTCAAGACCACAAAAATCGAGCTACAGAAAAAATGGCGCCCACCGTGGGGCCCTCTTCTCATTCTTACAATTTCTGGTGGAAACCTTAAGTTCACAATCTTAGGTAGAAAGCCCTGAGTTCTCGAAGTATCACAGAAATGGAGACTTTGCTGGGGAGTCATTGTCTGTATAGGATCATAAGACTAGAGGACTAGGATGATTAAGACAAATATATATATATATATATATATATATTGCTTTTCCTAATTGATATATGTGTTTATTTTTCTGCTAATGGGAATGCGTGTGATGTCGCATGTGGAAAGATTGAGTATACACCTAAGATGGGTGATGGCAATACGGGTAATCTTACTGGGAGTGAATTCCAGCTAAGAGTCCTCGGTCGACCATCAAACTCAGTGGAGACTCCCTTTGCAGATACATTGCCTATACGACTTCGATTGTTGAAAGTAGTGTGGTCGACTGGGTTATCTGAGAAGTTGAGGTTTTTAGTATACTGAAACCATTTTGTAGTGCGGAAGCTATCGAAAATAGTTGTCACGCGATATTACCCTCATTTGAGATCACTCTAGGATACATCAGCTCGCTGGTGATCCGCTTGTTGTTGTTATCCCAAAAGGGATCAATGATTTTGAGGACAAGTACAAAAAATACCAGTATAAACCTTTAGGGGGGGGGGGGGTAGAGCCTTGACTTCATGACACCGACCCTTTGACCCCATGTTTTTTCTATGTTTTTGTGTGCTGCATTCATACATTCATTTAAAAAACATTAAAAACAAGAAAAAAAGTTTCTCTTCTAGTCTCTCTTTTTCAAATTAAACTAAGACAATGTTTGCAAATATCATAGAAAGAGATTGCATTATGGATTTCGGTAGAAGAAAGACTCATAAGTATACCTTCAATGTTCCAAAGTTAGAGGACTTAAGAGGTTTGGCGAGGATAATCACCAACCCTGAGGCTTTCAGAGCTAAGTATGGAGGACTGCTATCTCTGTTAAGGATCCATGTAATTGAGGGATTACTTACTACGCTCATTCAGTTCTACGATCCGGTCTATCACTATTTCACATTCCCGGATTATCAGCTAGCACCAACACTGGAGGAGTATTCTCACTTGACTGATTTACATATCACTGATCGAGCTCCTTTTTTCGGACTGGAAGAAATTCCAAAAGATCAAACCATTGCAAGAGCAATTTATTTGGACGAGTTAGAAGTCAGGACTCACATGACCACTAAGAGTGGAATCCAAGGTTTTCCAGCCCAGTTTTTGATAAAGAAAGCCCTATACTTTGCCAGTACTTTGCCAGTATAGGGAATGTGCCTGCTTTCGAGAGCATCTTTATTTTGCTCACCTATGGGTTATTTTTGTTTCCCAACACCGATAACTTTGTAGATATCAATACCATTGAGATATGTCTGATTGGAAATCCCGTACCAACCTTACTCGTAGATGCGTATCATTCTGTACACTTAAGGAATTTATACAACGGAGGAATGATTACATGCAGTGTACCCCTGCTATACAATCCAAAAGAATACTTTACGTTGGTCGCAGAGAATCATGGCTCTTACCAACTCTGACATCGAATCTATGATGGGATCACAATCATTGACCATTGTGGAAATTTCCCAAACGTATCCCTTATAGGAACTAAGGAAGGAATCAACTATTATCCAATTCTCGTTCGTCTTCAATTCGGATACCCGATGAGGCATGTCCCACGTAATGCTTATCTGGAAGGTATTTTCTTCAAGGAAGGAGAAAACGACAGGGTACAAAAGACAGAAATAGTGCATGCTTGGAAACATGTTCACAGGAAAGGAAGAGAGTCTCTAGGAAAACCGAACTGTGTCTCGGTGGAGCCTTATCTCTACTGGGTACAAACTAGAGCTCTCAAGCTGAGGATGCCTTACCCTCGTCAGGAAGTTCTTCCATTAAGGGACCCTGTCCTTTATTTTATGTCTGAAAAGGAAAAACTTCAAGTTACTCTCACCATAGGTCAACAGGAGAGGAGGTCTTGGAGGAACATGTACCGCATTCTCAACGTGGAGTGTAAGAAAATACATCAGCTATTGAAAGATAAGGATGCTATGATTGAGATTTTAGAGCAACATGCTGTAGAAAATCAGGATGACCAAAGGAATTTTCTCGCTCCTTTCACTTGGAAAAGGAATGACAACCCGACAACGGCTCAAGAGCCCCGGTCAAAGAAAAGGAAAGCACCAGAACCAGCACCTGAGCTCTCCTTAGAGAGGACTCGGGATCCATTAACTTAGAATTTTACTTTACAACAATTTGTAATCTACTGTATTTCCATTTCTGCAATCTTTCAAATTCAATAAAAAGGAGTTTCCCCACTGTTTGATATTTGCAATCCAATTGTCGAAGTTCCTTTTGATTAACATTAATAATTAATATAATCATTGCATATCATTCATCATTCTTGCATAAACGCATTCTTCTTCCCTGCGAGTCTTACGTTTGTGTCTCGATTCTAGAGTCGAAGTGTCTCATTCGTACAATACTCGGGCCAATCGTCAGAAAAAGATGGATGATCTCGAGGAAGAGAACAGAGGGTTGAGAGAAGAGATCGACACTCTGAAAGAAAATCATAGAAGGCTTCATAGTGACATGCAATCTCTGGCAGCAGCCCAGATGCAACAACAATAGACTGTGATCTCAGAGATCACATTTACGCCCATAGTGGAGAAGTTTGATCCCAGGTATAAAATGCCGAAAGATCGTCCCTGGGGCATGCCACTCAATTATATCCCGGAAGGATATATTCCGCCGATCATGGAAGATCTGGAAACTGCAACAGGAACCGCTGGGCCTGAAGGTTACAAACTTCGGGAAAGCAAAGATGCCAGGGGCATGACAGCAACTCCTGAAGGTTACAAACTTCGGGAGGCACCAAGAGTCTCTGCCGTAATGACTGTACCACCACCCGTGGTACACACTGCCCCGAAAGGACAGGTTTCCCAGATACCATCTGGTGGAAACAAAAGTATGTTCGACAGAATGAATGAGTTCCAGGAACAGTTCCTGGAGATGCAGAAAGAATTGCAAGCCATTCGCTGTCAGGATCTATTCGGAAAAGACGCCGCAGACCTTTGTTTGGTTCCCAATGTGAAAGTTCCACACAAGTTCAAAGTGCCCGAATTTTAAAAGTACAAGGGTAACTCTTGCCCTCAAAGCCACTTGGTGATGTACGCGCGGAGGATGTTAACTCAGATAGAGAACCACCAGCTACTGATCCATTACTTCCATGATAGCTTAACCGGTGCCGCACTCAAATGGTACATGGGACTAAACCGCACTAAGACCGCTACTTTCAGGGATCCTGTCGCTGCCTTCGTTCAACAATATAAGTATAATCTGGACATGGCACCGGACAGAGATCAACTCAGACCCATGTCACAGAGGATAAGGAAACCTTTAAGGAATATGCTCAGAGATGGCGTGAAATTGCTGCCCAGATTTGTCCACCTCTTGAGGAAAAAGAGATGACAAAGATCTTCTTGAAAACCTTGAGCTCATTTTACTACGACCGAATGGTTGCCAGTGCGCCCAGTGGCTTCACCGAGATGGTAGGCATGAGAGTTTGTCTTGAGGAAGTCGTCCGAGAAGGACTCCTAGTTAAAGATGCTGGATCATCAAGTAGTACGAAACGATACGGTAGTGTTCTCCTTAAGAAAAAAGAGCAGGATATTGGGAATATCTCTCTCAGAAAGTAAAGGCGACATTACCAACCAGTAGCAGCTGTAACTCCTGCTATTAACCCTGCACCTGTTCCAACGTATCAACCTCAGGTTACGTAAAGCCAACCGAATCAACAACAATATCAGCAAAGGACACAACAGCCTCTTCAGCAGGCTCGTCCTCAGTACAACAACAACTATACAACGCGACCACCAGGGTTCGACCCTATACCAATGTTGTACGCAGAACTGTTTCAATTACTACTGGCCAAGGGGCATGTCTAAACCAAGCCTCCTCTTACAGTACCGGAAAATCCGCCGTTTTGGTTCAAAGCGGATCAGACCTGTCCTTACCATCAAGGAGGACCGGGGCATAACATAGAAAATTGTCTCATTTTCAAGTTCGACGTACAAAATCTTGTTAGGAGCGGGGTTTTATCTTTCAAAGATACGAATCCGAAAATATTCTCACGAACCTGTTGCCTCAACACGAGAAAGCTGCAGTCAACTTGATAGAGGGAGAGTCTAACGACAGTTATCAAATTCATGATGTACTCTTATTGAGGACCAATCTGGTCAAGATGCATCGCAGACAGAGTGGGTATGGCCATATACCTAGGGTATGACCAATCTGACTTCGCATAATTATCAGAACTGTAAGAGATGTCGTGAGAGTGACCAAGGTTGTGCTCTCGTTCAAAGAACTTTGCAACACTTGTTAAATCACTGGTAGCTTCCGATCTATCTAGACGAAGACACGCAACAAGTCAGTATGATTAACGGGAACCCGACTAGGTATCAGAGTCAGGATGTTCGGTCAGCAAAAACCGACCTAGTGAGGTTACACTGCATACAAAGCAGACGTGGCCGGGCGCCACCACATAATTATGAACGCTGTAGAGTTTTCTCGAAAGATAACCAAGGATGTTACCTCACGCGAGCAGCCTTTCAGGGTCAGTTGGACCGCAAAAAGATTCAACCATATTCAGTTTCGGGGTCCATCAACTTGATGCCTGACTATTTCGCTGATCAAATCAAAGATGTCGTTGTAATCTCTGATCACGAAAGGACCAAAGATGTGTGTGCCATCATCCCTCTACTGGACGAATCGAAGGTACTTAACCAGGAACTGATTGAAGTTACTTACTACAGTCAAAGAAATCAGAAGGCTCCTGTAGTTATCTATCTACCAGGACCAGTACCGTACAAGTCCGATAAGGCGATCCCTTACAAATACGGTGCAACAATAATTGAGAATGGAAAGGAAGTTCCATTACCCTCCGTCGTGAATATTGCAGACATCAGTCGAGTAACACGGAGCAGTCGAATCTTCAACCGAGGAGTCGGAGAACCTAACAGAGAAAAGGAACTTTAGACAGAAGTTCCCAATCCACCGGTCGGTCAATCTGATGATCCCGACCTTTCAAAGAACAACGATGAGATGCTGAAGCTCATCCAAAGGAGTGAATACAACATTGTTGATCAAGTGTTGCAAACTCCTTCAAAATTTTCCGTGTTATCTCTATTACTCAGTTCTGAGGCTCACAGGGAAGCTCTGTAAAAAGTCTTAGAGCAAGCCTTTGTGGAACAGGATGTAACAATAAGACAGTTCGATAGCATCATTTCTAACATCACTTCCTGCAACAACTTGGGATTTAGTGAGGGAGAACTGCCAGAGGAAGGAAAAAGCCACAACTTGGCTCTCAATATTACAGTCAACTGCCAGGACTATGCTTTAGCCAGCGTACTGGTAGATACTGGATCGGCCATCAATGTTATGCTGAAGTCTACATTAATTCAACTATCATTCAAAGGATCCCCGTTGAGGGACAGTGAGGTCATCGTCAAAGCATTTGACGGATCGTAGAAAGCAGTTATCGACGAAGTCGACCTTCCCATAACTATCGGTCCTCACACTTTCCTAATCACTTTCCAGGTCATGGACGTTCGGGCAGCATACAGCTGTTTATTAGGAATAACTTGGATACACCAGGTTGGGGCAGTCACTTCGACACTGCACCAGAAACTAAAATTTGTCAAGAACGATCAACTTGTCACTATCTGCGAAGAACAAGCCTTGCTCATAAGTAACCTATCATCATCTACTTGTGTAGAACCCGAGGAGGTTGTTGGAACCCAGTTCCAAGCACTGTCAGTGAGCAATGAGAATCAACAAAAGGGTGGGGACAACTTGTTATTCCTACTGATAACAAAATAAAGAAGGGTCTTGGTTTTTCTTCAACCTGTACCCAGACTGCTACTAACGATGAAAGTCTTCATCCCATTCAGAATTTCTTCCACAATGGAGGTTTCCTTCACCCATGGCATCAAGAAGTCCATACCATCAACAAGGGAGATTCCTCTAATGCAGAGGAAGAATGGAAGTCCTATCTTAACGAGGATGGTTATATGTCTCAGGAAGAGGTGCCTACGCCATTTTGCTATCCTGCACAAAGTCCGAGATTTATACCCAGGTCAGACGTCAGAATGATATACGGAGATTGTGATCCTGAAGGATGTCGTGCTCCACCAAACTCATTAGAGGAGGACACTCTAATGAAAGACAACTTTGACCATGACTATTATGGCCCAATGGATGGCCTGCCTATCAGGCAGCCGTACCCAGAAAACTCGGGGTAGGAGAATCAGCCGAACAATGAAACTCAGCTGAGCATCATTGAGAAGAATACCTGTGTCCCCACCATGTCATAGGATCAACACTCAGGGTATTCAGAAAATATCCTGTACGACGATGAATTTGCAAAGCATGCAGGACTAGAATTCATCAACTATGCTTTTCCCGAGGTCAACGTCATCGAGAAGGATGACTCCTCCAGTTCCAGAGAAGTGTGGGACACCTTAGGACAACCAAGTGGAAGGTTCGACTACTTGGTCAAATACACCGCTCCTGAAGGCTCTCATATCAGGCTCGAAGACATCCAGCCAACTAGATGGGGAGATTTACCTGAGAGCACAAATACTATGCAAGATGCAACAGAAGAGTTTATCTACGACAACTCTTCTTGGGAAACAGATTCCAACGATCCTGCTCCACCAGAAATCAACGTTATTTCTGAGGACAAATCAAGGAAGGTGCCAGACTTTGTGATTCGCCGAGGAGTTCGCCGCCAATAGGTTGTTGTCGATGTTCCGAAAGTTGTTCATAAGTCAAATTAATTGTCGTCTTTAACCTTTCACCCTGCCCAGGTGAAACGGATGTTTTGATAGGGCTCAATTTCTGTAAATATCCCTCTTCACTTTGCCCAAAGCGACAGAGTTTTGTTTTATAGGGCTGTAGTTTCAAGAATCGACAAGATCATAAATAAATAACGTTGTTCTGTAATTTCTGCATTTATTGTTGACTTCTCTTTTTGCTTTTCCAGAAAATGGTAATCCTAAAAACAAAACAATTCAATAATAAAAACAAGCAGTTTTCCAAAATACACTGCACACTCTTGCATTCTCTCTATCTCTTCTAAAAAACAATCATCATGTTATGCAAATTGATTGTTTTAAACCCCATTGAAACATACGATCCAATTCCTTCTCCCAATTTTGAATGCCCGGTATTTGGGGATGAAGAAGAAGTTGACGACGAAATTCCAGAGGAGATCTCCCGACTACTCAAACAGGAGGAAAGGTCCATTGAACCTCACAAAGAGCCATTGGAAACGATCAACTTATGTTCAGAAAAAGAGAGAAAAGAAATCAAGATTGGGGCACTGCTCAGTCTAATTGTCAAAGAAAGTTTGATAAAGCTTCTCAAAGAATTCCTCGATGTATTTGCTTGGTCCTATCAGAACATGCCAAGGTTGGATACCAGCATCGTGGAACATCATCTACCGTTAAAATCAGAATATCCGCCAGTAAAATAAAGGTTGAGAAGAACTCATCCAAACATGGCCATCAAAATAAAAGAGGAGGTACAGAAACAAATTGACGCGGGTTTCCTCGCCACGTCAGAATATCCTCAATAGCTAGCCAACATGTACCCGTTCCGAAAAAACACGTAAAGGTCAGAATGTGTGTAGACTACAGGGATCTAAACAAGGCCAGTCCAAAGGACGACTTTCCTTTACCTCACATTGACATGCTGGTTAACAGTACAACAAAGTTCAAAATTTTCTCCTTCATGGATGGATTCTCGGGCTATAATCAAATAAAAATGGCGCCAAAAGACATGGAGAAAACTTCGTTCATTACCCCATGGGGTACCTTTTGTTACAAGGTAATGTCGTTCGGTTTGAAGAACGCCGGGGCAACCTATCAAAGGCCCATGACTACTCTTTTTCATGACATGATACACAAGGAAATCGAGGTATATGTCGATGATATGATTTCCAAATCTAAAATAGAAGAGGAGCATGTGACCCATCTGTCAAAGCTATTCGAGCGGTTGAGAAAATACAAACTCTGCTTAAATCCCAACAAGTGCACCTTCAGTGTCCGTTCAGGGAAACTTTTAGTGTTCATCGTCAGCCTGGAAGGAATTGAGGTTGATCCTGAAAAGGTCAAGACCATTCAAGAAATGCCTTCTGTCATACCCCAAATTTTGACCACTAAGATTTCCCATCATTGTACAAATCATCATCACAATGTGGATGAACCATCATGCCTCATCAGTCTTCCCAAAGATGGGTGAGCATTCACTACAAACAGAAATTAGGGTTTCAAGCCCTCTCTGAGCTCCACACAAAGGATCAATCAAGAATTGACATGATCTTTAACTTGTATAATCTCTCAAACATCCACAAAGGATCAAGAGGACTCCCACATCAAGGGATTAAGCACAAGGTTGCTCCTTTCCAGGTGGATCAAAGCCTCAAGATCGCCAGTGTCACCAAATTAGGGTTTTGGTCGACCAGGGCCTCTAGATGGAAATTTTCCTCTGGGCATGAGCCAATGCTTCAAATCATAACCTAAGATACTCCATGGAACATCATGGACCCAATCATCAAGTCAATTTAGCCTCAGGGGAAGCATTCATCAAAAATCAGGAATTAGGGTTTCTTGACCTAATTCACCCCTAAGTTGACTTTTGGGATAAAACAGGAGCCAAGACCTCAAGACATGATTTGAGGGTCTCTAATACACCACATTGATCCATTTGTAATAATGTATTGATCCAAGAAGCTTGATTCCCAAGTTTCAAGTTCATCAGAACCACAGTTAGGGTTTCGCGGAAAAAGTTTACTGTATCTTTGACTTTTGACCAGAACATGCTCCCAAACCCTAGGACATGATTCAATACACCCTATAAAACCTATGAAATCAATCCATCAAGTTTGATTTAGGTCAAGGACTTGATTTCATAGAGGATCGCACAGTTTGGAGTTCATCTGACAAAAACTCAATTGTGCACGAAAGTCAACTTTGACTTTTTGAGATTTTTCACAAATATGGTTCTTTGACCCTAAAATGATGTTAATGTGTGATTTGAATCAACATTCATCAAGAAAATCAAGAAAAGTGGGATAACTTGTAAAAGAGGTAACCATAAAAAACTTAGAAATTTTCTAAGTTATGAAATAAAGTGACCAGGGTACCAACTTCCAAGGATCATAACTTGAGATCCAAACAACCATTTGGGCTGATCCAAAGATGGATTTGTAGCTCTCATGGCATACTTTAAAAGTTTCAACTACACCTCATTCCAATTCCTCATGGATTTCAAGTTATGGAATGGCCAAAATCACAAAAAGTGAAAATGTCACTTTTTTCCAACAATTAGTGAAAATGTCTAACCTCCCAAATTTGCCAAATTTGTACAAATGACAAACAACTCTATCCATCTGAACACATCAGTGAGGGACAAACACTGATCCCAAAACTCCCAAGTCCTTGGAACTAAAAATAGCATGTCAAACCTAAAAAACCCTAAAGAGGGGACAAGACTCCAATATTGTTTTGGAGCATTCAATGGATGCACCAAGGTGGCATGGACTGAGCCATTTCCAACTGAATTCAATCAAGACATATCAAAGACCAAGGGGACCAACAGCCTGTGCCATAACCTCTAGTCAATGGCTAGAGGAGACTTGAGATTCCAAAATGCAACCATTGGCCAAACCTCTACGGAAGTTGTCATTCACTATTGCAGCCAAAACAAACTTGCTCTACTATAAATAGAGCTCAATTGTGCTCAGTTTGAGTACACCAAAGCACTACAACACTTGCTTTCCTCAAAATCTCTTTCTCTAGGCAAAAATACCTTCTTTAGCAAGGTAACTCTGAGTTTTTGAGTTAGAGAGCAATTCCATCACAGCTCATGATCCAAACATATCCAATATGTCATATATAAGTTGTCCAAACTCTCACAAGTGACCTGTAACACCAAAATCAGAAAGTCAACCTCCAAAACCTCAAATTTTGATTGTTTTGCATTTTGCAAGCCATGTCTTGATTCAGTCACTTTGCAAACCAAACAAAGCCTCAAACACACTCAAAATATCATCCTTGAATTGTCCCAAATGGTTTCACACATCTAGAACACCATTTGAGGAAGTTGTTATTTTGGCCATTTTTGCCCCTTTTGCAAGAAAGGGCCATTTTCCATTCCTGAGGTTTCCAGCTGGTTCCAATCATCCTAAAAGCTTCTAAAGGATCATTTAAGAGTGTTCAAAGCATCAAAACATTTCTGGAATAAGGCACTTGACAGATTGCCCAAAAAGCTCCAAAAGAGGTAAGCATCTCAACTTGCACTCCCTGAAATATGCCTTGCTTTGAGGTCCACTGATCATGCATCTCTTATACATCTATATGTGTTGTGTTTGCACCAATTTATCATGTAATTCATGCCTGTACCAAGAGGTAGCACAGAAAATGTAAAATATGGCGTATTTCAAAACCACTATCGGTTTTTGAGAAGGATTTGTTTTCTCAAAAAACTACCAGCACCATTGGATTCCTTGTGAAATTCTAGGCCAGATACATATAAATTTTGTCTCCATCCATGGAGAAATGAGAAAGTTATGGCCTTCACGTTTCTAACCAAAATCTTGCCTTGCCTTGCCTTGGGCCAGGCCAAAATACAAGGCAAACCTTGTATATTTGTGGTTGTGTTTCAATACACGGATGTATCACCACCCCAGTGGTAAGGCGCGCGCCCTGAACACAAGAGGTCTGGGGTTCGAATCTCCCTCGCCCCAGATCCTCTTTTTTACCACTTTTCCATATTTTTATTAATTTTTATATTATTTTTAATGATTTGCAAAATTAATAACTCCCTCAATTTTAATTATTTTTTATTGGTTCTTTTTGCAAAAAATCACAAAAATGTTGAAATATTTTATTCCACAAAAAAATCAAATTTATATTATTTATTTAATATAATTGGTATTTTTGTGAATAAATTCATTTTTAATTGTTTTTAAACATTTTAAAAGTGAATATTTATCTTGAAAATCAAAACCAAATGAGTTTTAATTCATCTTGTGATTAAAACCTCATTTTTCAAACCTTAAACAAAAATCACAAGTGGTTTATCCAAACTTATTTGCTATTTTTATCATTTTTATTGATTTTCTTTAAATATTTACTTTTAAGGAAAACAAAATTAGGGTTTCTTTGAGTTTCCCCTCATCAAATCATTTTCAAAATTTTTGGGCCTCTTGGTAGAGTGTAAGACCCATTCCTTGGTAAATACAAACCATTTTTTTTGGGCCTCAGATGTTGTATAAGTCCTGTTGTATTTTCAAAATCATGGCGCGATCGTCGCCTTTTAAAACAAAAGAACCTTGTGTCAACCCTCGTGTTATACGCCCCATCCCTTTTCTAAAAAATTTGGGCCTATAATAGAGTGTAAGACCCAATCCCCTTTTAACCAAAGCCTTTTTGGGCCTCACATATTGTATGAGTCCCTATGTGTTAAAAGATAAGCTCTCGGCACGATCGCCAGTTCAAAATAAAACCCTGGGCCTCTCCTTGAGCTGTAAGCCCCATCACTGATACAAAAAACATGTGGGCCTCTAATAGAGTGTAAGACCCAATCCCCTTGTACATAAAAACTTTGTGGGCATCACTTATTGTATAAGTCTCTCTGTACAGTTCTCAAAACAACGGTGCAATCATCGTTAAACCTTGGGCCTCTCCTTGAGCTCTAAGCCCCAACAATCATTTCAAAGCACTTTCTCCTTTGATTTTGAATATAATATTGTTATCAAAGCTTTCTTTGTTGAACAACTAACCAAACAGTATGGAAGCTCTACAACCGAGTAAGTGTTTACCTGCTTTCTTTACCCGCTTTAACATATATAACTGTATTGTGGAGTTGTTTCACTGTAAGTCTTCTTTCACATCCTTTTATATACTTGTCAAATATCAACTGTGTAATACTAGTATAGTTATTTTAGAGTTTTCCTCGGAAACTACGTCTAGAACTAGGTAAAGCCTTGTTGGTCACTCTTAAATACAACAAAACTAGATCCCCCATAGGATTACCAGACACAGTCTTCCCTTCTCTTGGGGTTAAACAATATGGAACAAAGTGAAACGCAGCATTCTCAGTGAACCCTTTCTTAGACTGTCACTTGTAGAAATCATCAAAGAGACTCTACTCCCCAGAGTTGATCTATTCTCCGTGAATAGCATCTCTTGAGTTTCTTCCAAATCCAAGAACTTTCCTGGCTTGATCTATTCTCTGTGAATAACATATCTGGAACTTCTCTTAGTTTGGGGACTCACAGGCTTCCTAAAAGCATCCTCGCCTCCTCTTGGGTGTTGTACAAGGACCCTTCGGCTTCTTAGAAGTTCTCATGCCTTCTCTTGGGCTTAATACAAGGACCCTGATGACCTCTTAAAGGTATAAGACAGAACTTAGTCATCCTTTGCTAGAGCAGTCTTTCTAGTGTAAAACCTCCGGTCATTTTTAGGGTTGATACTCATCCCTTAACACCCGTGCCTCCTCTTGGGCATTGTACAAAAGATAAAACTCTAGACTTGGACAGTCTACAACCCATTGAGTCTCAAAGACATTCTCAAGTTACTTTCAAATATAGGAAAAAACACTGATCACTTTGAAACCTGGTCTCTCTCATGAGAGTTCCCCACACTTGGACTCGCTTCAGGATCTCCAGAATCCACGGCGGTAAAATAGCCTCCTCTTGGGCTTTGTACAATGATTCTCCCTAGAAGAGTTAAACCTTTTCAGAGTCTCTTGTTGAGTCAGTCTCCTTTTTAGCCTCCGTCTTGGGCTTCGTACAAGACACATATTAAGTCACTCTCTTGTTGAGTATAAAAGACTCTCTTGTTGAGTCAATAACTTTTTAGCCTCCATATCGGGCTTCGTACGAGATACTAAAACACTCTCTTGTTAAGTATAAAAGACTCTCTTGTTGAGTCAATCACCCCTTTTAGCCTCTATCTCGGGCTTTGTATGAGACATCAAATAACTCTCTTGTTGAGTATAAAAGACTCTCTTTTTAAGTCAACCTTTTTAGCCTCCGTCTTGGGCTTTATACAGGGCATATAAAAAAGACTCTCTTGTTGAGTCACTTCCCTTTTCGCCTCCATCTCGGGCTTCGTACGAGATAATAAAAGACTCTCTTGTTGAGTCACTTCCCTCTTAGCCTCTATCTCGGGCTTCGTACAAGACACTAAAACACTCTCTTGTTGAGTATAAAAGACTCTCTTGTTGAGTCAATCTTCCTTTTCGCCTCTATCTCGAGCTTTGTACGAGACATTAAATGGCTCTCTTGTTGAGTATAAAAGACTCTCTTGTTGAGTCAAACCTTTTAGCCTCCGCCTTGGGCTTCATACTTGACACATATAAAAGCACTCTCTTGTTGAGTCATTCACTTGTTAGCACTCTCTTGTTGAGTCAACCCTTTTAGCCTCTATCTCGGGCTTTGTATGAGACATATAAAAACACCCTCTTATTGGGTCAATAGCCTCCTCTTTGGCTTTGTATAGAGAAATTCCCGGTTGAGTCAATCAACCTTTTAGCATCAATTTGTGCTTTGCTCACAGCATACAAACATCAATAACTCCTCTTTAGAGATGACAAGTTCTCTCTCAGTCAAACCTTTTAGCTTCACATCTTGGGCTTTGAACAAGATACAAATCACCTTTAACTTCATGTCTTGGGCTTTGAACAAGACACCAAAACAACCTTTTTCCTCCCTTAGAATAGGAGGAACTACGTTCGCTCTGATTTCCCTGTTTCGTTAAACGGGAAAACGTAGGCATAAGATTGAAAAATCTTAGCGAGCACACTAATCAAAAACCCAAAATCCAGTATCTCCACCAAATCAACCCAAAAGCATCAAATCTAAACACATTACCAAAAGCCTCACAAATAGTCCGAACACTGTGTTCTTAACAAAATAACCGAAGAGTGGCCCACATCTTAATAGCATCTGTAAATCAACAGTTTTGACTGTTTAACCTCAGTTTGCGAGCAGGGTTAATTGGAGACATCTATTTCCCTTCCTTAATCAGCTTAACATGTTCAAAAATGAATCGAACTGTAGTACCCAAGCGATGGTGCTTCAAGACCACAAAAATCGTGCTACAGAGAAAAATGGTGCCCATTGTGGGGCCCTCTTCTCTTTCTCACAATCTTCGGTAGAAAACCCTGAGTTCACGAAGTATCACAGAAATGGCGACTCTGCTGGGGAGTCATTGTCTGTATAGGATCATAAGACTAGAGGTCTAGGATGATTAAGACAAATATATATATATATATATATATATATATATATATATATATATATATATATATATTGTTTTTCCTAATTGATATCTGTGTTTATTTTTTCTGCTAATGGGAATGTGTGTGATGCCGCATGTGGAAAGATTGAGTATACATCTAAGATAGGTGATGGCAATACTGGTAATCTTACTGGGAGTGAATTCCATCTAAGAGTCCCCGGTCGACCATCAAACTCAATGGAGACTCCCTTTGCAGATACATTGCCTATACGACTTCGGCTATTGAAAGTAGTGTGGTCGACTGGGTTATCTGAGAAGCTGAGATTTTTAGTAGACTAAAACCATTTTGTAGTGCGGAAGCTATCGGAAATAGTTATCACGCGATACTACCCTCATTTGAGGTCACTCTAGGATACATCAGCTCGCTGGCGATCTGCTTGCTGTTGTTATCCCAAGAGGGATAAATGATTTTGAGGACAGGTACAAAAAATCACCAGTATAAACCTTTGGGGGGGGGGGGGTTGAGCTTTGACTTCATGACACCGGCCCTTTGACCCCATGTTTTTTCTATGTTTTTGTGTGTTGCATTCATACATTCATTTAAAAAACATTAAAAAAAATTCTCTTCCAGTCTCTCTTTTTCAAATTAAACTGAGACAATGATTGTAAATGTCAGATAAAGAGATTGCGTAATGGATTTCGGTAGAAGAAAGACTCATAAGTATACCTTCAAGGTTCCAAAGTTAGAGGATTTGAGAGCTAAGTATGGAGGACTGTTGTCTCTATTAAGGATCCATGTAATTGAGGGATTACTTGTTACGCTCATTCAGTTCTATGATCCATTTTATCACTGTTTCACATTCCCAGATTATCAGCTCACACCAACACTGGAGGAGTATTCTCACCTGGCTGATCTGCATATCACTGATCAGGCTCCTTTTTCTGGACTGGAAGAAATTCCAAAAGATCAAACCATTCCAAGAGCAATTTATTTGGACGAATCAGAAGTCAGGACTCACATGACCACTAAGGGTGGCATCCAAGGTTTGCCAGCCCAATTCTTGAAAAGAAAGCCCTATACTTTGCCCATATAGGGAACGTGACCACTTTCGAGAGCATCTTTGTTTTGCTCACCTACGAGTTATTTTTGTTTCCCAACATCGATAACTTTGTAGATATCAATGCCATTAAGATATTTCTGATTGGAAACCCTGTACCAACCTTGCTCGCAGATGCGTATCATTCTGTACACTTAAGGAATTTGTACAGCGGAGGAATGATCACATGCTATGTACCCCTACTGTACAAATGGTTCATTTCTCATTTACCCAAGTCTGCTGCATTTTGGGATCAAAAGAATACTTTATGTTGGTCGCGAAGAATCATGTCTCTTACTAACTCTGACATCAATTGGTACAATCGAATCTATGACAGGATCAGAATCATTAACCGTTGTGGAAATTTCCCAAACGTACCCCTTATAGGAACTAAGGGAGGAATCAACTATCATCCGGTGTTAGTCCGTCGTCAATTCGGATACCCAATGAGGCATGTTATGCGTAATGCTCATCTGGAAGGTCTTTTCTTCAAGGAAGGGGAAAATTACAGGGCACTAAAGACAGAAATGGTGCATGCTTGGAAACACGTTCATAGGAAAGGAAGAGAGTCTCTAGGAAAACCGGATTGTGTCTCGGTGGAGCCTTATCTCCACTGGGTACAAACTAGAGCTCTCAAACTGAGGATGCCTTACCCTCATCAGGAAGTTCTTCTGTTAAGGGACCCCATCCTTTATTTTATGTCTGATACGGAAAAACTTCAAGTTACTCTCAACAAAGTTCAAGAGGAGAGGAGGTCTTGGAGGAACAAGTATCGCATTCTCAACGTGGAGTGTAAGAAAATACAGCAGCTTTAGAAAATTAGGATGACCAAAGAAATTTGCTCGCTCCTTTCACTTGGCAAAGGAATGATAACCCGACAACGGCTCAAGAGCCCCCGTCAAAGAAATGGAAAGCACCAGAACCAGCACCTGAGCTCTCCTCAGAGAGGACTTAGGATCCATTAGTTTAGATATTTCCTTTTACATCACTTTGTAATCTACTGTATTTCCATTTCTGCAATCTTTCAAATTCAATAAAACGGGGTTTCCCCCACTGTGTGATATTTGCAATCAAAATTGTCGAAGTTTCTTTTGATTAACATTATTGATCGTACCTGGATCAGACAGTTACAGGTGGCCAACGACGTCCGTTGAGCTCCGGCTCCGGTGAGGTTGAAGGACGGCGAGGGGGGGGGGGAGGGGGGTGGTGTACCTGCAAGGTACTCTGACGCTCAAGTTAGTGAGTGCACAGAGTAACAACAAATACAAAGAGTGAGAAAAGTGACTTAACCTGACCCTCTCAAGTGAGAGAGTATTTATAGAGAGCCCCCGGCGCGGGGCCAACGGTTACTTGCGTTGGGCTGGATTGTCAGGCCCAATCCAAGTAACTGCCAGGGCTTACGTGGCATAGTGAAGACCAGCACGTGGTCTTCGCCCTGGGGTAACCGTTCCTAGATTTCTGGGATTAGGGCAGACCGAATCCTGCGGAAGTGGGAGGTTACTTGGAACGTGCCCACGTGGTACAGACCGTTAGACACTCCTCGCGGGGGAGGAGTCTTCTGTGTCGAGGAACTATCAAGCCGTACGACGGACATGGCCTCGCGGGGAGGAGTCATGTCTGTCGAGGAGTGACGTCTGTCATACTCGCGGGGAGAAGCTGGTATGTCGGGGATGTACCTATCTACCGGGGGTGCGAGGCCCTCCTGCCCTGTTGACCCAAGTGCCCGACACTGTAAAGTGCTCGGGGGAAACGTGGGTATGCTTGCAGTAGTCAAGTGCCCCGCAGAGGGGTCTTATTGGGCCTCCCCATGCTATGTGGGTTGGGCCTGCTTGACTGTTGGGCAGCCTCGGCCCAGTCCAGAACAGGAGCCCCCCAAGTCGTTGCTCTGATCGTGGCAGAGTGATGACTTAAGGGTTATTGTATGTCGAGGATACGCTAAGAGAGGAACCGAGGAGGTCGATATCCTATGCGAAATTCCTTCGGCCGGATGAGCGTCGGGCGTCGGACAGATGTGTCTGGTCGTATGGTCGGGGAGATGAAGGGTTTCGGATTTGAAGCGTTGAGGAAAACCGAAACGACACGCGTGGGGAGACGGGTGGCTGCATGCGTGCCACGTGTCGCCTGCCATCATTACCTAGGGAGGCTAGGGCGGCTGGCTAGGGTAGCGCACTCGAGTGCCCTACGCCCCTCGGGTCTCGCGAGAACCGCTTATAAAAGCCGCTCCCCTCGCTCATTCTCCACTTTTCCGCTTCTCTCTCAAGAAACTTTCTCCCTCTCTCTCTAACCTCTTCCGCCATAGCTCGCCGCCGTTAATCGCCGGGCACTCTCTGTCGGAAGCATTTCCTCCACTAGGACCGCCGTTCGCTGCCGTACCACAGCCGGAAACCTCTGTGCCGGAGCCCTACACCGCCGCTTACCAGGTATTTGCTCCAAATCGGACCTTTATTTTGCGTTTTTCTTTGATTTTAACTAGTGTAGGGCGTTTCCTTGGTGAATTGATGATATTCCCATGAGAAACGAAGGGATTCCTGGCGAATACGGCGGGAATCTTTAGTTGTGGAGAGAGAGAGTGCGAAGATTCTTGCTCGCTTTTGATGAATGTCTCGGGGATCAGGGACGAACACGTCGGGGATCCGTTGAATGTCTCGGGGTCCTTGATAATCAGTATATTTGTTAGTGCCGCGGGGACACGGGGCAGAACCTTCCGGGGAGACGATGAGTTCCCCGGTGGGCAAGTTGATCCTCGGCCGATCTCGTCGGGGAGTTGAGAAAGCCTTGCCCCTTCTTCGCCCGTTCGCTTGAACAGCGGTGGAGGGGTGAATTTGATACGACCAATCGAATTCACCGTTTCCTTCTGCTTTTCAGGTAAATGGACGATTTGGCTGCAGAGGTGGCCGCAGGATATTTCGAGGAAAATGACGACGACCAGCCTGACTCCCCCATGGCTCACATGGCCTTTGCGCAGGAGAGGCCGCTCGAGGACTGGGTCTGTAGCGAAGCCCTTGAGATGTCGTCCATCTTCGTGTACCCGGATGTGGGCGATGCTTTTTGTACCGTCGAGCACCGACTAATCGGCAGTGGTCAATCCTGGAAGGTTTTTCGTCCCGAGGAGCATCACCGGATATGCTCCCCTTACCGGGGAATGCAGGTCCCCTTATACGAGTTTATGTTCGAGAAGGCGGGGTGGAGGCTGCCTTTCACGGATTTTCAGGAGGGGATCTTTGACTGGTTGAAGTTGGCCCCTTCGCAGATTCATCCGAACTCGTTGGCCTTCATCCGGGCCTTCGAGCTCGTATGCAAATATTTGGAGATCGTGCCGACCGTTCGCCTTTTCTTCCGCATATTCCACCTCCAACGGTCGTCGGTCGGAGGTCGACACGGCTGGGTGTCCTTCAAGCAGAGCAAGGCGTTGTTTCACACTTACTTGGATTCCATCCGGGATTTCAAGTTCCGCTATTCTACGTGAAGTCGGTCACCCTCGAGGCGATATATTCATTGTACCGGAAAGTCACCCGCGAGGTCGACGGTCGTTCCGAGGAGGTGCTGGTGCCGAAGTTTCCTCTGTACTGGACGGAGGAACACTTTAAGAAAGGAGTTGACAAGTATAAAATGAAGCCTGTTCAGATGGAGGCCTACGAGCGGGAAGCCTACGATAAAATCGTAGCTTTCGTCGACAGCTTTACCGAAGCTCGACATGAGACGCTGGACGGCCAGCCTATAATAGGTGCAGATGGGCAGGTGAAGAAAGAGCGTCGCCTGATAAACACCCGCGTTCTGCTCGAGACCTTCTCCGACGAGGAGGCCATCGAATTGTTAGGTGGTGAAACATCCTCGCTTTAGGTCTTCCCCGTATCTGTGTTTCTCGCCTTACTAACGCTTTCTTTCCTTTTGCAGGGACAATGGCCGGAGCCGAGGAGAGATTGAAGAAACTGAAAGCGAAGAGGGCCCG
Organism: Lathyrus tuberosus; assembly: GCA_022829125.1. Taxonomy (NCBI): domain Eukaryota; kingdom Viridiplantae; phylum Streptophyta; class Magnoliopsida; order Fabales; family Fabaceae; genus Lathyrus; species Lathyrus tuberosus. Next base: position 5,228,784 of record JALAZF010000435.1, read on the forward strand.
GGAAGCGCAGGCCCGGGAAGAGGCGTCGCGCTCCAAAGATCAGGAAGTTGTCCCTTCTGGGGCCCCGCACGAGGGTGTTTCCACAGCCGCTGCCCCCGAAGGATCCACTCAGTCTCAGCCTGTTGCCGCTGTGTCAGGGACCGCGGGTGACCGCACAACTCCTGCGGGAAGCCAATCCCCGACTACCCAAGGGACTCCGAAGAGGCAGCGCGTTGCGGAGGTCGTCGACCTGGTCGGTGAAGACAGTCCCCCGGTTCCTTCCAGCTTTGACCTTCCCCCCTGCCATCAAAAACCTCACTTCTTCTCCGAGGTCACTTATCCTCGCACCCTTCCCTCCGAGATCCAAACCGTGCTGGGGACCGCTACTGAAGTGAGGAGGAAGATGCTTTTTGAGGATCTGTCGGCCGTCATGCGTATCTGCTCGACTGCCATCATTCTAAATGACGAGACCCGCCCTGCTGCTGAACTGGCCCGCCTGTAGGAGGTGCTGGATACCTTGGGCGCTGAGATGCTCGGCATGCGCAAGTAACTAAAAGAGTGCCGAGATCTGAACAAAGAGCAAAGCGAGCAGCAGCAGTTGGTCGAGGCCAAGCTTAAGGAAGCTGAGGAGACAAAGAAAAGCCACCTTGCCCGAATCGCTGAGCTGGAGTTGGAGGAGAAGCGGCTTAAGGTAAGGATTGCCGAGTTGGAAGATGCGGTGCGGCCAGCCGAAGGGGAAACTGAGGAGGACAAGCTCCTAACTACTCGTGCGGCGTTTGTGGCACAGCTCCAGAAGCTTGAGCAGGATCTCCGAGTGTCCGAGGATGATTCTATCGAAACCGCGGGTATAGGGTTCCGTAGTGCCGTGGCGCAGCTTCGGGTTCTCAACCCCGACCTTGTCATTGAAGGGATCGACCCAGACGCTGAGGTGGTGGATGGCCAGATCGTGTATCCTCTGTGGGAGAACGACATTCATGCGCACGAGGAGCCTGACGGGACCGCAGCTGAGTAGGTTTTTATCTTTGTTTTGGTCGGCCTGCGAGCCGTTTTGTTTCGCCCGGCTTGTGGGCTTAGCTGATGTACTTTTTGCATAATGGTTATTTTCGCCCGGCTTGTGGGCTCATATTTGTAACTTTTTGGACCAAGTGTTTTGCCCGCTATTCGTACTTTATAATATCTCTTTGTTAATTTTCCTTATGTGTGATGTGGTGTTTGTTATACTTTATTATTTGTTATACTTTATTATTTGTTATACTTTATTTTTGCCTAAGTAATAAGGCTTCGGGATTTGCTCGACCTTGATCGTCCCTGACCGCGTGGAGAGCTGGTCGGGCGGCCGGAGGAGTACTCCGACCTTCAATGAGGCTAAGAGCTTGGTCGAGGTCCTAGTCTCGTGGCATAAACTTCCCATCGCAAGCTGGGTGTTATGCCCAGTTGGCACGACGACGGTGGGCCTCGATCGAGGTATCCCCGCCAGATCAAATGTCCTCGCGCACACACAACGCGGTCTCTGATCATCGTGTTCTTATAGGGGTGTCGCGCTTGTACCCCAGCGCGTCCCCGTATCGCGGTGCTAGTGAGCCGCGGGCAGTGTTTAACTGTAATATTGTTTTAGCTTTTCAGCGTTCCATGGTCGAGCAAGTTCTTCCCCGTGCAGATTTTCGAGGAAATAGGCTCCTGTCTCCGTTTTCGCGCAGACGCGGTACGGGTCCTCCCAGTTCGCGGCGAGTTTGCCTTCTCGCGAGTCTTTCTGGTTCCTTCGTAGGACGAGGGTGCCCACCTGAAAATCACGTTTAATGACTCTGTCATTATAACGTAGTGTTATTTTTTGTTTAAGTGACGCCTCTCGGAGAGAAGCGCCTGAGCGTGTTTCCTCCACGAAGTCGAGTTCTTCCCTCAAGGCTTCGTCGTTCGTGTTCCCGTCGAGGGGGGCTTCCGTCCTCCTCGAGGGTTCTCTGATCTCCACGGGGATCACTGCCTCCGTTCCATAGGTCAAACGGAAAGGGGTCTCCCCGGTCGTGGAGTGTGGGGTTGTTCGGTAGGCCCAGAGAACGCTGTGTAGCTCTTCGACCCACCGTTGTTTGGCGTCGCCCAGTCTCCGTCTTAATCATCGAAGGATCACTCTGTTAGCGGCCTCAGCCTGCCCGTTAGTTTGAGGGTGCTCGACCGACGTGAAGTGCTGCTTCGTGCCTAGTTTTGTGACGAAGTCTTGGAAGTTCCTGTCGGTGAACTGGGTTCCGTTGTCCGTGACGATGGCTTGAGGCACTCCGAACCGGGCGAGGATATTTCTTTTGTAGAAACGAAGTATGTTGAAAGCAGTGATTTTGGCCAATGCTTCTGCTTCAATCCACTTTGTGAAGTAATCTACCCCGACGATGAGGTATTTGTTTTGATACGACCCCTGGACGAAAGGCCCGAGGATATCCATCCCCCACCATGCGAACGGCCACGGGGAGGATAGCGTCGTGAGTTCGCTGGGGGGAGCGAGGTGCATGTCCCCGTGCCGCTGGCATTTATCGCACTTCTTGACGTGCTCCTTGGCGTCTTGTTGCATGGTCGGCCAGTAATATCCTGCCCGGAGTGCTTTACGAGCTAGCGATCGCCCGCCGAGGTGCTGCGCATTGATTCCCTCGTGGATATCCTGGAGTATGCCGGGGACCTTGGTATCTTCGACACATATGAGGAGGGGAATAGAGAATCCTCGCCGGTATAGCTTATCCTCGACTATAGTGTACGAGCATGCCCGTCTCTTGACCATTCTAGCTTCTTTGGGGTCTTCGGGCAGTTTGCCCGTCGTGAGGTATTCGTATACCGGGGTTATCCAGCAGCCGCTGTCCCCGATGGCGTTGATATTCGAAACCATACCTGGTTTATCAACGCTCGGGTGGGAAAGGACCTCTTGTATGACGGACTTGTTTCTGCCTTTCTTTTTCGTGCTTGCTAATTTTGACAGGACGTCTGCCCGGGGAATGTGAGTCACTTCCGCCGAGGTGAACTTCTTCATCTTCTCTTTTACCAAGGCCAAGTATTCTATGAGACTGTCGTTCTTGGCTTGGTACTCTCCTCGGACTTGCGAGGCTACGAGCTGGGAATCGGTGAAAAGCTTGACCTCCTTGGCGCCAAGGTCCTCGGCCAGCCTGAGTCCCGCAAGGAAGGCCTCGTATTCGGCTTGGTTGTTCGAAGTCGGGAAAGCCAGTTCGAGGGACACCTCGATGAGGATGCCTTCCTCGTTTTCGAGGATGATTCCCGCTCTGCTTCCTTTCGGGCTGGATGCTCCGTCGACATAGATTGTCCATTTCTGCGACCCGTTGGCTGAGGGTTCTGGGACGGTCATCTCTGCTACAAAGTCGGCCAGCACTTGTGCCTTCAAGGCTTTCCTCCCTTCATATTGGATGTCGAATTCGGCCAGCTCGAGTGACCACCTGAGCATCCTCCCCGCCATATCCGGTCGTCTGAGGAGTTGCCTGATCGGCTGGTTGGTCCTCACGACGACGGTATGGGCGAGGAAGTAGTGGCAGAGTCTTCTGGCCGCGGTGACGAGGCCCAGTGTGACTTTCTCGATCTGTTGATACCTGAGCTCGGGGCCTTGGAGAGCTTTGCTCGTGAAGTAAACTGGCTTCTGTCCGTCTGGTGTTTCCCGAATGAGGACGGCGCTGACCGCTTCGCTCGTGATCGTAAGATATAAGAAGAGTGTTTCCCCGTTCTCGGGTCGCGAGAGGACCGGGGGTTGCGATAGGACTTGTTTCAAATGTGCGAGCACTTGTTCGCATTCCTCGCTCCACTCAAACTCTGCTTTTTGCCGGAGGAGTTTGAAAAAGGGGAGTGCGTACTGTGCGGATTTGGCGACGAACCGGGAAAGGGCGGTGAGCATTCCGTTCAATGATTGTATTGACTTCTTCGAGCCCGGAGTAGGGAGCTCGGAAAAGGCTCTACACTTGTCGGGGTTTGCCTCGATTCCTCGTTCCGTGAGGTAAAATCCGAGGAACTTTCCTGCCCGGACACCGAAGGTGCATTTGTCGGGATTAAACCTCATACGGCATCTTCTCGCCGTGTCGAACACCTTCTTGAGGTGCGCGGCGTGGTTGACTTCTTCTGCAGACTTGATGATCATGTCATCCATGTAGACTTCGAGCATGTCTCCTATTTCAGTCCGAAAGACCTTGTTCATCATCCACTGGTAGGTCGCACCAGCATTCTTCAGACCGAAAGGCATTACGTTGTAGTAGTAGTTGCCCGACGCGGTCATGAAGGCCGTGTGTTGCTTGTCGACCTTGTCCATGGGAATTTGGTTGTATCCTGAATAGGCGTCCATGAAAGATAGTAGTTTGTAACCTGCAGAATTGTCGACCAGTTGGTCGATGTTAGGCAAGGGGTAACAGTCTTTCGGGCAAGCCCGGTTAAGATCAGTATAATCAACGCACATTCTCCATTTTCCATTATTTTTCTTAACAAGTACAACGTTGGACAGCCATGTCGTGTATTTGGCTTCCGAAATAAAATTTGCCTCTAGGAGGTCTTTTACAACTTTCTCAGCAGCCTCCGCTTTCTCGGGAGACTGCTTGCGCCTACGTTGTGCTACGGCTCTAGCGGCCGGATCTACTGCGAGCTGATGGCAAGCCACCTCGGGGTCGAGGCCAGGCATCTCGGATGCGCTCCACGCGAAGAGGTCAGCGTTCTCCCTCAGACATGCTTTAAGCTGCTCTTTGGCTAGGTCGGGGATCCCGGTGCCGATCTTCACGTTGCGATCTGGACCGCCTCCGATGGCCACGAGCTCGAACTCTCCATCTGGGATGGGGCGTGTTGGGTGGAGAGGCTGCCCGTTGTTTTCCGCCCGGTGGTCGTGGTCTTCGACCCTGTCTTCATCGGGCTCGCCGGAGAACCAGCTGTCGAGGTCGACCACGTTGACGCGCGGGAGAGGTACCTGTCCGACGTCCTGGGGTGGTTTGGCCACGACCTTAAGTTTGGGACCAATGGAACTTAGGCCCTTGACGGCGGTATCGAAGCATCTCCTAGCCGCGTCGATGTCCCCGTGCATCGTCACTACCCGTCCCCTTCTCGTGTAGTACTTCATTTTGAGGTGGACCGTTGACGGGACCGCCGTGAGTTCAGCAAGGGTGGTCCTTCTGAGGATGCAGTTGTAAAGGGATGGGCATTCAACCACCAGGAAACGGATCTTCACCTGTCGGGCCGTGTCTTCGGCCCCGAACGTAACCATTAGCTCCACGTAACCCCATGGTCTGGTGGTGGTTCCATTGAACCCCTGTAGGTCTGACCCGACGTACGGGGTCAAATGCCTCTCGTCCAGCTGAAGGGTCCCGAACAGATGAGAATACATGATGTCGACCGAGCTCCCCTGGTCGACTAGGATTCTTCAGACGTCAAAGTTCGCCATTTGGGCCCTGACCTGGAGGGGAATAGTGGCGTTTGGTGCTCCCCCGGGGAGTTCTTCGAGGTAGAAGGTGATGGGATTGGAGTTTCCTCGCACTTTCTCGAGGGTGGTCGCCTTCGACGATATCGTGGATTCCAGCTCGTCAAACTTTCGTTTGATCGACCCAACCGATATTTTCCCGGGGTCGCCTCCGGAGATAACCATTGCTTTGGGGAAGCCTTCCCAGGTACTACGGGCCGTGACGGGGCCTTCGTCGGGGAAGGTCGCCCACATGTTGCGGATTACCTCTTCGCCCTCGATGATTGGGGGGACGAAGAAGTCCTCGGGTCGAGTGACGCTGAGGGCGACCTGAAGTTGGCTGTCGCCAGGAGGGGGTGTTGCCTCCTCGACGTTCTGTGATTCCTTTGAGCTGGGACGAGGAGGGTCATTCTGCTAGGCATATTTCTTCAAGTGCCCTTCTTTGATGAGAATCTCAATGGCATCTTTGAGGTGGATGCAATCTTCGGTCACGTGCCCGTGGCTTCTGTGGAACCTGCAGTACTTAGATTTGTCAACGTTTGGTTTGGGAGCCGCGGGCTTTGGGAAGCGAACTCCTCCTTTCACAAACTCGGAATTCTGGCAGTCTGAGAGGATCCGGGACCGGGAAGTGTTGAGCGGCGTGTACTCCGTGAATCGGCCAGCAGGCCCGCGCTGTTCCTGGGGATCTCGATTGCGGTTTTCTTTCTTCTTTTCTCCCCCCCGTCGGGGAGAAGCGTCATCGTCTTTGTGGCCGCGGGGGCCTTCTCTGCGTCTTGTCTCAAGAGCGATCTGGGCTGCTTCCGTCTCTTCGAGCTCGATGTACTTCTGGGCTCGAGCGAGAAGGTCTTCGAGACGCCGGGGTCTTCGAAGGCCAATGGATTTGGCAAAGTCCGACCCGGTGCGTAGTCCGTGAATAATTAAGTACTTCTTCATGTCGTCGGTCGTGTGGACCTCGACGGCTTCCTTGTTAAACCTCTCAATGTAATTTCGGAGGGATTCGTTCCTCCCTTGGAAGATCTTTTCTAGGGCAGCCTCTGTCTTCGGGTGTCTTCGAGACGCGGTGAAGTGTTTGGTGAAGCGTTGCTTCAGTTGCTTCCATGACGTGATCGAACCAGGTTCCAGACCCTTGTACCATGTCATGGCTCCCTTCCGCAAGGTGGTGGGGAATAGCCTGCACCTGATGGCTCCCCTGACATTTCGGAAGTCGAGCATCGCTTCGAAACTCTCCACGTGATCGTCGGGGTCGGTCAGCCCGTCGTAGGTCCCCAACGGTGGAGGTTTCTCCATGCCTGGAGGGATTGGGGCGTCCATGATTTCCCACGACAAGGGGGTCCTTTGGTCCTCGTCGTCGCTACCAGCCGGGGATCTCGAAGGTGACCGATGGTGCCGTGGAGGGGAGTTCCTCGAACGGTTCTTTGGTCTCTCTTCGGTCTGCTTGGACTTCTTGGAGATGGTGGCGGCCCTGAGTTCCTTCCGAGGCGGGGAACGAGGGCGTTTCTGGGTGATCGCCGGCTGCGGTCGCTCGAGACGCGGTCGTCGACCAGGGCGTACGGGCGACGGAGTCCGGGAATCCTCGGAAGGGGTCCTTCGCGGGGAAGGAGAGCGGCGAGGCGACGGGGGACGGCGATGTCTTCGCGGGGAAGATCGTTGTGCCCGTCCTTGCTCCAGGGCTTCGATTCTGGTGTTCTGCTGTGCGATCAGCTGATTGGTCTGGTTGATCAATACAAACAGGGCCACGGTGCTTGGGTCCGCGTTGGGCGGCAGAGCCACTGGCTGGAGAGGGGTTTGCTGGTCGTCCGTGCGGACGACGTTGATAGTCGTATCCTGGGAGTCCGGGGAGGCGGTCTGTCCGTCTCTTATGTCGCCTTCGTCGCCGTGGAGGATGATGGCGTCCTCACGGTGGTTCCCGTTCTCCAGTTGCGCGAGCACGGTGTCCAGAGCCTGGTTGATGGTCGGATTGGCCATGTTGGTGATGAATAGAGGAAGCTTTGGTTTATCGAGGAGAAAACGGGGAAGCTTATAAAGTTCCCACAGACGGCGCCACTGATCGTACCTGGATCAGACAGTTACAGGTGGCCAACGACGTCCGTTGAGCTCCGGCTCCGGTGAGGTTGAAGGACGGCGGGGGGGGGGGGGGGGGGGGGGGTGTACCTGCAAGGTACTCCGATGCTCAAGTTAGGGAGTGCACAGAGTAACAGCAAATACAAAGAGTGAGAAAAGTGACTTAACCTGACCCTCTCAAGTGAGAGAGTATTTATAGAGAGCCCCCGGCGCGGGGCCAACGGTTACTTGCGTTGGGCTGGATTGTCAGGCCCAATCCAAGTAACTGCCAGGGCTTACGTGGCGTAGTGAAGACCAGCACGTGGTCTTCGCCCTGGGGTAACCGTTCCTAGATTTCCGGGATTAGGGCAGACCGAATCCTGCGGAAGTGGGAGGTTACTTGGAACGTGCCCACGTGGTACAGACCGTTAGACACTCCTCGCGGGGGAGGAGTCTTCTGTGTCGAGGAACTATCAAGCCGTACGACGGACATGGCCTCGCGGGGAGGAGTCATGTCTGTCGAGGAGTGACGTCTGTCATACTCGCGGGGAGAAGCTGGTATGTCGGGGATGTACCTATCCGCCGGGGGTGCGAGGCCCTCCTGCCCTGTTGACCCAAGTGCCCGACACTGTAAAGTGCTCGGGGGAAATGTGGGTATGCTTGCAGCAGTCAAGTGCCCCGCAGAGGGGTCTTATTGGGCCTCCCCATGCTATGTGGGTTGGGCCTGCTTGACTGTTGGGCAGCCTCGGCCCAGTCCAGAACAATTATTAATTAATAATAATCATTGCATATCATTCATCATTCTCACACAAACGCGTTCTTCTTCCCTACGAATCTCACGTTTGTGTCTTGATTCTAGAGTAAAACTGTCTCATTCGTACAATACTCAGGCCAATCAATAAAAGAAAATGGATGATCTCGAGGAAGAGAACAGAGGGTTGAGGGAAGAGATCGACACTCTGAAAGAAGATCTTAGAAGGCTTCATAACGACATGCAAGCTCTAGCAGAAGCTCAGATGCAACAACAACGGACTGTGATCTCAGAGACCACATCAACGCCCATATTTGAGAAGTCTGATCCTAGGTACAAAATGCCGAAAGATCGTCCCTGGGGCATGCCGCTCAACTATATCCCAGAAGGATATATTCTGCTGATCATGGAAGATCTGGAAACTGCAACAGGAACCGCTGGGCCTGAAGGTTACAAACTTCAGGAAAGCGAGGATGCCAGGGGCATGACAGTAACTCCTGAAGGTTACAAACTTCGGGAGGCACCAAGAGTCTCTTCCGTAATGACTATACCACCACCTGTGGTACACGCTGTCCCAGAAGGACAGGTTTCCCAGATACCATCTGGTGGAAATGAAAGTATGTTCGACAGAATGAATGAGTTCCAGGAACAGTTCCTGGAAATGCAGAAAGAACTGCAAGACATTCGTGGTCAGGATCTATTTGGAAAGGACACCGCAGACCTCTGCTTGGTCCCCAATGTGAAAGTTCCGCACAAGTTCCAGGTACCCGATTTTGAAAAATACAAGGGTAACTCTTGCCCTCAAAGTCACTTGGTGATGTATGCTCAGTGAATGTCAGCTCAGACAAAGAACCAGGAGCTACTGATCCATTACTTTCAGGATAGTTTAACCGGTGTCGCACTCAAATGGTACTTGGGTTTAAACCGCACTAAGATCGCTACTTTTAGAGATCTTGGCACGGCCTTCATTCAGTAGTATAAGTATAACCTGGACATGGCACCAGACAGAGATCAACTCAGATCGATGTCACAAAAGGACAAGGAAACCTTTAAAGAGTACGCTCAGAGATGGCGTGAAATTGCCGCCCAGATTTGTCCACCTCTTGAGGAAAAATAGATGACAAAGATCTTTTTAAAAACCTTGAGCTCATTTTACTACGACAAAATAGTTGTCAGTGCGCCCAGTGACTTCACCGAGATGGTAGGCATGAGAGTTCGTCTTGAGGAAGCCGTCCGAGAAGGACGTTTAGTTAAAGACGCTGGATCATCAAGTAGTATAAAAAGATATGGTAGTGCTCTCCCTAAGAAAAAAGAGCTGGATATTGGGAATATCTCTCTCAGAAAGCAAAGGCGGCGGTACCAACCAGTAGCAGTTGTAACTCTTGCTATCAACTCTGCGCCTGTTCCTACTATCAACCTCAGGTTGCGCAGAGCCAACCTAATCAACAACATATCAGCAAAGGACACAACAGCCTCTTCAGCAGGCTCGTCCTTAGTACAACAACAATCGTACAACGTGACTGCTAGGGTTCGAACCTATACCAATGTTGTACGCAGAACTGTTTCCGCTCTTACTGGTCAAGGGGCATGTCCAAACCAGGTCTCCTCTTACAGTACCGAAAAATCCGCCCTTTTGGTTCAAAGCGGATCAGACTTGTCCTTACCATCAAGGAGGACCCGGGCATAACATAGAAAACTGTCTCAGTTTCAAATCTGATGTGCAAAAGCTTGTTAGGAGCGGGGTCTTATCTTTCAAAGATACGAATCTGAATGTTCTCACGAACCCGCTGCCTCAACACGAGAAAGCTGCAGTCAATTTGATAGAAGGAGAGTCTAACCACAACTATCAAATTCATGATGTACTCTTATTGAGGACCAATCTGGTCAAGATGCATCGCAGACAGAGCGGGTATGGCCATATACCACCTCACAATTATCATCAGTGTGATATCTGCTCTAAGAAAAATCAAGGATGTTCTGTAGTGCAATCATCTCTACATGAACAATTGGATCTCGGGTAGATCCAAGAGCACCGAATTCGTGGAGTTAACATAAATTATACAAATTCCAACATCATTCAGAGCCACGACATCCGTGCGATGAATGTTAACCTGGTGGAAATGCACTCAAGGCAAAGCCAGTATCATAATCTTCCGCGGCATGATTACGATTCCTGTCTGATTTGCTCGGTAAATAATTAGGGATGCTCTTTTATACAAGAGGCCCTCTAGCGTCAGATGGATCTTGGGTGGATCCAGGACTACCATGATAAAAATATTTATCAGATCAACATGATTCAGATCTTCGATATTCGCTTGATGAATACCAGCTTGGTAGAATTACATGCTAAGCAAGTCCAGCTCGATTTTCTGACTCCGCATAATTATTAGAACTATAAGGATGTTGTGAGAGTGACCAGGGATGTGCTCTCGTTCAAAGAACATTGCAACACTTGTTAAACCATTGGTGGCTTCCGATCTATATGGACGAAGACACGCAACAAGTCAGTATGATCGATGGGAACCCTACTAGACATCAAAGTCAGGATGCTCGATCAATAGAAACAGATCTAGTAAGGTTACACTGTATTCAAAGCGGACGTGGCCAGGTGCCACCATATAAATATGAATGTTGTAGAGTCTGTTCGAAAAATAACCAAGGATGTTACCTCGTGCGAGCAGTCCTTCAGGGTCAGTTGGACCACAAAGAGATTCAACCATATTCAGTTTCGGAGTCCATCGACTGGACGCCAGACTACTTCGCTGATCAAATCAAAGATATTGTTGTAATCTCTGATCGCGAAGGGACCAAAGATGTTTGTGCCATCATCCCTCTAGTTAACGAATCAAAGGTTCTTAGCCAAGAACTGATTGAAGTTACCTACGACAGTCAGAGAAATCAGAAGGCTCCTGTAGTTATCTATCTACCAGGACCATTACCATATGAAATAGCTAAGGCGATCCCTTACAAATATGGTGCAACAATAATTGAGAATAGAAAGGAAATTCCATTACCCTCCGTCGTGAATATTGCAGACATCAGTCGAGTAACACGCAGCGGTCGAATCTTCAACCGAGGAGTTGGAGAACCTAACAAAGAAAAGGAACTTCATACAGAAGCTCCCAATCCACCAGTCGGTCAGTCCAGTGATCCCGACCTTTCAAAAAAGAATGATGAGATGCTGAAGCTCATCCAGAAGAGTGAATACAACATTGTTGATCAACTGTTGCAAACTCCTTCAAAGATCTATGTGTTATCTCCTTTACTCAGTTCCGAAGCTCACAGGGAAGCTCTGGAGAAAGTCTTAGAGCAAGCCTTTGTGGAACAAGATGTAACAATAATGCAATTCGATAACATCATTTCTAACATCACTTCCTGCAACAACTTAGGGTTTAGTGACGGGGAATTTCCAGAGGAAGGAAAAAGCCACAACTTGGCTCTCAATATTACAATCAACTGCCAGGACGATGCTTTAACCAGCATACTGGTAGACTCCGGATCGGCCATCAAACTTATGCCGAAGTCCACTCTAATGTGACTGTCATTCAAAGGATCCCCGATGAGGGGCAGTGAGGTCATCGTCAAAGCCTTTGACAGATCTCGGAAAGCAGTTATCGGCGAAGTCGACCTTCCCATAACTATCGGTCCTCACACTTTCCTAATCACTTTCCAGGTCATGGACGTCCGGGCAGCGTACAACTATTTATTAGGAAGACCTTGGATACACAAGGTTGGGGCAGTCACTTCAACACTGAACCAGAAACTAAAGTTCGTCAAGAACGATCAACTCGTCACTGTCTGCGGAGAGCAAGTCTTGCTCGTGAGTAACTTATCATCGTCTACTTATGTAGAACCCGAGGAGGTTGTTGAAACCCAGTTCCAAGAACTGTCGGTGAGCAATGAGAATCAATCAGAGAAAGGAATCTCTATTTCCTCATACAGAGATGCTCTCGAAGTGATCAAAAGTAACAATACAAAGGGATGGGGGCAGCTTGTCATTCCTACTAATAACAAAACAAAGAAGGGTCTTGGTTTTTCTGCAACCTGTACCCAGACAGTTGCTAACGATGAAAGTCTTCATCCCATTCAGGACTTCTTCCACATTGGAGGTTTCCTTCACCCAGTATCTCTAGCAGTCCATACCATCAACGAGGGAGATCCCTCTGACATAGATGAGGAGTGGAAGTTCTATCTTAACGAGGATGGTAATATGTCTCAGGAAGAGGTGCCAATGCCATTTTGCTATCCCGCACAGAGTCCGAGATATATACCGAGGTTAGATGTCAAAATGATATATGGAGATTGTGATCCGGAAGGATGTCGTGCTCCACCAAACTTATTAGAGGAAGACACTCCAATGAAAGACAACTTTGACCATAACTATTATGGCCCAATGGATGGCCTGCCTATCTGGAAGTCGTACCCAGGAGACTTGGGGCAAGAAAATCAGGAGAACGATGCTTATCAATTGAGCATCATTGAAAAGAATACATGCGTCCCCCCCATGGCATAGGATTAACACTCAGGGCATTCAGAAAATATCCAGCACGACGATGAATTTGCAAAGCTTGCAGGACTAGAATTCATCAACTATGCTTTTCCCGAGGTCAACGTCATCGAGAGAGATGACTCCTCCAGTTCCACAGAAGTGTGGGACACCTTAGGACAACCAAGTGGGAAATTCGACTACTTGGTCAAATACACCACTCCTAAAAGCTCTCGTATCAGGCTCGAAGACATCCTGCCAACTCGATGGGGAGATTTACTTGAGAGCACAAATACTATGCAGAATGCAACAGAAGAGTTCGTCTATGACAACTTTGCCTGAGAAACAGATTCCAACGATCCTGCTCCACCATAAATCAGCGTTATTTTTGAAGACAAATCAAGGAAGGTGCCAGACTTTGTGATTCACCAAGGAGTTCGCTGCCAATGGGTTGCTGTCGATGTCCCGAAAGCCGTTCATAAGTCTAAGTAAATTATCGTCTTTGTTTTAACCTTTCACCTTGCCCAGGTGAAACGGATGTTTTGATAGGGCTTGATTTCTGTAATTATCCCACTTCGCTTTGCCCAAAGCAATAGAGTTTTGTTTTATAGGGTTGTAGTTTCAAGAATCGACTTGTTCATAAATAAAAATAACTTCGTTCTGTAATTTCCGCATTTATTCATGTTTTCTCTTTTCGCTTTTTTATAAAATGGTAATCCTAAAAAACAATTCAATAATAAAAATAAGCAGTTTTCAGAAAAACACTGCACACATTCTTGCATTCTCTCTATCTCTTCTAAAAACAACCATCACATCATGGAGATTGCTTGTTTTAAACCCCATTGAAACATACGGTCCAATGCCTTCTCCCAACTTTGAATTCCCGGTATTTGGGGCTGAAGAAGAAGTTGACGACGAAATTCCAGAAGAGATCTCCCGACTACTCAAATAGGAGAAAAGGTCCATTGAACCTCACAAAGAGCCGTTGGAAACTGTCAACTTGGGTTCAGAGGAGGAAAGAAAAGAGGTCAGAATTGGGGCACTGCTCAGTCCAACAACCAAAGAGAGTTTGACAAAGCTTCTCAAAGAATTTCCCGATGTATTTGCTTGGTCCTATCAGGATATGCCAGGGTTGGATACCAACATTGTGGAACATAATCTACCATTAAGGTCGGAATATCCGCCAGTAAAATAGAGGTTAAGACGGACTCACCCGGACATGGCCATCAAAATCAAAGAGGAGGTACAGAAACAGATCGACGCGGGTTTCCTCGCCACATCAGAGTATCCTCAATGGTTAGCCAACATCGTACCAGTTCCCAAAAAGGACGGAAAGGTCAGAATGTGTGTAGATTACAGAGATCTAAACAAGGATAGTCCAAAGGATGACCTTCCTTTACCACACATTGACATGCTGGTAAACAATACATCAAAGTTCAAAGTTTTCTCCTTCATGGATGGATTCTCGGGCTATAATCAAATAAAAATGGCGCCGAAGGACATGGAGAAAACTTCATTCATCACCCCATGGGGTACCTTTTTTTACAAGGTGATGTCGTTCGGTTTGAAGAACGCCGGGGCAACCTATCAAAGTGTCATGACTACTCTTTTTCATGACATGATACACAAAGAAATCGAGGTATATGTCGATGATAATGATTGCTAAATCTAAGACGAAAGAGGAACATGTGACGCATCTGTCAAAGCTATTCGAGCGGTTGAGAAAGTACAAACTCCGCTTGAATCCCAACAAGTGCACCTTCGGTGTCCGTTCAAGGAAACTCTTAGGATTTATCGTCATCCAAAAAGGAATTGAGGTTGATCCTGACAAGGTCAAGGCCATTCAAGAAATGTCTTCTCCAAAAACTGAAAAACAAGTCAGGGGATTCCTGGGGCGTCTGAATTACATTTCCAGATTCATATTCCTTATGACCGTGACCTGTGCGCCGATCTTCAAATTACTTAAAAAGAACCAGGACTGAGTTTGGTCAGAAGATTGCCAAACCGCCTTCGACAGTATTAAGGAATACCTGTTGAACCCACTAATTCTACAACCTCCAGTGGAAGAAAGACCACTGATCATTTACTTAACAGTCTTGGAGGACTCCATGGGTTGTGTACTTGGCCAACAAGACAAAACAAAAAGGAAAGAGTCTGCCATCTACTATCTGAGTAAGAAATTTACCGACTGCAAGACTCGGTACACTAGGCTTGAGAAAACTTGCTGTGCTCTGGGTTGGGCAGCCAAACGTCTTCGCTAGTATATGATTCGTCACACTACTTGGTTGATCTCTGAAATGGATCCAATCAAGTATGTCTTTGAAAAACCTGCTCTCACGGGAAGGATTGCCCGTTGGCAGATGTTGTTATCAGAATACGACATAGAGTACCACGCTCAGAAAGCCGTTAAAGGGAGTATTTTAGCCGATTATTTAGCTCATCAACCGATTGACGATTAGGAATCAATCGGGTTTGACTTCCCAAACGAAGATGTCATGTATTTAAAAATGAAAGACTGCGATGAACCACTACCCAGTGAAGGGCCAGAAATAGGTTCCCAATGGGGACTAATCTTTGACTGAGCTGTCAATCATTATGGAAATGGAATTGAGGAAATCATCATAACACCTCAGGGTACCAACATTCCTTTCACCGCCAGACTTATATTCAAGTGTACAAACAATGAGGCCGAATACGAAGCTTGTATCATGGGTCTCGAGGAAGCGATCGACTTAAGGATCAAAAACTTGGATGTATATGGCGACTCAGCCCTGGTTATCAATCAAATTTAAGGAGATTGGAACACATACCAATCAGAACTGATTCCTTATAAAGATTATGCGAGAAGGTTGTTACCCTTCTTCAACAGAATCGAGTTTCATCACATCCCTCGTGATGAGAATCACATGGCTGATGCCTTAGCCACTCTCTCTTCCATGATTAGTGTAGGTCAATGGACCAACCTACCTAAGATCGACATAATGCACCTTGAAAGGCCCGCTTACATCTTCATGATCGAAGCAGTCATAGATGACAAACCTTGGTATCACAATATCAAATGCTTCCCTAAAAAATAAGAGTACCCACCTGGGGCACTAAGGAAGCACAGAAAAACCCTCAGAAGGCTGGCAGGAAGCTTCTTCCTGAGCGGTGACACACTCTATAAGAGAAATTTTGACATGGTCTTGCTTCGATGCGTAGACAAACCAGAAGCAGATATGCTGATAAAAGAAATTCACGAAGGATCCTTTGGCACTCATGCCAACGGACACACAATGGCGAGAAAAATTCTGAGAGTAGGGTACTACTAGTTGACCATGGAATTCGACTGCTACAAGTACATGAGGAAGTGTCACAATTGTCAGATATACTCCGACAAAATCCATGTACCGCCTACACATCTCAAAGTTCTCTCTTCCCCATGGCCTTTTTCCATATGGGGAATCGATATAATTGGCATGATTAAACCTAAGGCTTCGAACGGACATCGGTTCATCCTAGTAGCCATTGACTACTTCACCAAGTGGGTCGAAGCAGCATCATACGCTAATGTGACCCGACAAGTAGCGGCTTGATTTATCAAAAACGATATCATCTGCCGTTATGGTGTTCCAAGCCAGATCATTACTGATAATGAATCTAACTTAAACAATAAGACGATGAAGGAGTTGTGTGCAGAGTTTAAGATCGAACACCATAACTCATCTCCCTACCGACCCAAGATGAACGGAGCGGTAGAAGCGGCTAACAAGAACATCAAGAAGATCGTTTAAAAGATGGTCGAAACCTACAAAGATTGGCACGAGATGTTACCCTTTGCTCTTCACGGTTATGGCACATCTATCCACACTTCAACAGGGGCAACCCCTTTCTCTCTAGTGTATGGCATGGAAGCAGTGCTCCCCATCGAAGTAAAGATCCCATCAATCCAGGTATTGATGGAAGCTAAGCTAACAGAAGCTGAATGGTGTCAAAGTCGACACAACGAACTAAATCTGATCAAAGAGAAGCGAATAACGACACTATGCCACGGTCAGTTGTATCAGTAAAGAATGAAGAAGGCGTTTGACAAAAAGGTTCGACCTCGCATCTTCAGGAAGGGAGACCTTGTGCTAAAAAAGATACAATCATTTCTCACTGATTCCCGGGGCAAATGGACTCCGAATTATGATGGCCCATATGTGGTCAAGAAAGCCTTCTCAGGCGGCGCCTTGAAACTTGCAACCATGGATGGAGAAGAATTTTTCTACCCCACAAATGTTGACGTAGTCAAGAAATACTTCACCAAAATAAAATTTAAAAAAATGTCTCGGTGGATTGAAAACCCGAAAGGGTGGTCCAGAAAAAAATTAGAGACATGATAAAAAATCATCCCGATGGATTGGAAATCTAAAAGTACAATCCAGGCAAAAGTTAGGGATAATGGCAAGTAACTACGTCCAACAGGAGCAAATTCCCCATTAGCAGTCATGCCATCGATCAGAAAAGTCCAGTCACGGTCATCTTCGACAGAGGCTCAGGATGTCCAGAATTCAAAGTTGGTAGAAGGATAGTGGTCGTTATGTTTCAATGTAGCCCTTTTCCCTTAAATTGCCATTTTCTAAACTTTGTAAATACTCTATGGAATCACGCGTTTGGCAGATTTCCATCCTATCAATAAAAATTGAGCCCTTGTGCTTTTGTTTGCAATTCTTATTTGTTTTAGCTTTACAGAACGACGTTTTAATATGATTAATGATTCTTGAAATAAAATAAAATGAATTTACTTGTCAAACTTTTCTGCATTTAAAATATAGATGGAAATTTCTTTTGACTCTTGAACATCGAAAGAACATCGATTGCGCCTTCAAAGGTGTTCGAGCTTCAAAGTGCAGAATCAAAGTACTCATTCTAAACAAGTACGCCTGAATGAAGGATCAGCTATGTCAGATGCGAATACTCCATCTGACATCCTTGGCAGAGTTCTTACCTCCTAAGCCCGACCAACGGTTGTTCCCCGTAGGGACTATCTCTCCTAAGCGAGGCAAAATTGCTATCGTGAACCAGTGATACTTTTTATCCCCCGTAGTGGCCGAGTATCCAGCCATGTCCATCTACTAGTCTGTATGTCGCGTCACTTTTGTCAGCATATACATACATACATCATGCATTATTAATTGGCATTCATATTCATATTGCATCACTATCACTCTAGTCGGTCTTGTCCCCTAAGTGATAGAAATCCTCTCAATCGAGTTGTCAGTTCTTTCCTCGTCAGGAAATGTTGTGTCTGAACAATCTCTTTCCTCCAGTTTATTTCTGGCATGAAGCCGGTCCTCGACCACTTTGATAACTTGAACCTCTGAAAAACCAGAAAATGTTCGAAAAATGTCACTCTTCACCATTGAAGATGACACATTCGCTTTCCCGGATTAAGGAAAATCCCCAGAGAAAGCTTCCCAACTAAAGACTCTCAGCAGTGCATTAATTTTTCTCTTCAAGAGAGTCAATGTTAATGAAGTCATCAGCACCTCAAAATTGGATCACATCATATGGCATTTCTTCGAGAAGATCCCGAGAAAAGTATGATGTAAGACCCCAAGTAGAAACAGTCTCTCAAGAGACTCGTTTTCCCCGATAAGAGTCAACAAATGGCATCTCCAACAGACAAGTTTGTACACCTCTACAACTCAGACGACTGGGTTCCCTAGCAAGTCTGACATCAAAAGTTTTTCTATCAAATGGCATCTCCCCAAGAAAATTCGGCGAGAAGTTTGAGGAAAACCGCTACGAATAACGTCCTTTGTCAAGAAATTTTATTGACAAAAGAAACTTAGACAAGTTCCTTGGTAGGAAACTAGGATCGAAGGGAAGTTTATTTCAGAAAACTAAGACCAGTTCCTTGGTAGGAAACCAGGATCGAGGGGAAGTTTACGTCAGAAACTGAAACCAGTTCCTTCGTAGGAAGCCAGGATTGAGGGGAAGTTTATATCTGAAATACAGATCAGTTCCTTGGTAAGAAACCAGGATCGAGGGGAAGTTTATTTCAGAAAACTGAGACCAGTTCCTTGGTAGGAAACCAGGATCGAGGGGAAGTTTTACCTTTTCTAAGCACCATTGCTTATCAAAAGAAGATGGACTGGCAAACTACCATTCATAACCACCATCAAAATTTCGGGTATTCAAATATTTAATCCTCTTGCACCCCGAATGCCCGAATACCTTCGCCATTCACACCTCCGAGTCCAACAAGATTAAATAGGGGCATCTGTCATACCCCAAATTTGGACCACTAAGATTTCCCATCATTGTGCAAATCATCATCACAATGTGGATGAACCATCATGCCTCATCAGTCTCTCCAAAGATGGGTGAGCATTCACTACAAACAGGAATTAGGGTTTCAAGCCCTCTCTGAGCTTCAGACAAAGGATCAATCAAGAATTGTCATGATCTTCAACTTATCTAAACACTCAAACATCCACAAAGGATCAAGAGGACTCCCATATCAAGGGATTAAGCATGAGGTTGCTCCCTTCCAGGTGGATCAAAGCCTCAAGATCGCCAGTGTCACCAAATTAGGGTTTTGGTCGACCAGGGCCTCCAGATGGAAATTTTCCTCTGGGCATAAGCCAATGCTTCAAAGCATAACCTAAGATAATCCATGGGACATCATGGACCCAATAATCAAGTTAATTTAGCCTCAGGGGAAGCATTCATCAAAAATCAGGAATTAGGGTTTCTTGACCTAATTCACCCCTAAGTTGACTTTTGGGATAAAACAGGATCCAAGACCTCAAGACGTGATTTAAGGGTCTCTAATATACCACATTGATCCATTTGCAACAATGGATTAATCCAAGAAGCTTGATTCCCTAGTTTCAAGTTCATCAGAACCACAGTTAGGGTTTCACGGAAAAAGTCAACTGTATCTTTGACTTTTGACCAGAACATGCTCCTAAACCCTAGGACATGATTCAATACACCCTATAACACCTATGAAATCAATCCATCAAGTTTGATTTAGGTCAAGGACTTGATTTCATATAAGATCCCACAGTTTGGAGTTCATCTGACAAAAAGTTAACTGTGCACGAAAGTCAACTTTGACTTTTTGAGATTTTTCACAAATATGGTTCTTTGACCCTAAAATGATGTTAATGTGTGGTTTGAATCAACATTCATCAAGAAAAATCAAGAAAAGTGGGATAACTTGTAAAAGGGGTAACCATAAAAAACATAGAAATTTTCTAAGTTATGAAATAAAGTGGCTAGGGTACCAACTTCCAAGGATCATAACTTGAGATCCAAGCAACCATTTGGGCTTATCCAAAGATGGATTTGTAGCTCTCATGGCATACTTTAAAAGTGTCAACTACACCTCATTCCAATTCCTCATGGATTTCAAGTTATGGAATGGCCAAAATCACAAAAAGTGAAAATGTCACTTTTTTCCAACAATTAGTGAAAATTTCACTAAGTAAGAATCTGCCTTCACTTTTTTCCAAATGTAGGGGCATTTGTCATTTGGATCAAAAAGGTATCAAAACAAACTATGATCACACATATGTTTTATCATATGGGAGCTTTCCAAAATGGCCAAGAACCCCATGAAATTCCACTTGAGCCATGAGATATGACCATGCCAATATGCCTTGCTGCAAACTGTCATGGCAAGGCAGATTTGTGCATTTTGCTCTATTTGCCAAATTTGTACAAATGACAAACAACTCTATCCATCTGAACACATCAGTGAGGGACAAACACTGATCCCAAAATTCCCAAGTCCTTGGAACTAAAAATAACATGCCAAACCTAAAAAACCCTAAAGAGGGGACAAGACTCCAATTTTGTTTTAGAGCATTCAATGGATGCACCAAGGTGGCATGGACTGAGCCATTTCCAACTGAATTCAGTCAAGACATATCTAAGACCAAGGGGACCAGCAACCTGTGCCCTAACCTCTAGTCAATGGCTAGAGGAGACTTGAGATTCCAAAATGCAACCATTGGCCAAACCTCTGCTGCAGTTGCCATTCACTATTGCAGCCAAAACAAACTTGCTCTACTATAAATAGAGCTCAATTGTGCTCAGTTTGAGTACACCAAAGCACTACAACACTTGTTTTCCTTAAAATCTCTTTCTCTAGGCAAAAATACCTTCTTTAGCAAGGTAACTCTGAGTTTTTGAGTTAGAGAGCAATTCCATCACAACTCATGATCCAAACACATCCAATATGTCATATCTAAGCTGTCCAAACTCTCACAAGTGACCTGTAACACCAAAATCAGAAAGTCAACCTCCAAAACCTCAAATTTTAACTGTTTTGCATTTTGCAAGCCATGTCTTGATTCAGTCACTTTCCAAACCAAACAAAGCCTCAAACACACTCAAAATATTATCCTTGAACTGTCCCAAATGGTTTCACACATCTGGAACACCATTTGAGGGAGTTGCTATTTTGGCTACTTTTGCCCCTTTTGCAAGAAATGGCCAGTTTCCATTCCTGAGGTTTCCGGATGGTTCCAATCATCCTAAAAGCTTCTAAAGGATCATTTAAGAGTGTTCAAAGCATCAAAACATTTCTGGAACATGGCACTTGATAGATTGCCCAAAAAGCTCCAAAAGAGGTAAGCATCTCAACTTGCACTCCCTGAAATATGCCTTGCTTTGAGGTCCACTGATCATGCATCTCTTATACATGTTATATGTGTTGTGTTTGCACCCATTTATCATGTAATTCATGTATGTACCAAGAGGTAGCACAGAAAATGAAAAATATGGCCTATTTCAAAACCATTATCGGGTTTTGAGGAGGATTTGTTTTCTGAAAAAACTACCACCACCATTGGATTCCTTGTGAAATTCTAGGCCAGATAGTCTCCATCCATGGAGAAATGAGAAAGTTATGGCCTTCACGTTTCTAACCAAAATCTTGCCTTGCCTTGCCTTGGGCCAGGCCAAAATATAAGGCAAGCCTTGTATATTTGTGGTTGTGTTTCAATACACAGATGTATCACCACCCCAGTGGTAAGGCGCGCGCCCTGCACACAAGAGGTCAGGGGTTCGAATCCCCCTCGCCCCAGATCCTCTTTTTTACCACTTTTTCATATTTTTATTATTTTTCATATTATTTTTAATGATTTGAAAAATTAATAACTCCATCAATTTTAATTATTTTTTATTGGTTCTTTTTGCAAAAACTCACAAAAATGTTGAAATATTTTATTCCACAAAAAAATCAAATTTATATTATTAATTTAATATAATTGGTATTTTTGTGAATAAATTCATTTTTAATTGTTTTTAAACATTTTAAAAGTGAATATTTATCTTGAAATTCAAAACCAAATGAGTTTTAATTCATCTTGTGATTAAAACCTCATTTTTCAAACCTTAAACAAAAATCACAAGTGGTTTATCCAAACTTATTTGGTATTTTTATCATTTTTATTGATTTTATTTAAATATTTACTTTTAAGGAAAACAAAATTAGGGTTTCTTTGAGTTTCCCCTCATCAAATCATTTTCAAACTTTTTGGGCCTCTTGGTAGAGTGTAAGACCCAATCCTTTGTAAATACAAACCATTTTTTTTGGGCCTCAGATGTTGTATAAGTCCCGTTGTATTTTCAAAATCACGGCGCGATCGTCGCCGTTTAAAACAAAAGAACCTTGGGCCTACCCTCGTGTTATAAGCCCCATCCCTTTTCTAAAAACATTTGGGCCTTTAATAGAGTGTAAGACCCAATCCCCTTTTAACCAAAACCTTTTTGGGCCTCACATATTGTATGAGTCCCTATGTGTTAAAAGATAAGCTCTCGACACGATCGCCAGTTCAAAATAAAACTCTGGGCCTCTCCTTGAGCTGTAAGCCTCATCACTGATACAAAGAACATGTGGGCCTCTAATAGAGTGTAAGACCCAATCCCCTTGTACATAAAAACTTTGTGGGCCTCACGTATTGTATAAGTCGCTCTGTACAGCTCTCAAAACAACGGTGCAATCATCGTTAAACCTTGGGCCTCTCCTTGAGCTCTAAGCCCCAACAATCGTTTCAAAGCACTTTCTCCTTTGATTTTTAATATAATACTGTTATCAAAGCTTTCTTTGTTGAACAACTAACAAAACAGCATGGAAGCTCTACAACCGAGTAAGTGTTTACCTGCTTTCTTTATCTGCTTTAACATATATAATTGTATTGTGGGGTTGTTTCACTGTAAGTCTTCTTCACATCCTTTTATATACTTGTCAAATATCAATTGTGTAATACTAGTATAGTTATTTTAGAGTTTTCCCCAATGACTATGTCTAGAACTAGGTAAAGCCTTGTTGGTCACTCTTAAATACAAACAAAACTAGATCCCCCATAGGATTACCAGACACAGTCTTCCCTTCTCTTGGGGTTAAACAATATGGAACAAAAAGAAAGGCAGCATTCTCGGTGAACCCTTTCTCAAACTGTCACTTGTAGAAATCGCCAAAGAGACTCTACTCCCCAAAGTTGATCTATTCTCCGTGAATAACATCTCTTGAGTTTCTTCCAAATTCAAGAACTTTCCTGGCTTGATCTATTCTCTGTGAATAGCATGTCTTGAACTTCTCTTGGTTTGGGGACCCACAGGCTTCCTAAAAGCATCCCTGCCTCCTCTTGGGCATTGTACAAGGACCCTTCGGCTTCTTAGAAGTTCCCATGCCTTCTCTTGGGCTTAATACAAGGACCCTGACGACCTCTTAAAGGTATAAGACATAACTTAGTCATCCTTTTCTAGAGTAGTCTTTCTAGTGTAAAACCTCCGGTTATTTTTAGGGTTGATACTCATCCCTTAACACCCGTGCCTCCTCTTGGGCATTGTACAAAAGATAAAACTCTAGACTTGGCCAGTCTACAACCCCTTGAGTCTCAAAGACATTATCAAGTACCTTTCAAATATAGGAAAAAACACTGATCACTCTGAAACTCGGTCTCTCTTATGAGAGTTCCCCACACTTATACTCGCTTCAGGATCTCCAGAATCCACAGCAGTAAAATAGCCTCCTCTTGGGCTTTGTACAATGATTCTCCCTAGAGGAGTTAAACCTTTTCAGACTCTCTTGTTGAGTCAGTCTCCTTTTTAGCCTCCGTCTTGGGCTTCATATAAGACACATATTAAATCACTCTCTTGTTGAGTATAAAAGACTCTCTTGTTTAGTCAATAACTTTTTAGCCTCCATCTCGGGCTTCGTACGAGATACTAAAACACTCTCTTATTGAGTATAAAAGACTCTCTTATTGAGTCAATCACCCCTTTTAGCCTCTATCTCGGGCTTTGTACGAGACATCAAATAACTCTCTTGTTGAGTATAAAAGACTCTCTTGTTGAGTCAACCTTTTTAGCCTCCTTCTTGGGCTTTATGCAGGAAAGATAAAAAAGACTCTCTTGTTGAGTCACTTCCTTTTTCGCCTCCATCTCGGGCTTCGTACGAGATAATAAAAGACTCTATTATTGAGTCACTTCCCTCTTAGTCTCCATCTCGGGCTTCGTACGAGACACTAAAACACTCTCTTGTTGAGTATAAAAGACTCTCTTGTTGAGTCAATCTTCCTTTTTGCCTCTATCTCGAGCTTTGTACGAGACATCAAATCACTCTCTTGTTGAGTATAAAAGACTCTCTTGTTGAGTCAAACCTTTTAGCCTCCGCCTTGGGCTTCGTACAAGACACATATAAAAGCACTCTCTTGTTGAGTCATTCACTTGTTAGCACTCTCTTGTTGAGTCAACCCTTTTAGCCTCTAGCTCGGGCTTCGTACGAGACATATAAAAACACCCTCTTGTTGGGTCAATAGCCTCCTCTTAGGCTTTGTATAGAGGAATCCCCGGTTGAGTCAATCAACCTTTTAACATCAATTTGTGCTTTGCTCACAGCATACAAACATTAACAACTCCTCTTTAGAGATAACAAGTTCTCTCTCAGTCAAACCTTTTAGCTTCACATCTTAGGCTTTAAACAAGATACAAATCACCTTTAGCTTCATGTCTTGGGCTTTGAACAAGACACCAAAACAACCTTTTTCCTCCCTTAGAATAGGAGGAACTACGATCGCTCTGATTTTCCTGTTTCGTTAAACCGGAATACGTAGGCATAAGATTGAAATATTTTAGCGAGCACACTAATTAAAAACCCAAAATCCAGTATCTCCACCAAATCAACCCAAAAGCATCAAATCTAAACACATTACCAAAAGCCTCACAAATAGTCCAAACACTGTGTTCTCAACAAAATAACCGAATAGTGGCCCACGTCTTAATAGCATCTGTAAATCAACAGTTTTGACTGTTTAACCTCAGTTTGCGAGCAGGGTTAATTGGAGATATCTATTTCTCTTCCTTAATCAGCTTAACAGGATAAAAAATGAATCAAACTGTAGCACCCGAGCGATAGTGCTTCAAGATCACAAAAATCGCGCTACACCTTCTCTGAAAACTGAAAAACAAGTCAGAGGATTCCTGGGACGTTTGAACTACATTTCCAGATTCATATTCCTTATGATCGCGACATGCGCGCTAATTTTCAAATTACTCAAAAAGAACCAGGACTGCATTTGGTCAGAAGATTGCCAAACCGCCTTCGACAGTATCAAGGAATACCTGTTGAACCCACCAATCCTATCACCTCCAGTGGAAGAAAGACCACTGATCATCTACCTAACAGTCTTAGAGGACTCTATGGGTTGTGTACTTGGTCAACAAGACGAAACAAAAAGGAAAGAGTCTGCCATCTACTATTTGAGCAAGAAATTCACCGACTGCGAGACTCGGTAGACTATGCTTGAGAAAACTTGTTGTGCTCTGGCTTGGGCAGCCAAACGTCTTTGCCAGTACATGATTCGTCACACTACTTGGTTGATCTCAGAAATGGATCCAATCAAGTACGTCTTTGAAAAGCCTGCTCTCATGGGAAGGATTGCCCGTTGGCAGATGTTGTTATCAAAATACGACATAGAGTACCACGCTCAGAAAGACTTTAAAGGATGTATTTTAGCCGATCATTTGGCTCATCAACCAATTGACGATCAGGAATCAGACGGGTTTGACTTCCCAAACGAAGATGTCATGTATTTAAAAATGAAAGATTGCGATGAACCGGTACCCAGTGAAGGGCCAGAACCAGGTTCCTAATGGGGACTTATCTTTGACGGAGCTGTCAATCATTATGGAAATGGAATTGGGGAAATCATCATAACACCTCAGGGTACCCACATTCCTTTCACCGCCAGACTGACATTCAAGTGTACAAACAATGAGGCCGAATACAAAGCTTGTATCATGGGTCTCGAGGAAGCGATCGACTTAAGGATCAAAGACTTGGATGTATATGGTGACTCAGCCCTGGTTATCAATCAAATCAAAGGAGATTGGAACACATACCAATCAGGACTGATTCCTTACAAAGATTATGCGAGAAGGTTGTTACCCTTCTTCAACAGAATCGAGTTTCATAATATTCCTTGTGAAGAGAATCACATGGTTGATGCATTCTCTCTTCCATGATTAGTGTAGGTCAATGGACCGACCTACCTAAGATCGACGTAATGTGCCTTGAAAGGCCTGCTAACATCTTCGCAATTGAAGCAGTCATAGACGATAAACCTTGGTATCACGATATCAAATGCTTCCTTCAGAAATAAGAGTACCCACCTAGGGCACTAAGGAAAGACAGAAAAACCCTCAGAAGGCTGGCTGGCAGCTTCTTCCTGAGCGGTGATACACTCTATAAGAGAAATTTTGACATAGTCTTGCTCCGATGCGTAGACAGACCAGAGGCAGACATGCTGATAAAAGAAATTCATGAAGGATCCTTTGGCACTCATGCCAACGAACACACAATGACGAGAAAAACTCTAAAAGCAGGGTACTACTGGTTGACCATGGAATCCGACTGCTACAAGTACATGAGGAGTTGTCACAAGTGTCAGATATATTCTGACAAAATCCATGTACCACCAACGCATCTCAAAGTTCTTTCTTCTCCCTGGCCTTTTTCTATATGGGGAATCGACATAATTGGCATGATTGAACCTAAAGCTTCAAATGGACATCGGTTTATTCTGGTAGTCGTTGAATACTTCACCAAGTGGGTCGAAGCAGCGTCATACGCTAATATGACCCGACAAATAGTGGTCTGATTTATCAAAAACAATATCATCTACTGTTATGGTGTTCCAAGCCAGATCATTACTGATAATGGATCTAACTTGAAAAATAAGATGATGAAGGAGTTATGCGCTGAGTTCAAGATCGAACACCATAACTCATCTCCCTACCGACCCAAGATGAACGGAGTGGTAGAAGCAACTAACAAGAACATCAAGAAGATTGTTCAGAAGATGGTTGTAACCTACAAAGATTGGCACGAGATGCTACCCTTTGCTCTTCACGATTATTGCACATCTATCCGCACTTCAACAGGGGCAACCCCTTTCTCTCTGGTATATGGCATAGAGGCAGTGCTCCCCATAAAAGTAGATATCCCATCAATCCGGGTATTGATGGAAGCTAAGCTTACAGAAGCTGAATGGTGTCAAAGTCGACACGAAGAATTAAACCTGATCGAAGAGAAATGAATAACGGCACTATGCCACGGTCAGTTGTATCAGCAAAGAATGAAGAAGGTGTTTGACAAAAAGGTTCGACCTCGCGTCTTCAGGAAAGGGGACCTTGTACTAAAAAAGATACAATTTTTTCTCACTGATTCTCGGGGCAAATGGACTCTGAATTATGACGGGCCCTATGTGGTCAAGAAAGCTTTCGCAGACGGTGCCTTGAGACTCGCAACCAAGGATGGAGAGGAATTTGCCTACCTCACAAATGTTGATATAGTCAAGAAATACTTCGTCTAAATTAAAAAAAAAAAAAGAAAAAAACGTCTCGGTGGATCGAAAACCCGAAAGGGCGGTCCAGACAAAAATTAGAGACATAATAAAAAATCATCTTGGTGGATTGGAAATCTCAAAGTATAATCCAGGCAAAATTTAGGGATAATGGCAAGTAACTACGTCCAACAGTGGCAAATCCCTTAGCAGCAGTTATTCCATTCATCAGAAAACTCCAGTCAAGGTCATCTTCGACGGAAGCTCGGGATGCCCTGAATTCAAAGTTGGTAGAAGGATAGTGGTCGTTATGTTTCAATGTAGCCCTTTTCCCTTAAATTACCATTTTCTAGCTTTGTAAATACTCTATGGAATCACGTGTTTGGTTGATTTCCATCCTATCAATAAAATTTGAGCCCTTGTGGTTTTGTTTGCAATTCTTATTTGTTTTAGCTTTATAGAACGACGTTTTAACATGATTAACGATTCCTGAAATAAAACAAAATGAATTTACTTGTCAAAACTTTTCTACTTTTAAAATAAAGATGGCAATTTGTTTTGACTGTTGAACATCGAAAGAACATCATTTGCGTCTCTAAAGGTGTTCGAGCCTCAAAGTGCCGAATCAAAGTACTCCTTCTAAACCAGTACACCTGAGTGAAAGATCAGTTATGTCAGATGCGAATACTTCATCTGACATCTTCGACCGAGTTCTTATCTCCTAAGCCCGACCAACGGTTGTTCCCCGCAGGGACTACTCTCTCCTAAGCAAGGCAGAATTGGTATCTTGAACCAGCAGTACTTCTTTGTCCCAGCAGTGGCCGAGTATCCGGTCGTGTTCATCTAATAGTTTGTATGTTGTGTCAGTTTTGTTAGCGTAAACTTACATACATCATGCATTACTGATTTGCATTCATATTCATATTGTATCACTATCGCTCTAGTCGGTCTTATCCCCTAGTGATAGAACTCCTCTTAATCGAATTGTCAGTTCTTTCCTCGCCAGGAAATGTTGCGTCTAAACAATCTCTCTCCTCTAGTGTATTTCAGGGATGAAGTCGGTCCTCGACCACTTTGATAACCTGAACCTCTGAAAGACCAGAGAAACCTTCGACAAATGTCACTCTTCGCCATCGAAGATGACAGCTTCGCTTTCCTGGATTAAGAAGAATCCCCAGAGAAAGCCTCTCAAACCAAAGACTCTCAGCAACACATTGGTTTTTCTCTTTAGAAAGTCAATGTTAATGAAGTCATCAGCACCTCAAAATTTGATCACATCATATGGCATTTCTCCAAGAAGATCCCGAGAAAAGTATGATGTAAGACCCCCAAGCAGAAACAGTCTCTCAAGAGACTCGTTTTCCCCAGTAGAGTCGACAAATGGCGTCTCCAACAGAGAAGTTTGTGCAACTCTACAACTCAAACGAATGGGTTCCCAGCAAGTCTGACATCAAAACTTTTTCAATCAAATGGAATCTCCCCAAGAAAATTCGGCGAGAAGTTTGAGGAAAACCGCTACGAATAACGTCTCTTGTCAAGAAAGTTTATTGACAAAAACAACTGAGACCAGTTCCTTAGTAGGAAACCAGGATCGAGGGGAAGTTTATTTCAAAAGAAAATGAGACCAGTTCCTTGGTAGGAAACCAGGATCGAAGGGAAGTTTGTTTCAGAAACTTAGACTAGTTCCTTGGTAGGAAACCAGGATCGAGGGGAAGTTTATATCAGAAACTTAGACCAGTTCCTTGGCAGAATACCAGGATCGAGGGAAAGTTTGCCTTTTCTAAGCATCATTGCTTAGCAAAAGAAGATGGATGGGCAAACTTTCGTTCATAACCACCGTCAAAATTTTGCGCATATAAACTTTCTCCAACAAAGTCAAAATCTTCATAACCTTCTCTTAAGCTCGGGACAAATATCTTCCCCAGCGGAGTCAATTCCTCCCAGCCTTCTTTCAGGCTTTGAGAATTAATATCCCTAAGCAGAATCAATCTTCTTTTTCAGCCTCCTCTTAGGATTTGTATAATGATTTTCCCAGTAAGGTCCGCCTCAATCTTGGGCTTGTACAAGACACTTAAAAATCCTTAGCTGAGTCAGTCAACTACTTTTCAGCCTCAATCTTGGGCTTTGTACAAGACACCCAAATAAAACACTCTCTTGTTGAGTCAGTCTCATTTCAGCCTCAATCTTGGGCTTTATACAAGACACCGTATAAATCTCCCCAGTTGCATCAATCCTTTTTTTTAGCCTCAATCTTGGGCTTTGTACAAGACAGATAAAACCTCTCACCAGTAGAGTCAAAAACACTTTTAGCCTCAATCTTGGGCTTTGCACAAGACAGACAAAATATTCCCCCGGAAAAGTCAACTTTCGGCCTCCTCTTAGGCTTTGTATAATGATATCCCCAAAAGAGTCAGTCTCTTTTTAGCCTCAATCTTGGGCTTTGTACAAGACAGATAAAATACTCTCTTGTTGAGTCAGCCTTTTCCAGCCTCCTCTTAGGCTTTATATAAGGACTTCCCCATGGGGAGTCAATCAATCTTTTAGCTTTAAACTTGGGCTTTGATCAAGGCACACAAAAATCAACATCCCCTCAGAGGAAATCAAAATCTCTACATGAAGACATTTCTCTGTGCTATCACACATCAAAACAAACAAATCAAATAAACCCTAATCCCAGATAACTGTTGTAAGTGGCACACTTGTTGATTCAAAAATCCAAGATGTCATCCATCTCTTATCTTGGTAAAATCCTCTCTTTCATCTAATTGCTGTAAGTGACAAGCCTCTAGATTATTTACATCCACGCCACTATCCCTCTCTTAGCATGAAAAACTCCTAAGGAAAAATGGCATTGCTCAACACTAAGTTAAAGTTTTCTCCTTCAGGACAACACCCTTATAAAGGAAATTATGGCATTGCTGGATTCTCACATCCCAGTTAGAGTAATTCTCCTTTATAATCAGTTACCCAACAGTTGCGATAAACAGACGAGATGTCTCCCTTTAAAGATGACAAATTCTCTCTCAGTCAAACTTTTAGCTTCAATCTTGGGCTTTGAACAGGACACAAATACTCCTTTAGCTTCAATCTTGGGCTTCAAGCAAGACACCAAACATCTTTTTCCTCCCATAGAATAGGAGGAACTTCGATTGCTCAGATTTCCCTATTTCTTTAAACGGGAATACGTAGGCATAAGATTGCGAAATCTTAGCGAGCATACCAATAAAAAACCCTAGGTCCAGTACCTTCATACCAATCAAAACTGAGGTCCAATACCTCACCAAAATCATCAAAAGCTCACTCTCTCTCTCAAAAACATCCCAAAGGAGAAACTTTCCCAACCCACAACAGATAAACACCATCAAGTATAAAAGCAGAACCTATTGCTAACAACATGTGGATAACCACATATAGGATGGGTAATTGACAACTCCCCATTGTATAACCTAACCCCGAACTCCCCGAATCTCTCTTAAGCGTTTGTTCAGTTAAACATCCGCGTGCCAGGTTAGTTTTAGATAGATTCCCTTTCCCTTCCAGCTTCACGGATAAATAAGAAATCAGAAAGTAGCACCCCACTCCTACCATTGCGGTGAGGAGGAACCCATGACGATAAGGTGATCGCGTCACGGACAAATATCGCACGCTACAGGCAACATTGTATCTGGAAATCCTATGGGGATCTAGTTTTGACTGTATTTAAGAGTGACCAACTGGCTTTACCTAGTTCTAGACCTAGTTGTCGGAGAAAACTCTAAATAACTATACTAGTACATATATAGTTGATATATGACAAGTATTTAAAAGGGTATGAAAGAAGGACTTACAGAGGAGCAGCTTCCCACAATACAGTTATATATATTAAAGCATGTAAATGAAAGATGATAAAACTTACAGGTGAGCAAACTTCCATATTGTATTGTTAGTTGTTCAAAGAAATTAAAGAAAGTTTTGATAACAACTGTATATTTAAACCTAAACCAAAGGGAAGTTGTTTTTGAAAAGATCATTGGGGCTCATACTCAAGGAGAGGCCCAATAGTAACTTTACTCTTATTTTAAAAATTGTACTGGGACTTATACAATGACTGAGGCCCAAAGAGGTTTTCTGTACCAAGGGATTGAGTCTTACACTCTATTAGAGACCCAAAAGAGGTTTTCTGTACCAAAGGATTGGGTCTTACACTCTATTAGAGGCCCAAAAGATGTTTAAAAAAAAAGAAAGATGGGACTTACAACACGAGGGGAGGCCCAATGAAAGACAGTGATTACACCATCGTTTTGAGGATCGCAGAGGGACTTATACAATGACTGAGGCCCAAAATTATTTTTGTATTTACAAAGGATTGGGTCTTACACTCTATCAGAGGCCCAAAGTGTTTGAAAAAGGTTTGTTAGGGTGAAAATCAACAAAACCCTAATTTCATCATTTTTTAAAGTAATTATTCAAAGAAAATTAATTAAAATGATAAAAACATCAAATAATTTTGAATAAACAACATGTGATTTTTGGTTGAGGTTTGCAAAATGATGTTTTAATCACAAGATGAATTAAAACTCATTTGGTTTTAATTTCCAAGATGAAAATTCATTTTTTGAAATGTTTAAAACAATAAAAAATGAATTTATTTGCAAAAATATCAACTATATTAAATAAAGAATATAAATTTGATTTTTTTGTGGAATAAAATATTTTAACATTTTTGTGATTTTTTTTTGCAAAAAGAACCAATAAAAAATAATTAAAATTGAGAGAGAAACTAATTTTTCAAATCATTTGAGAAAATAATATGAAAATATATAAAAAAAAATGGAAAAAATGATAAAAAGGGTATGGGGCGAGGGGGATTCGAACCCCATACCTCTAAGCCAAACACATGAGCGCGTAACCACTGGGGTGGTGATACATCCGTGTATCAAAACCACCCCATAAATATATAAGGGGTGCCTTGTTTTAGGCCTGGGCAAGGCAAGGCAAGGCAAGCTTTTGGGTCATTTACGTGAAGCCTCTAACTTTCTCATTTCTCCATGGATTGGGACAAAATTTATATGCATCTGGCCTAGAATTTCACAAGGAATCCAATGGTGGTCATGGTTTTTTCAGATGAGGTCCATATTTTTAAACCCGATAGTAGTTTTGAAATAGGCCTATATTTGCATTTTCTATGCTACCTCATGGTACAGGCAAGAATTACATGATGAATTGGTTCAAACACAACATATACAACATGTATGAGATGTTTATGAACAATGGGCTTCAAAGCAATGCATAATTTAGAAAGTTCAAGTGATGATGCAGTTACCTCTTTGAGCTTTTTGGGCTATCTGGCAAGTTCCTTATGCCAGAAGTAATTTGATGCTTTGGACACTCTCAATTGATCCCTTAGAAGCTTTTAGAATGGTTAGAACCAGCTGGAACCCTCAGGAACAAGTTTGAGCTTTTTCTTGCAAAAGGGGCAAAAATGACCAATATGGCAACTCTCTCAAATGGTGTTCTAGATGGGGGAACCATTTAGGACAGTTCAAAGATGATATTTGGAGTGTGTTTGAGGTTTTATCTGGTTTTGAAAGTGACTGAATCAAGACATGGCTTAAAAATGCAAAAAAAGTCCAATTTTGAGGTTTTGGAAGTGGACTTTGTGATTTTGGTGTTACGGGTCACATGTGAGAGTTTGAACAACTTAGATACAACATATTAGAGGTGTTTGGATCATGAGCTATGATGTAATAGTTGTCTAACTCAAAAACTCAGAGGTACCTTGCAAAAGAAGGCATTTTGGCCTAGAGAGAGGGATTTTGAGGAAAGCAAGTGTTGTAGTGCTTTGGTGTACTCAAACAGAGCACAAATGAGCTCTATTTATAGTAGAGCAAGTTTGTTTTGCAAGCAATAGTGAATGGCAGCTGCAGCAGGCCTTGGGCCAATGTTATGCAAAAGGAATCTCAAGTCTCCTCTAGCCATTGACTTGAGATTAGGGCACATGCTTTATAGCTTTGGTTTAGAGATAAGTCTTGACTGAATTCAGTTGGAATAGGCTGAGTTCATGCCACCTTGGTGTATCCATTGAATGTTTGGAAACAAAATTGGAGTCTTGGCATCTTTGTAGCCTTTTTAGGGATGACAAGCCTAATGTAGATTCTTGGACTTGTGAGGCTTGGAGATCAGATCACCCCCCCCCCCTTGGATTTGATCCTCTGATGTATCCAAATTAATGACAAGGCTTGGAGTTATCAGATTTGGACAAATCGAGCAAATGTGTACAATTCTGCCTTGTAAAACCAGTTCATGATGCCATGTTTGAAGGGCTGTATCTCCATGCTCAAATTGAATTTGGAGATGATCTGGTACTTGTTGGAAAGCCCTTATGGCATACTTTAACTTTGATGTTCACCCCTAGACCTGGTTTGACTTGGATCATGGTGAAAAATGTCCCTACATTTTGGAAAAAGTAAGGCAGATTCTGACTTAGTGAAAATTTCACTAAGTGTTGGCAAAATGTCATTTTCATGTTTTTTGTCATTTTGATCAATCCATAACTTAAAATCCATGACGAATTGGAGTTTGATGTAGTTGAAGCTTTTGTTGAGTGCAACAAGACCTACAAATCCAGCTTTGGATCACCCAAAATGGTTGCTTGGATCTCAAGTTATGGTCCTTGGAAGTTTGTACCCTAGCCACTTTGTTCCATAACTTAGAAAAATTCTAAGTTTTTTATGGTTACCCCTTTTACAAGTTAACTCATTTTTTCTTTGGTTTTACTTGATGAATAATGATTCAAATCACATATTAACATTGTTTTAGGGTTAAGGAACCTTGGTTGACAAAAAATCCAAAAAGTCAAACTTTCGATTTTGTACAGTTGACTTTTTATCGAATGAAATCCAAACTGTGCGATCCATTGTGAAATCAAGTCCTTGACCTAAATTAAACCTAATGTATGGATTCCATAGGTGTTATAGGGTGTATTAAATCATGTCTCAAGGTTTTGGAGCATGTCCTGGTCTACAGTCAAAGGCAACAGTTGACTTTTTATGGTCCTGATGAAATTGAAACTTGTAAATCAAGCTTCCTGGGTAAATCCATTGTTACAAATGGGTCAATTTAGTATATTAGAGGCCCTCAAATCATTTCTTGAGGTCTTGACTCATGCTTTGTCCCAAAAGTCAACTTAGGGGTAAATTAGGTCGAGGAACACAAATTCCTGATTTTTGGTAAATGCATCCCCTGGGGTTAAATTTACTCGATGATTGGGTCCATGAGATCCCTTAGAGTATCTTGGGTTGTGCTTTGAAGCATTGGCTCATGCCCAGATGAAAATTTTCATCTGGAGGCCTTAGTCGACCAAAACCCTAATTTGGTGACACTGGCGATCTTGAGGCTTGATCCACTTGGAATGTTGCAACCTTGTGCTTGATTCTTGATGTGGGAGTCCTCTTGATCCCTTATAGGTGTTTGAGAGGCTAGACAAGTTGAAGATCATGTCATTTCTTGATTGATCATGTTGCCTAAGTGCTCTGAGAGGGCCCAAAACCCTAATCTTTGATTGTAGTGAATGCTCAACCATCTTCGAGGAGATTGATGAGGCATGAGGGTTCATCCATATTGTGATGATGATTTGCATAATGATGGGAAATCTTGGTGGTCAAAATTTGGGGTATGACAGTTCCCCATAGGAATTCCAGATACAGTCTTGCCTTCTATTGGGCTTATACAATATGGAACAAAGATAAAGGCATTATTCCCGATGAAACTTTTCTCAGAATGTCACTATTAGAAATTGTCAAAGAAATTCATTTCCCCCCAGAGAGGATTAATTCCTGGTGAAACCTCTCTTGAATGTCTTCAAACCCTAAAATTGTTCACTAAAGAAAAGATTATTCCCGGTGAAACCTTTCTTGAACTTTTCTTAAGTTTGGACCCACAGGCTTCCTAAACGCATCCCTGCCTCCTCTTGGGCTTTGTACAAGGACCCTCAGGCTTTTTAGAAGTTATCATGCCTTCTCTTGGGCTTAATATAAGGACTAAAAGACCTTTTAAAGGTATAAGACAGAACTTAGTCATCCTTTGTTAGAGAAGTCTTTCTAAAGAGTCAAACCTCAGACCAATTTTAGGGTTGATTCTCATCCCTTGAAACACCTGCCTCATCTTGGGCATCATACAAAGATAAACTCTTCCATACAGTAGACTTGGACAGTCTAATCCCCTCTTAGATCTCAAAGACATTCTTAAGTTCCCTACAAACACAGGAAGAAACCCTGGTCATTTAACCAATCTCCAGTAGAGTTGAAACCTCTATAGGTTTTCAAAACTCAATCTTTAAACTCTCACTTTCAATTTCCCCAGCCAGGGTCAGCTTATCATCAATATAACATTATCCTGAATGAGAACCTCAAGGCATCTGATACCTCAACTCTTCTGTAATCCTCAGCAAGAGTTGATCCCCCAACTTGGACCTGCCTCTGGATCTCAATAATCCTTAGCAGAAGCCAGCCTCGTCTTAGGCTTTGAATAATGATTTTCCTCAGCAGAATTAGCCCCAACAACACCTTTTTGTTGAGTCCATCTCCTTTATTAAAACACTCTCTTGTTGAGTTAACCTTTTTCATCCTCAATCTCGGGCTTTGTACAAGACACACAAAACACTCTCTTGTTGAGTTAACCATTTTCAACCTTAATCTTAGGCTTTGTACAAGACAAACAAAGTACTCTCTTGTTGAGTCAATCACCTTTCCACACTCTCTTATTGAGTCAATGGTATAAAACATAAGCACTCTCTTGTTGAGTCATTCTTGTAGCCTCAATATTAGGCTTTGTACAAGACACATATAAACTTTCTCCAACAAAGTCAAAATCTTCATAACCTTCTCTTAAGCTCGGGACAAATATCTTCCCCAGCGGAGTCAATTCCTCCCAGCCTTCTTTCAGACTTTGAGAATTAATATCCCAAAGCAGAATCAATCTTCTTTTTCAGTCTCCTCTTAGGCTTTGTATAATTATTTTCCCAGTAAGGTCAGCCTCAATTTTGGGCTTTGTACAAGACACTTAAAAATCCTCAGCTGAGTCAGTCAACTACTTTTCAGCCTCAATCTTGGGCTTTGTACAAGACACCCAAATAAAACACTCTCTTGTTGAGTCAGTCTCATTTCAGCCTCAATCTTGGGCTTTGTACAAGACACCGTATAAATCTCCCCAGCTGCATCAATCCTTTTTTTTAGCCTCAATCTTGGGCTTTGTACAAGACAGATAAAACCTCTCACCAGTAGAGTGAAAAACACTTTTAGCCTCAATCTTGGGCTTTGTACAAGACATACAAAATATTCCCCCGGAAAAGTCAACTTTCGGCCTCCTCTTAGGCTTTGTATAATGATATCCCCAAAAGAGTCAGTCTCTTTTTAGCCTCAATCTTGGTCTTTGTACAAGACAGATAAAACACTTTCTTGTTGAGTCAGCCTTTTCCAGCCTCCTCTTAGGCTTTATATAAGGACTTCCCCATGGGGAGTCAATCAATCTTTTAGCTTTAACCTTGGGCTTTGATCAAGGCACATAAAAATCAACATCCCCTCAGAGGAAATCAAAATCTCTCTTCATGAAGACATTTCTCTGTGCTATCACACATCAAAACAAACAAATCAAATAAACCCTAATCCCAGATAACTGTTGTAAGTGGCACTCTTGTTGATTCAAAAATCCAAGATGTCGTACATCTCTTATCTTGGTAAAATCCTCTCTTTCATCTAATTGCTGTAAGTGACAAGCCTCTGGATTATTTACATCCACGCCACTATCCCTCTCTTAGCATGAAAAACTCCTAAGGAAAAATGGCATTGCTCAACACTGAGTTAAAGTTTTCTCCTTCAGGACAACACCCTTATAAAGGAAATTATGGTATTGCTGGATTTTCACATCCCAGTTAAAGTAATTCTGCTTTATAATTAGTTACCCAACAGTTGTGATAAACAGACGAGATGTCTCCCTTTAGAGATGACAAATTCTCTCTCAGTCAAACTTTTAGCTTCAATCTTGGGCTTTGAACAGGACACAAATACTCCTTTAGCTTCAATCTTGGACTTCAAGCAAGACACCAAACATATTTTTCCTCCCATAGAATAGGAGGAACTATGATTGCTCAGATTTCCCTATTTCTTTAAACGGGAATACGTAGGCATAAGATTGCGAAATCTTAGCGAGCATACCAATAAAAAACCCTAGGTCCAGTACCTTCATACCAATCAAAACTGAGGTCAAATACCTCACCAAAATCATCAAAAGCTCACACCTCTCTCTCTCTCTCGAAAACCTCCCAAAAGAGAAACTTTCCCAACCCACAACGGATAAACACCATCAAGTATAAAAGCAGAACCTATTGCTAACAACATGTGGATAACCACATATAGGATGGGTAATTGACAACTCCCCATTGTATAACCTGACCCCGAACTCCCTGAATCTCCCTTAAGCGTTTGTTCAGTTAAACATCCGCGTGCCAGGTTAGTTTTAGATAGCTTCCCTTTCCCTTCCAGCTTCACGGGATAAATAAGAAATCAGAAAGTAGCACCCCACTCCTACCATTGCGGTGAGGAGGAACCCATGACGATAAGGTGGTCGCGTCACGGACAAATATCGCACGCTACAGGCAACATTGTATCTGGAAATCCTATGGGGATCTAGTTTTGACTGTATTTAAGAGTGACCAACTGGCTTTACCTAGTTCTAGACCTAGTTGTCGGGGAAAACTCTAAATAACTATACTAGTACATATATAGTTGATATATGACAAGTATTTAAAAGGGTATGAAAGAAGGACTTACAGAGGAGCAGCTTCCCACAATACAGTTATATATATTAAAACATGTAAATGAAAGATGATAAAACTTACAGGTGAGCAAGCTTCCATATTGTATTGTTAGTTGTTCAAAAAATTAAAGAAAGTTTTGATAACAACTGTATATTTGAACCTAAACCAAAGGGAAGTTGTTTTTGAAAAGATCATTGGGGCTTATACTCAAGGAGAGGCCCAGTAGTAACTTTACTGTTGTTTTAAAAATTGTACTGGGACTAATACAATGACTGAGGCCCAAAGATGTTTTTTTGTACCAAGGGATTGGGTCTTACACTCTATTAGAGGCCCAAAAGAGGTTTTCTGTACCAAGGGATTGGGTCTTACACTCTATTAGAGGCCCAAAAGAGGTTTTCTGTACCAAGGGATTGGGTCTTACACTCTATTAGAGGCCCAAAAGATGTTAAAAAAAAAAAGAAAGATGGGAGTTACAACACGAGGGGAGGCCCAATGAAAGACAGTGATTGCACCATCGTTTTGAGGATCGCAGAGGGACTTATACAATGACTGAGGCCCAAAATTTTATTTGTATTTACAAAGAATTGGGTCTTACACTCTATCAGAGGCCCAAAGTGTTTGAAAAATGTTTGTTAGGGTGAAAATCAACAAAACCCTAATTTCATCATTTTTTAAAGTAATTATTCAAAGAAAATTAATTAAAATGATAAAAACATCAAATAATTTTGAATAAACAACTTGTGATTTTTGGTTGAGGTTTGCAAAATGATGTTTTAATCACAAGATGAATTAAAACTCATTTGGTTTTAATTTCCAAGATGAAAATTCATTTTTTGAAATGTTTAAAATAATAAAAAATGAATTTATTTGCAAAAATATCAACTATATTAAATAAAGAATATAAATTTGATTTTTTGTGGAATAAAATATTTTAACATTTTTGTGATTTTTTTGCAAAAAGAACCAATAAAAAATAATGAAAATTGAGAGAGAAATTAATTTTCCAAATCATTTAAGAAAATAATATGAAAATATATAAAAAAAATGGAAAAAGTGATAAAAAGGGTATGGGGCGAGGGGGATTTGAACCCCAGACCTCTAAGCCAAACACATGAGCGTGTAACCACTGGGGTGGTGATACATCCGTGTATTAAAACCACCCCATAAATATATAAGGGGTGCCTTGTTTTAGGCCTGGGAAAGGCAAGGCAAGGCCAGCTTTTGGGTCATTTACGTGAAGCCTCTAACTTTCTCATTTCTCCATGGATTGGGACAAAATTTATATGCATCTGGCCTAGAATTTCCCAAGGAATCCAATGGTGGTCATGGTTTTTTCAGATGAGGTCCCTATTTTAAAACCCGATAGTAGTTTTAAAATAGGCCTATATTTGCATTTTCTATGCTACCTCATGGTACAGGCAAGAATTACATGATGAATTGGTTCAAACACAACATATACAACATGTATGAGATGTTTATGAACAGTGGACTTCAAAGCAATGCATAATTTAGAAAGTTCAAGTGATGATGCAGTTACCTCTTTGAGCTTTTTGGGCTATCTACCAAGTTCCTTGTGCCAGAAGTAATTTGATGCTTTGGACACTCTCAATTGATCCCTTAGAAGCTTTTAGAATGGTTAGAACCAGCTGGAACGCTCAGGAACAAGTTTGAGTTTTTTCTTGCAAAAGGGGCAAAAATGACCAATATGGCAACTCTCTCAAATGGTGTTCCAGATGGGGGAACCATTTAGGACAGTTCAAAGATGATATTTGGAATGTGTTTGAGGTTTATCTGGTTTTGAAAGTGACTGAATCAAGACATGGTTTAAAAATGCAAAAAAAGTCCAATTTTGAGGTTTTGGAAGTGGACTTTGTGATTTTGGTGTTACGGGTCACATGTGAGAGTTTGAACAACTTAGATACAACATATTAGAGGTGTTTGGATCATGAACTGTGATGGAATAGCTCTCTAACTCAAAAACTCAGAGGTACCTTGCAAAAGAAGGCATTTTGGCCTAGAGAGAGGGATTTTGAGGAAAGCAAGTGTTGTAGTGCTTTGGTGTACTCAAACAGAGCACAAATGAGCTCTATTTATAGTAGAGCAAGTTTGTTTTGCAAGCAATAGTGAATGGCAGCTGCAGCAGGCCTTGGGCCAATGTTATGCAAAAGGAATCTCAAGTCTCCTCTAGCCATTGACTTGAGATTAGGGCACATGCTTTATAGATTTGGTTTAGAGATAAGTCTTGACTGAATTCAGTTGGAATAGGCTGAGTTTATGCCACCTTGGTGTATCCATTGAATGTTTGGAAACAAAATTGGAGTCTTGGCATCTTTGTAGCCTTTTTAGGGATGACAAGCCTAATGTAGATTCTTAGACTTGTGAGGCTTGGAGATCAGATCACCCCCCTTGGATTTGATCCTCTGATGTGTCCAAATTAATGACAAGGCTTGGAGTTATCAGATTTGGACAAATCGAGCAAATGTGCACAATTCTGCCTTGTAAAACCAGTTCATGATGCCATGTTTGAAGGGTTGTATCTCCATGCTCAAATTGAATTTGGAGATGATCTGGTACTTGTTCGAAAGCCCTTATGGCATACTTTAACTTTGATGTTCACCCCTAGACCTGGTTTGACTTGGATCAAGGTGAAAAATGTCCCTACATTTTGGAAAAAGTAAGGCAGATTCTGACTTAGTGAAAATTTCACTAAGTGTTGGAAAAATGTCATTTTCATGTTTTT
The DNA here is from genome assembly GCA_022829125.1 of Lathyrus tuberosus. Lineage (NCBI taxonomy): Eukaryota > Viridiplantae > Streptophyta > Magnoliopsida > Fabales > Fabaceae > Lathyrus > Lathyrus tuberosus. The sequence goes on from JALAZF010000435.1 coordinate 5,269,807, forward strand.
TGTCATTTTGATCACTCCATAACTTAAAATCCACGAGGAATTGGAGTTTGATGTAGTTGAAGCTTTTGTAGAGTGCAGCAAGACCTACAAATCCAGCTTTGGATCACCCAAAATGGTTGCTTGGATCTCAAGTTATGGTCCTTGGAAGTTTATACCCTAGCCACTTTGTTCCATAACTTAGAAAAATTCTAAGTTTTTTATGGTTACCCATTTTATAAGTTAACTCATTTTTTCTTTGGTTTTACTTGATGAATAATGATTCAAATCACATATTAACATTGTTTTAGGGTTAAGGAACCTTGGTTGACAAAAAATCCAAAAAGTCAAACTTTCGATTTTGTACAGTTGACTTTTTATCGAATGAAATCCAAACTGTGCGATCCATTGTGAAATCAAGTCCTTGACCTAAATTAAACCTAATGGATGGATTCCATAGGTGTTATAGGGTGTATTAAATCATGTCTCAAGGTTTTGGAGCATGTCCTGGTCAACAGTCAAAGGCACAGTTGACTTTTTCCACAAAACCCTAACTATGGTCCTGATGAAATTGAAACTTGTAAATCAAGCTTCCTGGGTAAATCCATTGTTACAAATGGGTCAATTTAGTATATTGGAGGCCCTCAAATCATGTCTTGAGGTCTTGACTCATGCTTTGTCCCAAAAGTCAACTTAGGGGTAAATTAGGTCCAGGAACCCAAATTCCTGATTTTTGGTAAATGCATCCCCTAGGGTTAAATATACTTGATGATTGGGTCCATGAGATCCCTTAGAGTATCTTGGGTTGTGCTTTGAAGCATTGGCTCATGCCTAGATAAAAATTTTCATCTGGAGGCCTCAGTCGACCAAAACCCTAATTTGGTGATACTGGCGATCTTGAGGCTTGATCCACTTGGAATGTTGCAACCTTGTGCTTGATTCTTGATGTGGGAGTCCTCTTGATCCCTTATAGGTGTTTGAGAGGCTAGACAAGTTGAAGATCATGTCATTTCTTGATTGATCATGTTGCCTAAGTGCTCTGAGAGGGCCCAAAACCCTAATCTTTGATTGTAGTTAATGCTCAACCATCTTCGAGGAGATTGATGAGGCATGAGGGTTCATCCATATTGTGATGATGATTTGCATAATGATGGGAAATCTTGGTGGTCAAAATTTGGGGTATGACAGTTCCCCATAGGAATTCCAGATACAGTCTTGCCTTCTATTGGGCTTATACAATATGGAACAAAGATAAAGGCATTATTCCCGATGAAACTTTTCTCAGAATGTCACTATTAGAAATTGTCAAAGAAATTCATTTCCCTCAGAGAGGATTAATTCCTGGTGAAACCTCTCTTGAATGTCTTCAAACCCTAGAATTGTTCACTAAAGAAAAGATTATTCCCGGTGAAACTTTTCTTGAACTTTTCTTAAGTTTGGCCCCACAGGCTTCCTAAAAGCATCCCTGCCTCCTCTTGGGCTTTGTACAAGGACCCTCAGGCTTTTTAGAAGTTATCATGCCTTCTCTTGGGCTTAATACAAGGACCAAAAGACCTCTTAAAGGTATAAGACAGAACTTAGTAATCCTTTGTTAGACAAGTCTTTCTAAAGAGTCAAACCTCAGACCAATTTTAGGGTTGATTCTCATCCCTTAAAATACCTGCCTCCTCTTGGGCATCATACAAAGATAAACTCTTCCATACCAGTAGACTTGGACAGTCTAATCCCCTCTTAGATCTCAAAGACATTCTCAAGTTCCCTACAAACATAGGAAGAAACCCTGGTCATTTAACCAATCTCCAGTAGAGTTGAAACCTCAATAGGTTTTCAAAACTTAATCTTTAAACTCTCACTTTCAATTTCCCCAGCCAGGGTCAGCTTATCATCAGTATAACACTATCCCGAATGAGAACCTCAAGGCATCTGATACCTCAACTCTTCTGTAATCCTCAGCAAGAGTTGATCCCCCAACTTGGACCTGCCTCTGGATCTCAATAATCCTAAGCAGAAGCCAGCCTCGTCTTAGGCTTTGAATAATGATTTTCCTCAGCAGAATTAGCCCCAACAACACCTTTTTGTTGAGTCCATCTCCTTTATTAAAACACTCTCTTGTTGAGTTAATCTTTTTCATCCTCAATCTCGGGCTTTGTACAAGACACACAAAACACTCTCTTGTTGAGTTAACCATTTTCAACCTTAATCTTAGGCTTTGTACAAGACAAACAAAGTACTCTCTTATTGAGTCAATCACCTTTCCACACTCTCTTATTGAGTCAATGGTATAAAACATAAGCACTCTCTTGTTGAGTCATTCTTGTAGCCTCAATCTTAGGCTTTGTACAAGACACATATAAACTTTCTCCAACAAAGTCAAAATCTTCATAACCTTCTCTTAAGCTCGGGACAAATATCTTCCCCAGCGGAGTCAATTCCTCCCAGCCTTCTTTCAGGCTTTGAGAATTAATATCCCTAAGCAGAATCAATCTTCTTTTTCAGCCTCCTCTTAGGCTTTGTATAATGATTTTCCCAGTAAGGTCAGCCTCAATCTTGGGCTTTGTACAAGACACTTAAAAATCCTCAGCTGAGTCAGTCAACTACTTTTTAGCCTCAATCTTGGGCTTTGTACAAGACACCCAAATAAAACACTCTCTTGTTGAGTCAGTCTCATTTCAGCCTCAATCTTGGGCTTTGTACAAGACACCATATAAATCTCCCCAGCTGCATCAATCCTTTTTTTTAGCCTTAATCTTGGGCTTTGTACAAGACAGACAAAATATTCCCCCAGAAAAGTCAACTTTCGGCCTCCTCTTAGGCTTTGTATAATGATATCCCCAAAAGAGTCAGTCTCTTTTTAGCTCAATCTTGGGCTTTGTACAAGACAGATAAAACACTATCTTGTTGAGTCAGCCTTTTCCAGCCTCCTCTTAGGCTTTATATAAGGACTTCCCCATGGGGAGTCAATCAATCTTTTAGCTTTAACCTTGGGCTTTGATCAAGGCACACAAAAATCAACATCCCCTCAGAGGAAATCAAAATCTCTCTGCATGAAGACATTTCTCTGTGCTATCACACATCAAAACAAACAAATCAAATAAACCCTAATTCCAGATAACTGTTGTAAGTGGCACACTTGTTGATTCAAAAATCCAAGATGTCGTCCATCTCTTATCTTGGTAAAATCCTCTCTTTCATCTAATTGCTGTAAGTGACAAGCCTCTGGATTATTTACATCCACGCCACTATCCCTTTCTTAGCATGAAAAACTCCTAAGGAAAAATGGCATTGCTCAACACTTAGTTAAAGTTTTCTCCTTCAGGACAACACCCTTATAAAGGAAATTATGGTATTGCTGGATTCTCACATCCCAGTTAAAGTAATTCTCCTTTATAATCAGTTACCCAAGAGTTGTGATAAACATTCGCGTGCCAGGTTATTTTTAGATAGCTTCCCTTTCCCTTCCAGCTTCACGGGATAAATAAGAAATCAAAAAGTAGCACCCCACTCCTACCATTGCGGTGAGGAGGAACCCATGACGATAAGGTGGTCGCGTCACGGACAAATATCGCACGCTACAGGCAACACTGTATCTGGAAATCCTATGGGGATCTAGTTTTGACTGTGTTTAAGAGTGACCAACTGGCTTTACCTAGTTCTAGACCTAGTTGTCGGGGAAAACTCTAAATAACTATACTAGTACATATATAGTTGATATATGACAAGTATTTAAAAGGGTATGAAAGAAGGACTTACAGAGGAGCAGCTTCCCACAATACAGTTATATATATTAAAGCATGTAAATGAAAGATGATAAAACTTACAGGTGAGCAAGCTTCAATATTGTATTGTTAGTTGTTCAAAGAAATTAAAGAAAGTTTTGATAACAACTGTATATTTGAACCTAAACCAAAGGGAAGTTGTTTTTGAAAAGATCATTGGGGCTTATACTCAAGGAGAGGCCCAGTAGTAACTTTACTGTTGTTTTAAAAATTGTACTGGGACTAATACAATGACTAAGGCCCAAAGAGGTTTTCTGTACCAAGGGATTGGGTCTTACACTCTATTAGAGGCCCAAAAGAGGTTTTCTGTACCAAGGGATTGGGTCTTACACTCTATTAGAGTCCCAAAAGAGGTTTTCTGAACCAAGGGATTGGGTCTTACACTCTATTAGAGGCCCAAAAGATGTTTAAAAAAAAGAAAGATGAGACTTACAACACGAGGGGAGGCCCAATAAAAGACAGTGATTGCACCATCGTTTTGAGGATCGCAGAGGGACTTATACAATGACTGAGGCCCAAAATTTTATTTGTATTTACAAAGGATTGGGTCTTACACTCTATCAGAGGCCCAAAGTGTTTGAAAAAGGTTTGTTAGGGTGAAAATCAACAAAACCCTAATTTCTTCATTTTTTAAAGTAATTATTCAAAGAAAATTAATTAAAATGATAAAAACATCAAATAATTTTGAATAAACAACTTGTGATTTTTGGTTGAGGTTTGCAAAATGGTGTTTTAATCACAAGATGAATTAAAACTCATTTGGTTTTAATTTCCAAGATGAAAATTCATTTTTTGAAATGTATAAAACAATAAAAAATGAATTTATTTGCAAAAATATCAACTATATTAAATAAAGAATATAAATTTGATTTTTTGTGGAATAAAATATTTTAACATTTTTGTGATTTTTTTGCAAAAAGAACCAGTAAAAAATAATGAAAATTGAGAGAGAAATTAATTTTCCAAATCATTTAAGAAAATAATATGAAAATATATAAAAAAAATGGAAAAAGTGATAAAAAGGGTATGGGGCGAGGGGGATTTGAACCCCAGACCTCCAAGCCAAACACATGAGCGTGTAACCACTGGGGTGGTGATACATCCGTGTATCAAAACCACCCCATAAATATATAAGGGGTGCCTTGTTTTAGGCCTGGGAAAGGCAAGGCAAGGCTAGCTTTTGGGTCATTTACGTGAAGCCTCTAACTTTCTCATTTCTCCATGGATTGCGACAATATTTATATGCATCTGGCCTAGAATTTCCCAAGGAATCCAATGGTGGTCATGGTTTTTTCAGATGAGGTCCCTATTTTAAAACCCGATAGTAGTTTTGAAATAGGCCTATATTTGCATTTTCTATGCTACCTCATGGTACAGGCAAGAATTACATGATGAATTGGTTCAAACACAACATATACAACATGTTGAGATGTTTATGAACAGTGGACTTCAAAGCAATGCATAATTTAGAAAGTTCAAGTGATGATGCAGTTACCTCTTTGAGCTTTTTGGGCTATCTACCAAGTTTCTTGTGCCAGAAGTAATTTGATGCTTTGGACACTCTCAATTGATCCCTTAGAAGCTTTTAGAATGGTTAGAACCAGCTGGAACCCTCAGGAACAAGTTTGAGCTTTTTCTTGCAAAAGGGGCAAAAATGACCAATATGGCAACTCTCTCAAATGGTGTTCCAGATGGGGGAACCATTTGGGACAGTTCAAAGATGATATTTGGAGTGTGTTTCAGGTTTTATCTGGTTTTGAAAGTGACTGAATCAAGATATGGCTTAAAAATGCAAAAAAAGTCCAATTTTGAGGTTTTGGAAGTGGACTTTGTGATTTTTGTGTTACGGGTCACATGTGAGAGTTTGAACAACTTAGATACAACATATTAGAGGTGTTTGGATCATGAGCTGTGATGGAATAGCTCTCTAACTCAAAAACTCAGAGGTACCTTGCAAAAGAAGGCATTTTGGCCTAGAGAGAGGAATTTTGAGGAAAGCAAGTGTTGTAGTGCTTTGGTGTACTCAAACTAAGCACAAATGAGCTCTATTTATAGTAGAGCAAGTTTGTTTTGCAAGCAATAGTGAATGGCAGCTGCAGCAGGCCTTGGGCCAATGTTATGCAAAAGGAATCTCAAGTCTCCTCTAGCCATTGACTTGAGATTAGGGCACATGCTTTATAGCTTTGGTTTATAGATAAGTCTTGACTGAATTCAGTTGGAATAGGCTGAGTTCATGCCACCTTGGTGTATCCATTGAATGTTTGGAAACAAAATTGGAGTCTTAGCATCTTTGTAGCCTTTTTAGGGATGACAAGCCTAATGTAGATTCTTAGACTTGTGAGGCTTGGAGATCAGATCACCCCCCCTTGGATTTGATCCTCTGATGTGTCCAAATTAATGACAAGGCTTGGAGTTATCAGATTTGGACAAATTGAGCAAATGTGCACAATTCTGCCTTGTAAAACCAGTTCATGATGCGATGTTTCAAGGGCTGTATCTCCATGCTCAAATTGAATTTGGAGATGATCTGGTACTTGTTGGAAAACCCTTATGGCATACTTTAACTTTGATGTTCATCCCTAGACCTGGTTTGACTTGGATCAAGGTGAAAAATGTCCCTACATTTTGGAAAAAGTAAGGCAGATTATGACTTAGTGAAAATTTCACTAAGTGTTGGAAAAATGTCATTTTCATGTTTTTTGTCATTTTGATCACTCCATAACTTAAAATCCACGAGGAATTGGAGTTTGATGTAGTTGAAGCTTTTGTAGAGTGCAGCAAGACCTACAAATCCAGCTTTGGATCACCCAAAATGGTTGCTTGGATCTCAAGTTATGGTCCTTGGAAGTTTGTACCCTAGCCACTTTGTTCCATAACTTAGAAAAATTCTAAGTTTTTTATGGTTACCCCTTTTACAAGTTAACTCATTTTTTCTTTGGTTTTACTTGATGAATAATGATTCAAATCACATATTAACATTGTTTTAGGGTTAAGGAACCTTGGTTGACAAAAAATCCAAAAAGTCAAACTTTCGATTTTGTACAGTTGACTTTTTATCGAATAAAATCCAAACTGTGCGATCCATTGTGAAATCAAGTCCTTGACCTAAATTAAACCTAATGGATGGATTCCATAGGTGTTATAGGGTGTATTAAATCATGTCCCAAGGTTTTGGAGCATGTCTTGGTCAACAGTCAAAGGCACAATTGACTTTTTCCACAAAACCCTAACTTTGGTCCCGATGAAATTGAAACTTGTAAATCAAGCTTCCAGGGTAAATCCATTGTTGCAAATGGGTCAATGTAGTATATTGGAGGCCCTAAAATCATGTCTTGATGTCTTGGCTCATGCTTTGTCCCAAAAGTCAACTTAGGGGTGAATTAGGTCAAGGAACCCAAATTCCTGATTTTTGGTAAATGCATCCCCTGGGGTTAAATTTACTCGATGATTGGGTCCATGAGATCCCTTAGAGTATCTTGGGTTGTGCTTTGAAGCATTGACTCATGCCCAGATGAAAATTTCCATCTGGAGGCCTCAGTCGACCAAAACCCAAATTTGGTGACACTGTCGATCTTGAGGCTTGATCCACTTGGAATGTTGCAACCTTGTGCTTGATTCTTGATGTGGCAGTCCTCTTTATCCCTTATAGGTGTTTGAGAGGCTAGACAAGTTGAATATCATGTCATTTCTTGATTGATCATGTTGCCTAAGTGCTCTGAGAGGGCCCAAAACCCTAATCTTTGATTGTAGTGAATGCTCAACCATCTTCGAGGAGATTGATGAGGCATGAGGGTTCATCCATATTGCGATGATGATTTGCATAATGATGGGAAATCTTGGTGGTCAAAATTTAGGGTATAACAGTTCCCCATAGGAATTCCAGATACAGTCTTGCCTTCTCTTGGGCTTATACAATATGGAACAAAGATAAAGGCATTATTCCCGATGAAACTTTTCTCAGAATGTCACTATTAGAAATTGTCAAAGAAATTCATTTCCCCCAGAGAGGATTAATTCCTGGTGAAACCTCTCTTAAATGTCTTCAAACCCTAGAATTGTTCACTAAAGAAAAGATTATTCCCGATGAAACTTTTCTTGAACTTTTCTTAAGTTTGGACCCACAGGCTTCCTAAAAGCATCCCTGCCTCCTCTTGGGCTTTGTACAAGGACCCTCAGACTTTTTAGAAGTTATCATGCCTTCTCTTGGGCTTAATATAAGGACCAAAACACCTCTTAAAGGTATAAGACAGAACTTAGTCATCCTTTGTTAGAGAAGTCTTTCTAAAGAGTCAAACCTCAGACCAATTTTAGGGTTGATTCTCATCCCTTAAAACACCTGCCTCCTCTTGGGCATCATACAAAGATAATCTCTTCCATACCAGTAGACTTGGACAGTCTAATCCCCTCTTAGATCTCAAAGACATTCTCAAGTTCCCTACAAACACAGGAAGAAACCCTGGTCATTTAACCAATCTCCAGTAGAGTTGAAACCTCTATAGGTTTTCCAAACTCAATCTTTAAACTCTCACTTTAAATTTCCCCAGCCAGGGTTAGCTTATCATCAGTATAACACTATCCCGAATGAGAACCTCAAGGCATCTGATACCTCAACTCTTCTGTAATCCTCAGCAAAAGTTGATCCCCCAACTTGGACCTGCCTCTGGATCTCAATAATCCTTAGCAGAAGCCAGCCTCGTCTTAGGCTTTGAATAATGATTTTCCTCAGCAGAATTAGCCCCAACAACACCTTTTTGTTGAGTCCATCTCCTTTATTAAAACACTCTCTTGTTGAGTTAACCTTTTTCATCCTCAATCTCGGGCTTTGTACAAGATACACAAAACACTCTCTTGTTGAATTAACCATTTTCAACCTTAATCATAGGCTTTGTACAAGATAAACAAAGTACTCTCTTGTTGAGTTAATCACCTTTCCACACTCTCTTATTGAGTCAATGGTACAAAACATAAGCACTCTCTTGTTGAGTCATTCTTGTAGACTCAATCTTAGGCTTTGTACAAGACACATATAAACTTTCTCCAACAAAGTCAAAATCTTCATCACCTTCTCTTAAGCTCGGGACAAATATCTTCCCCAGCGGAGTCAATTCCTCCCAGCCTTCTTTCAGGCTTTGAGAATTAATATCCCTAAGCAGAATCAATCTTCTTTTTCAGCCTCCTCTTAGGCTTTGTATAATGATTTTCCCAGTAAGGTCAACCTCAATCTTGGGCTTTGTACAAGACACTTAAAAATCCTTAGCTGAGTCAGTCAACTACTTTTCAGCCTCAATCTTGGGCTTTGTACAAGACACCCAAATAAAATACTCTCTTGTTGAGTCAGTCTCATTTCAGCCTCAATCTTGGGCTTTGTACAAGACACCGTATAAATCTCCCCAGTTGCATCAATCCTTTTTTTTAGCCTCAATCTTGGGCTTTGTACATGACAGATAAAACCTCTCACCAGTAGAGTCAAAAACACTTTTAGCCTCAATCTTGGGCTTTGTACAAGACAGACAAAATATTCCCCCGGAAAAGTCAACTTTCGGCCTCCTCTTAGGCTCTGTATAATGATATCCCCAAAAGAGTCAGTCTCTTTTTAGCCTCAATCTTGGGCTTTGTACAAGACAGATAAAATACTCTCTTGTTGAGTCAGCCTTTTCCAGCCTCCTCTTAGGCTTTATATAAGGACTTCCCCATGGGGAGTCAATCAATCTTTTAGCTTTAATCTTGGGCTTTGATCAAGGCACACAAAAATCAACATCCCCTCAGAGGAAATCAAAATCTCTCTGCATGAAGACATTTCTCTGTGCTATCACACATCAAAACAAACAAATCAAATAAACCCTAATCCCAGATAATTGTTGTAAGTGGCACACTTGTTGATTCAAAAATCCAAGATGTCGTCCATCTCTTATCTTGGTAAAATCCTCTCTTTCATCTAATTGCTGTAAGTGACAAGCCTCTGGATTATTTACATCCACGCCACTATCCCTGTCTTAGCATGAAAAACTCCTAAGGAAAAATGGCATTGCTCAACACTGAGTTAAAGTTTTCTCCTTCAGGACAACACCCTTATAAAGGAAATTATGGCATTGCAGGATTCTCACATCCCAGTTAAAGTAATTCTCCTTTATAATCAGTTACCCAACAGTTGTGATAAACAGACGAGATGTCTCCCTTTAGAGATGACAAATTCTCTCTCAGTCAAACTTTTAGCTTCAATCTTGGGCTTTGAACAGGACCCAAATACTCCTTTAGCTTCAATCTTGGGCTTCAAGCAAGACACCAAACATCTTTTTCCTCCCATAGAATAGGAGGAACTACGATTGCTCAGATTTCCCTATTTCTTTAAACGGGAATACGTAGGCATAAGATTGCGAAATCTTAGCGAGCATACCAATAAAAAACCCTAGGTCTAGTACCTTAATACCAATCAAAGCTGAGGTCCAATACCTCACCAAAATCATCAAAAGCTCACTCTCTCTCTCAAAAACCTCCCAAAGGAGAAACTTTCCCAACCCACAACAGATAAACACCATCAAGTATAAAAGCAGAACCTATTGCTAACAACATGTGGATAACCACATATAGGATGGGTAATTGACAACTCCCCATTGTATAACCTGACCCCGAACTCCCCGAATCTCTCTTAAGCGTTTGTTCAGTTAAACATCCGCGTGCCAGGTTAGTTTTAGATAGCTTCCCTTTCCCTTCCAGCTTCATGGGATAAATAAGAAATCAGAAAGTAGCACCCCACTCCTACCATTGCGGTGAGGAGGAACCCATGACGATAAGGTGGTCGCGTCACGGACAAATATCGCACGCTACAGGCACCACCAGGGACGCCCCCTCAAAAAATTTCCTGTCAAGGACACAAGGAGGAAGCTCGAACTTCCCTTTCTCAGGCGCCCTGCTAAGGTCCACCATCTTATTAGCTCTGGTCCGCTTGATCCTCGAGGTCAAAGGCAACGGAGATCCCTGGGCAGGAGCAGGCGATGAGCTTCCCGTGGCAGGATGAGGAGGAGGAGCACGCTGCGGAAATTGATACTTTGAAGCGGCAGCCCCAGGCTTGCTCCTCGCCATGGCATTCTTCACCATTCTCTCATGGGCGGAAGGCATCTCACCTGCGAAAACACAACAAACATGTTAGACACCGAAGAAAATGCAATTCGGGCAAGTCAAAAAGCTAAAACTACCGAGTAGTTTAAAAGCATCCGCATAAGTCTTGCACTCCAAAAGCGCCTTCATATTGATATAATGATACTCCACCCGTTGACTACCATCGTCCTCAAAAATCGGATCGCCCTTCTTCATCCAGCAATCAGAAAGCCTAAAAGAGTTAATGTAGTTCACCAATGTCTCATAGCTGACCAAGTCTCGCTCGTCCAACATACTCGGCTGCATGACATAACCAGCAGGCTCCCAAGCAAGTAGACTCCCACTCCAATGGAAGGGGAATTTTAACTCCCTATCCCCAATCACTTTCCCTTCCTCGTCACACATGACGTTGCCATCCTCGTCCGTGGACACAGCCCAAACATACGTGATATCTTGGGCCCGCTCCGACACAGGCTCGATGACGAAGAACCTCTCCTTGAAAGTTCGGATAGACTCCGAGAAGGGCTTAAACAGCTTCCTAGGTTGCTTCAACGACACCCAACCATATCTTCTCCCCTTGAGATGCCTCTGAAGATGGAAGATAGTGAAGAACAAAGGCAGAGTGACTCATATCTTCAGGAACTCACAGGTCAGCTCGAAGGCGCGGATGAACGCCAACGAGTTAGGGTGCAATTGTGTCGGGGCCAGATCTAGGTGCACAAAGATGGATTGCTAGAAGACAGTAAAGGGAAGCCTCAGCCCTATCTCCTTGAAGGCGTACTCATACATGGAGAATCTCTCCCCATAATCCGTGCAAATCCGATCATCTTGGGAGAGGAAATGCACCTTACACTCCCCCTCCGGTCCTACGTCCATGAAAACATCTTCTGTGTAAGACGCGAAGGTAGATTCATGCTCGGCAGGCTCCGCCACCGACCATTCCTCCGCGGAATCATGCTCAAGATCATCCCCGACTTCGGTTGGGGCATTTGAAATTTCTGTATCGCTACTCTCCGAGGAACTCTCCGAGGATGAATCTATAAGGATCTCTCTTTCGGGCCCTGATGCCATCTCGACCACCTGAAAAGTAGAGGACAAAAATGAATTCGACGCGAAATCAAATCCACCCTTCCACCGCTAGTCAAGTGAAAGGGCGCGCCAATGGCCGAGGACGGCGTCCCCGACCTAAGCCCTAAATTTAACAAAACGCAAGAGTCTCCCACGAGGAGATACTCGGGGCAAACCCATCATATAACGAGGAACTTCTCCAAACCACTACCCAGTTTCCGTTTGAAGATCCACCAAAAAATTCATACATTCATCGGAAACTTCATCAGAACGCTGAAAAACTGTGTAGCCACGCCGGTTACACCTACGCCATCGTCGCGACAACACCGGAAACGGCCTTACTCTAAGCTCTCTAAGGGGCTCCGACGGCCACATCAGCAGCAGAAGATAGCCTAGCCACCATCCACCACCAACAGACGCTGGAGAAACACCACTATCTCACCTACGTTAACCTAACCGCATGCATTCTAAACAAAGATGAAAAAGCTGGAAGAAAAGAAGGAATTAGGTGACTTACGTGGTCGAAGAGGTTGTAGAGAAATGCTCGAAGCTTTTCACGGTGGCTGAAACGACGGTCGACGGCGGCGACGAACTGAGGTTCTCTGAGGAAGACGAAGAAGAAGAGAGAGAAATAAAAATTCAAATGAACAAAGCCCCTCTCCTTATATACAGCTTGAGAGCACGTGCAAGAGCACGCTCAAATAGGTCATTATGGCCCTAGACTAGCCATTATTGCCTATTCAATATAGCACAGGGCTCGAGGCATACGTGGCGTCCCATCGCTTAAGTTCCCTCTAACCATTGGTCTCCCCGCACGCCTGGCAGACCAAGCGTCGTTGCAAGTTTTACGGGCAATAGAACTCTCGGGCATCACGAGACAACTCCCCTTCGTCACCAAACGACGACTCTGCCACAATTCTCCAGAGCTACAGGCTATCCTTAAGTCATCACTCCCATGCTCAGGAGCAACGACTTGGGGGGCTCCTGTTCCGGACTGGACCAATGGCTAGACATTACCCAATCCACTTCTACTTCCAGAACGGCCCAATTGCCTAAGTCCAGTCAATAAGGGGCTGAATTTACCTTTCTGCCCTCCCACCAGGCATAGATGGACAAACGGACCCCAGGGTCATTTGCTCCTCCCCGGTACTTTTGCCCGTCACGTACGGCTTCATTATCCTGGAACAGTCATGGGCATGTGCCCGGAACTACGTCTTTGCCTGACATAACGGCTAGTTTTGGGCACCCTACCCGACATAACGGCTAGTTTTTGGCAGTTACCTATTCTTCAGGAAACGGTTATTCCGCCCTGGAAATAGGGACCGTTGGCCACGCGTTGGGGGCATTATATAAACCCTCTCACTTGAGAGAGTCAGGTATCCAATAATCATCCTAAGAACTAATACTTTGTACTTGCCATTTTCTCTGACCTTTTCTTACTTGAGCGTCGGAGTGTCTTGCAGGTACAGCCCCTCCTCCTCATCTCACATCCAGCATCGTAGATATCCTTCTTGGCCCATCGCAGGATCTGATCAGCCTTCACGATCACTTATCCTGACCCATTTGCTCATTTTCTTCTACAATCTAATCAGTTTTTTAAATGCGTTATGCGTCACATAGGATCACACCTGATGATGTTAAGCGATGATTAGTAGATAAAAATCAACACTCTAATCATAGTAATTCAAAAATAGAATAAATAAACAATAAAATGAAAGAGAAACCATGTGCTTTTTCAAAAAAATTAATATACATTATCCATCATAAATTATCATTAATGTTTTTTTTTCATTTAGTGCATTTGATTATACGATTGATATTTTATTTTAGTTGTATATTGCAATATTAAATCTTGAGTAATGTTATTTAGTACGAAAGAATTTGAAGAAAAAATGAAAAAATGCATACATGTCACTATTTTAGAAGTGAATTTTAAAATGATTTTAAATTTAATTTCCTTTTTAATAAGAATCATGGGATTGTGGTGATAATGAATCGTTGAGATTTATTCTTATATTTCTTGTTTTCACATTTTCTCCCTAATAAGCATTTTTATTAAATCTTACTTAAGAATATATTAGAAAGTAATATTAAATTGTTATTAAATTCTTGCAATACAAACAAATAAAACGAAAAAGAAAAAAGATTACACATAAATCTTATATGAAAAAAAGTGTATGTTTTTTCTTTCAATAGTAATCAATGATGCTTGAAAAAATTATAGAAAAAAACAATATTGTAAGCGAATATATCATTATTGTAAGTTGCTATCAATTAAGAATTTAATATTAATACATTAGAAAATAATAACGCAATACATATGTGTTTCAAAAAAGAATAAAAAATGAATAGGAGAGAGGAAATAACCTATAAGTGATAAAATCCTACACCTTTTTACTATCTTTTATAGGATTGCCATAATCATCTTGCTTAAGAATATATTAGAAAGTAATAAATAAATTCATTTAAGCACAAAAGCAAAAAACAAATAAAATACAGTTTTGTTTTCTTCCTTATCAAACCTGCAATGATCCCTATCCGTAATCTAGATTTTTTTTTTAATTTTGTTCTTAACTTTATTTGTCACCAAAATCATACTCCACCTTCTTTAATCTTACATAATCCACTAAATCTTGCAATTCAGTACAATGCAATCTCATACTTCCTGCAAGAATCAATATTAAAATCCATTAATCATTCAATCAAAAGTCCCATAAATTGAAGAAGAGTCAGAGAGTTAGGGGAGGATGAAAGAGAGAGCATTGGAATAGAAATACTGAGGTTTAACGTGAGCGAGTGTACAAGAAGTGAGAGAGAGAGAGAGAGAGGTCTAAAAACAAAAGAAATTGAATATAAAACCATCTTCATCCATTTTTCACTCTGTCAAGAACAAAACTCTTCAATTGTTCTCTTAAAGCAAAACTCTTCTTCTCTCATGAAGAAAATATGAGGGTTATGAAAGAGAAGGAGAAATTTGCATTTGAATTCTCATAATCGCTTCTCTCTCCACACCCCATGTCTTGGTTAATATAATTGTTTTCTCTTTGTCCCGTGCGCGTCTCCCATGAAGAAAATATGAGGGTTATGAAAGAGAAGGAGATGTTTGCATTTGAATTCTCATCATCGCTTCTCTCTCTCCACACCCCATTTGTTGTTTCCACACAATTTAAATTATTAAGAGTAACTTTCAAGAAAAGTTATTACCCATACAATTATGTTTTTTTTTTAAAACCGTTTGGTAACTTCTACCAAAAAAATAACCGCTTGACTTTTAATTTTTAATTTTTATTTCATCAATTTATTATTAAATTGATGGTAAAATGATATATTGTTATGGATAAATTGAGGGTAAAATTGGAAAAAGAAAAAGGCTACACCAAAACAATGTATTGCCTTTATATATTATATTATTATTATTATTATTATTATTATTATTATTATTACCAAAACAATGTATTGCCTTTATATATTGTTATAGATGATTATTATTATTATTATGATTATTATTATTATTATTATTATTATTATTATGATTATTATTATTATTAGTAGTATTATGATTATTATTATTATTATTATTTATTTTTTTTGTTTTGTTTTTTTTTTGAATAAAAGATTTTATTAAATCCCAAAAACAATACAAAGCACGACGATCAAAGATCCAGCCAAGAAAAACCAAAGAAACCCAACACAACTAACTTAGGGAAGCAACAATTTATCAATATGATTCATAAGGCTATGGCTCACCCAACATTTATTCACTATAACATCTATGATTTTGGGCCCTATGGTTCCAACATCAACTTTGTTCCCAAAGCTATGATTATTTCTAACATTCCAAGTTTCATAAACCATCTCCGTGAAAGCGCACTTCAGAATCTTAGATTTCCACCCCTTACCTTTGTTGTTGTTTAGAACCCAAGAGGAGCATGATTGATGTTAAGCCAATGAAAAACATGAAACTAAATCCTTCTCATTGTACCACAAGAAAATAACAAATGCTGCAAAGATTCAGTACTGTTGCAGAAACAACACCCAAAGTCATCGATAAAACCAAAATGTTGCATTTTATCCTTCGTCGCGAGCCTACCATTACAAGCCATACACAATGTAAACTTAGCCCTTGGTCTCGCTGGATTGTTGAACCAAAGATTTCTCCAAGGGACCTTAGCTTGAATCGGTTTGATGGCCAAGTAAATACGCCTCATGGTGATACTATTCTGGTTACTAATTGTGATCCAATGTTGAGGAGATAATCTGTGCCTCTGTTTAAAAATTGCTTTCATGATCCATGACCAATGGTTTTTCACTGATATCTCCATTATGTCCCTACCTTTTAAGTAGTAACTATGCACCCATTTAATCCATAAGTTATCCCTTTTACCACTCAAATTCCAAAGCAATTTCAAAAGGCTAGCCTAATTCCACTCAGTAATATCTCTAACGTTCAGGCCATCATGGTTTTTGTTGTAACACGTCTTCTTCCAAGAGACAAGAGCCTTTCTAGTGATTACACCAGAACCTGACCACAAGAACGAACGACAAACAGCTTCAACTTGCTTAATAACCATTTTAGGAAGCGAGATATGATGCATCCAAAAATTAGTTACCGCCATCAGAGTACTATTGATTAATTCCAGTCTGCCAACAAAACTCAGAAGATGCACGCTCCAATGATCGATGCGACCTGCAATTCCCTCAACCAGAAGCCTACAGTCAGCCACTGAAAGCTTCCTACTAGATAAAGGGATCCCTAGATAGCTAAAGGGAAGACAACCTTCTTTGAAAGATGTTGAGGTGAGAATATCCTGCTTCGTTTTGTCATCCACATTACCAAAATAAATTTTACACTTAAGAGGGTTCACAGCCAGACTTGTAGCTTCTGAAAAATCTTTGAAGGCCTGCATTGCAAGGTTCACGGAAGAAGCATCACCACGAGTGAACACCAAAAGATCATCTGCAAAACAAAGATGGATTATACCCAGCTTTTCACACCTCGAGTGGTAGTTAAAATTAGGATTCCCAACCAGTTTACCAAACACCATATAAAGGTACTCCATTGTTAAAACAAACAACATAGGGGAAAGAGGATCCCCTTGCCGTAACCCACGATTAGCTTTCAAACTGTTGGTATGCTCTCCATTCACATTAAAATGATATGAAATAGTTTGAACAATGAGGAAGATCCAGTTAATGAATTGAGGAGGGAAGCTAAGCTCATGGAGAATATTTTCCAAGGCCAACCATTTGACAGGATCGCAGGCCTTTTGAAGGTCCATTTGGATCATACACCTAGGGGCCCTCCTTTGGTGCTATAACCTTCGATAAATTCGTATGCCACCAAAACATGATCTTGAATCTTCGAGGAGATTGATGAGGCATGAGGGTTCATCCATATTGTGATGATGATTTGCACAATGATGGGAAATCTTGGTGGTTAAAATTTGGGGTATGACAGTTCCTCATAGGAATTCCAGATATAGTCTTGCCTTCTCTTGGGCTTATACAATATGGAACAAAGATAAAGGCATTATTCCCGATGAAACTTTTCCCAGAATGTCACTATTAGAAATTGTCAAAGAAATTCATTTCCCCCAGAGAGGATTAATTCCCGGTGAAACCTCTCTTGAATTTCTTCAAACCCTAGAACTGTTCACTAAAGAAAAGATTATTCCCGGTGAAACTTTTCTTGAACTTTTCTTAAGTTTGGACCCACAGGCTTCCTAAAAGCATCCCTGCCTCCTCTTGGGCTTTGTACAAGGACCCTCAGGATTTTTTGAAGTTCTCATGCCGTCTCTTGGGTTAATACAAGGACCAAAAGACATCTTAAAGGTATAAGACAGAACTTAGTCATCCTTTGTTAGAGAAGTCTTTCTAAAGAGTCAAACCTCAGACCAATTTTAGGGTTGATTCTCATCCCTTAAAACACCTGCCTCCTCTTGGGCATCATACAAAGATAAACTATTCCATACCAGTAGACTTGGACAGTCTAATCCCCTCTTGGATCTCAAAGACATTCTCAAGTTCCCTACAAACACAGGAAGAAACCCTGGTCATTTAACCAATCTCCAGTAGAGTTGAAACCTCTATAGGTTTTCAAAACTCAATCTTTAAACTCTCACTTTAAATTTCCCCAGCCAGGGTCAGCTTATCATCAGTATAACACTATCCCAAATGAGAACCTCAAGGCATCTGATACCTCAACTCTTCTGTAATCCTCAGTAAGAGTTTATCCCCCAACTTGGACCTGCCTCTGGATCTCAATAATCCTCAGCAGAAGCCAGCCTCCTCTTAGGCTTTGTATAATGATTTTCCTCAGCAGAATTAGCCCCAGCAACACCTTTTTGTTGAGTCCATCTCCTTTATTAAAACACTCTCTTATTGAGTTAGCCTTTTTCAGCCTCAATCTCGGGCTTTGTACAAGACACACAAAACAATCTCTTGTCGAGTTAACCCTTTCCAGCCTTAATCTTAGGCTTTATACAAGATAAACAAAGTACTCTCTTGTTGAGTCAATCACCTTTCCACACTCTCTTATTGAGTCAATGGTACAAAACATAAGCACTCTCTTGTTGAGTCATTCTTGTAGCCTCAATCTTAGGCTTTGTACAAGACACATATAAACTTTCTCCAACAAAGTCAAAATCTTCATAACCTTCTCTTAAGCTCGAGACAAATATTTTCCCAAGCGGAGTCAATTCCTCCCAGCCTTCTTTCAGGCTTTGAGAATTAATATCCCTAAGCAGAATCAATCTTCTTTTTCAGCCTCCTCTTAGGCTTTGTATAATGATTTTCCCAGTATGGTCAGCCTCAATCTTGGGATTTATACAAGACACTTAAAAATCCTCAGCTGAGTCAGTCAACTACCTTTCAGCCTCAATCTTGGGCTTTGTACAAGACACCCAAATAAAACACTCTCTTGTTGAGTCAGTCTCATTTCAGCCTCAATCTTGGGCTTTGTACAAGACACCGTATAAATCTCTTCAGCTGAGTCAATCCTTTTTTTAGCCTCAATCTTGGGCTTTGTACAAGACAGATAAAACCTCTCACCCGTAGAGTCAAAAACACTTTTAGCCTCAATCTTGGACTTTGTACAAGACAGACAAAATATTCCCCCAGAAAAGTCAACTTTCAGCCTCCTCTTAGACTTTGTATAATGATATCCCCAAAAGAGTCAGTCTCTTTTTAGCCTCAATCTTGGGCTTTGTACAAGATAGATAAAATACTCTCTTGTTGAGTCAGCCTTTTTCAGCCTCCTCTTAGGCTTTAAATAAGGACTTCCCCCATGGGGAGTTAATCAATCTTTTAGCTTTAACCTTGGGCTTTGATCAAGGCACACAAAAATCAACATCCCCTCAGAGGAAATCAAAATCTCTCTGCAGGATGACATTTCGCTATACTATCACACATCAAAACAAACAAATCAAACAAACCCTAATCCCAGATAACTATTGTAAGTGGCACACTTGTTGATTCAAAAATCTAAGATGTCGTCCATCTCTTATCTTGGTAAAATCCACTCTTTCATCTAATTGTTGTAAGTGACAAGCCTTTGGATTATTTACATCCACGCTGTTATCCCTCTCTTAGCATGAAAAACTCCTAAGGAAAAATGGCATTGCTCAACACTGAGTTAAAGTTTTCTCCTTCAGGACAACACCCTTATAAAGGAAATTATGGCATTGCTGGATTCTCACATCCCAGTTAAAGTAATTCTCCTTTATAATCAGTCACCTAACAAGTGTGATAAACAGACGAGATGTCTCCCTTTAGAGATGACAAATTCTCTCTCAGTCAAACTTTTAGCGTCAATCTTGAGCTTTAAACAAGACACAAGTACTCCTTTAGCTTCAATCTTGGGCTTCAAGCAAGACACCAAACATCTTTTTCCTCCCATAGAATAGGAGGAACTACGATTGCTCAGATTTCCCTGTTTCTTTAAACAGGAATACGTAGGCATAAGATTACGAAATCTTAGCGAGCATACCAATCAAAAACTCTAGGTCCAGTACCTTCATACCAATCAAAACTGAGGTCCAGTACCTCACCAAAATCATCAAAAACTCACACTCTATCTCAAAAACCTCTCAAAGGAGAAACTTTCCCAACCCACAACAGATAAACACCATCAAGCATAAATGCAGAACCTATTGCTAACAACATGTGGATAACCACATATAGGATGGGTAATTGACAACTCCCCATTGTATAACCTGACCCCGAACTCCCGAATCTCTCTTAAGCGTTTGTTCAGTTAAACATCCACGTGTCATGTTAGTTTTAGATTGCTTCCCTTTCCCTTCCTGCTTCACGGGTTAAATAAGAAATCAGAAAGTAGCACCCCACTCCTACCATTGCGGTGAGGAGGAACCCATGACGATAAGGTGGTCGCGTCACGGACAAAAATCGCACGCTACAGGCACCACTAGGGACGTCCCCTCTAAAAATTTCTTGTCAAGGACACAAGGAGGAAACTCGAACTTCCCTTTCTCAGGCGCCCGCCTAAGGTCCACAGTCTCATTAGCTCTGGTCCGCTTGAACCTCGAGGTCAAAGGCAACGGAGATCCCTGGGTAGGAGCAGGCGAAGATCTTCCCGTGGCAAGATGAGGAGGAGGAGCACGCTGCGGAAATCGAGACTTTGAAGTGGCCGCCCCATGCTTGCTCCTCGCCATGGCATTCTTCACCATTCTCTCATGGGCGGAAGGCATCTCACCTGCGAAAACACAACAAACATGTTAGACACCGAAGAAAATGCAATTTGGACAAGTCAAAAAGCTAAAACTACCTAGTAGTTTAAAAGCGTCCACAGGAGTCTTGCACTCCAAAAGCGCCTTCGTATTGATATAACGGTACTCCACCCGTTGACTATCATCGTCCTCAAAAATTGGATCGCCCTTCTTCATCCAGTAATCAGCAAGCCTAAAAGAGTTAACATAGTTCACCAACGTCTTATAGTCGACCAAGTCTTGCTCGTCCAACAAGCTCGGCTGAGTGACATAACCAGCAGGCTCCCAAGCAAGATGACTCCCACTCCAATGGAATGGGAATTTGAACTCCCTATCCCCAATCACTTTCCCTTCCTCGTCACGCATGACGTTGCCATCCTCGTCTGTGGACACAACCCAAACATACGTGCTATCATGGGCCCGCTCCGACACAGACTCGATGACGAAGAACCTCTCCTTGAAAGTTTGGATAGACTCCGAGAAGGGATTAAACAGCTTCCTAGGTTTCTTCAACGACACCCAACCATATCTTCTCCCCGTGACCTGCCTCTGAAGGTGGAAGATAGTGAAGAACAAAGGCAGAGTGACTCATATCTTCAGGAACTCACAGGTCAGCTCGAAGGTGCGGATGAACGCCAATGAGTTTGGGTGCAATTATGATGGGGCTAGATCTAGGTGCACAAAGATGGATTGCTGGAAGTCAGTAAAGGGCAGCCTCAACTCTATCTCCTTGAAGGCGTACTCATACATGGAGAATATCTCCCCATAATCCGTGCAAATCTAATCATTTTGGGAGGGTAAATGCACCTTCCACTCCCCCTCCGGTCCTACGTCCATGAAAACATCTCCTGTGTAAGATGCGAAAGTAGATTCATGCTCGGCAGGCTCCGCCACCGACCATTCCTCCACGGAATCGTGCTCAAGATCATCCCCGACTTTGCTGGAGGCATTTGAAATTTCTGTACCGCTACTCTCCGAGGAACTCTCCTCGGACGAATCTATAATGATCTCTCTTTTAGGCCCTGACGCCATCTCGATCACCTGAAAAGCAGAGGACAAAAGTGAATTCGACGCGAAATCAAATCCACCCTTCCACCGCTAGTCAAGTGAAAGGGCGCGCAAATGGCCGAGGACGGCGTTCCCGACCTAAGCCCTAAATTAAACAAAACGCAAGAGTCTCCCACGAGGAGATACTCGGGGCAAACCCCTCATGTAACGAGGAACTTCCCCGAAACACTACCCAGTTTCCGTTTGAAGATCCACCGGAAAATTCATACATTCATCGGAAATTTCATCAGAACGCTGGAAAAATGGGTAGCCACTCCGGTTACACCTGCGCCATCATCGCGACAACACCGAAAATGGCCTTACTCTAAGCTCTCTAAGGGGCTCCGACAGCCAAATCAGCAGCAGAAGATAACCTAGCCACCGTCCACCACCAACAGACGCCGGAGAAACACCACTATCTCACTTACGTTAACCTAACCGCATGCATTCTAAACAAAGATGAAAAAGCTGGAAGAAAAGAAGGAATTAGGTGGCTTACGTGGTCGAAGAGGTTGTGGAGAAATGCTCGAAGCTTTTCACAGTGGCTGAAACGACTGTCGACGGTGGCGACGAACTGAGGTTCTCTGAGGAAGACGAAGAAGAAGATAGAGAAATGAAAATGCAAATGAATAGAGCCCATCTCCTTATATACAACTTGAGATCACGTGCAAGAGCACGCTCGAATAGGTCATTATGGCCCTAAACTAGCCATCATTGCATATTCAATATAGCACAGGGCTCGAGGCACACGTGACGCCCCATCGCTTAAGTTCCCTCTAACCATTGGTCTCCCCGCACGCGTGGCAGTCCAAGCGTCGTTGCAAGTCTTACGGGCAATGAAACTCTCGGGCATCACGAGACAACTCCCCTTCGCCACTAAACGACGACTCCGCCACAATTCCCCAGAGCTACGGGCTATCCTTAAGTCATCACTCCCATGCTCGGGAGCAACGACTTGGGGGGCTCCTGTTCTGGACTGGACCAATGGCTAGACATGGCCCAATCCACTTCTGCTCCCAGAACGGCCCGATTGCCTAAGTCCAGTCAATATAGGGAAGAATTTACCTTTCTGCCCTCCCACCGGGCATAGATGGACGAACGGACCCCAGGGTCATTTGCTCCTGCTCGGTACTTTTGCCCGCCACGTACTTCTTCATTATCTAGGAACAGTTATGGGCATATGCCCGAACTACGTCTTTGCCTGACGTAACAGCTAGTTTTGGGCACCTTGCCCGACATAACGGCTAGTGGTGATAATGAATCGTTGAGATATATTCTTATATTTCTTGTTTTCACATTTTCTCCCTAATAAGCATTTTTATTAAATCTTACTTAAGAATATATTAGAAAGTAATATTAAATTGTTATTAAATTCTTGCAATACAAACAAATAAAACAAAAAAGAAAAAAGATTACACATAAATCTTATATGAAAAAAAGTGTATGTTTTTTCTTTCAATAGTGATCAATGATGCTTGAAAAAATTACAGAAAAAAACAATGTTGTAAGCGAATATATCATTATTGTAAGTTGCTATCAATTAAGAATTTAATATTAATACATTAGAAAATAATAACCCAATACATATATGTTTTAAAAAAGAATAAAAAATGAATAGGAGAGAGGAAATAACATATAAGTGAAAAAATCCTACACCTTTTTACTATCTTTTGTAGGATTGCCATAATCATCTTACTTAAGAATATATTAGAAAGTAATAAATAAATTCATTTAAGCACAAAAGCAAAAAACAAATAAAATACAGTTTTGTTTTCTTCCTTATCAAAACTGCAATGATCCCTATCCGTAATCTAGATTTTTTTTTAATTTTGTTCTTAACTTTATTTGTCACCAAAATCATACTCCACCTTCTTTAATCTTACATAATCCACTAAATCTTGCAATTCAGTACAATGCAATCTCATACTTCCTGCAAGAATCAATATTAAAATCCATTAATCATTCAATCAAAAGTCCCATAAATTGAAGAAGAGTCAGAGAGTTAGGGGAGGATGAAAGAGAGAGCATTGGAATAGAAATACTGAGGTTTAACGTGAGCAAGTGTACAAGAAGTGAGAGAGAGAGAGAGAGAGAGAGAGAGAGAGAGGTCTAAAAACAAAAGAAATTGTATATAAAACCATCTTCGTCCATTTTTCACTCTGTCAAGAACAAAACTCTTCAATTGTTCTCTTAAAGCAAAACTCTTCTTCTCTCATGAAGAAAATATGAGGGTTATGAAAGAGAAGGAGAAATTTGCATTTGAATTCTCATCATCGCTTCTCTCTCCACACCCCATGTCTTGGTTAATATAATTGTTTTCTCTTTGTCCCGTGCGCGTCTCCCATGAAGAAAATATGAGGGTTATGAAAGAGAAGGAGAAGTTTGCATTTGAATTCTCATCATCGCTTCTCTCCCCACACCCCATTTTTTGTTTCCACACAATTTAAATTATTAAGAGTAACTTTCAAGAAAAGTTATTACCTATATAATTATGTTTTTTTTTTAAAACCGTTTGGTAACTTCTACCAAAAAAATAACCGCTTGATTTTTAATTTTTAATTTTTATTTCATTAATTTATTATTAAATTGATGGTAAAATGATATATTGTTATGGATAAATTGAGGGTAAAATTGGAAGAAGAAAAAGGCTACACCAAAACAATGTATTGCCTTTATATATTGTTATAGATTATTATTATTATTATTATTATTATTATTATTATTATTATTATGATTATTATTACTATTATTATGATTATTATTATTATTATTTTTTTTTTTTTGTTTTTTTTTTTTTTGAGATAAAAGATTTTATGAAATCCCAAAAACAATACAAAGCACGACGATCAAAGATCCAACAGAGAAAAACCAAAGAAACCCAACAAAACTAACTTAGAGAAGCAAAAATTTACCAATATGATTCATAAGGCTATGGCTCACCCAACATTTATTCACTATAACATCTATGATTTTGGGCCCTATGGTTCCAACATCAACTTTGTTCCCAAAGCTATGATTATTTCTAACATTCCAAGTTTCATAAACCGTCTTCGTGAAAGCGCACTTCAGAATCTTAGATTTCCACCCCTTACCTTGCTGTTGTTTAGAACTCAAGAGGAGCATGATTGATGTTAAGCCAATGAAGAACATGAAACCAAATCCTTCTCATTGTACCACAAGAGAATAACAAGTGCTGCAAAGATTCAGTACTGTTGCAGAAACAGCACCCAGTGTCATCGATAAAACCAAAACGTTGTATTCTATCTTTCGTCACGAGCCTACCATTACAAGCCATCCACAACGTAAACTTAGCCCTTGGTCTCGCTGGATTGTTGAACCAAATATTTCTCAAAGGGACCTTAGCTTGAATCGGTTTGATGGCCAAGTAAATACGCCTCATGGTGATACTATTCTGGTTACTAATTGTGATCCAATGTTGAGGAGATAATCTATGCCTCTGTTTAAAAATTGCTTTCATGATCCATGACCAATGGTTTTTCACTGATATCTCCATTATGTCCCTACCTTTTAAGTAGTAACTATGCACCCATTTAATCCATAAGTTATCCCTTTTACCACTCAAATTCCAAAGCAATTTCAAAAGGTTGGCCTGATTCCACTCAGTAATATCTCTAACGTTCAGGCCATCATGGTTTTTGTTGTAACACGTCTTCTTCTAAGAGACAAGAGCCTTTCTAGTGATTACACCAGAACCTGACCACAAGAACGAACGACAAACATCTTCAACTTGCTTAATAACCTTTTTAGGAAGCGGGATACACTGCATCCAAAAATTAGTTACCGCCATTAGAGTACTATTGATTAATTCCAGTCTGCCAGCAAAACTCAAAAGATGCACGCTCCAATGATCGATGAGAGCTGCAATTCCCTCAACCAGAAGCCTACAGTCAGCCACTGAAAGCTTCCTACTAGATAAAGGGATCCCTAGATAGCTAAAGGGAAGACAACCTTCTTTGAAAGATGTTGAGGTGAGAATATCCTGCTTCATTTTGTCATCCACATTACCAAAATAAATTTTACACTTAAGAGGGTTCACAGTCAGACTTGTAGCTTCTGAAAAATCTTTGAAGGCCTGCATTGCAAGGTTCACGGAAGAAGCATTCCCATGAGTGAACACCAAAAGATCATCTGCATAACAAAAATGGATTATACCCAGCTTTTCACATCTCGAGTGGTAGTTAAAATTAGGATTCCCAACCAGTTTACCAAACACCATATAAAGGTACTCCATCATTAAAACAAACAACATAGGGGAAAGAGGATCCCTTTACCGTAACCCACGATTAGCTTTCAAACTGTTGGTATGATCTCCATTCACATTAAAACGATATGAAACTATTTGAACAATGAGGAAGATCCAGTTAATGAATTGAGGAGGGAAGCTAAGCTCATGGAGAATATTTTCCATGGTCAGCCATTTGACAGAATCGCAGGCCTTTTGAAGGTCCATTTGGATCATACACCTAGGGGGCCTCCTTTGGTGCTATAACCTTTGATCAATTTGTATGCCAACAAAACATGATCTTGAAGATGCTGGCCTGGGACAAAAGTTATCTGGCTGTGATGAACAATTGAGCTCAAAACTTTGCTAAGCCTAGAAGCCAAGATTTTGTCTATGGTTTTATAAATAACAGTACAGCAAGAAATCAGCCTGAACTATTTCACCATCTTCGCATTAGAAAATTTAGGAATAATAGTAACCAAAGCACTATTAAAAGCATAATGCATCTTGTTGTTCTCAAATAAATCTTTGACAGCTTCATAAACATCCTTCTTTGTATACTCCCATGTGGACTTGAAGAACTTGGCACCAAAACCGTCAATACCTGGAGATGTATTGTCACTTATACTTGTAAGGGTTGAATCAATTTCCTCCATTTTGATGGGAATAACAAGGCTATTTCTTTTCTCCATAGATAATTGATTACCCTTCCTCATGGACACAATATCAATACCACGAAGACTAGTAGTAACCTTACCAATCAGATTGTTATAATACTTGAGGATATCCTCTTTAATATCTTTTTGCTCATGAACAGTTTCCCCCATTTCAGTTTCCAGAAAAGAGATTTGGTTGAACACTCTCTTACTTTTCAAGAGAGCATAAAAGAAGGCAGAGTTACTGTCTCCATTTTTAAGCCAGTCAATCTTCAAGCGTTGTTTCAACAGTTGATCTTCAATGTTACTCAAATGGATGACTTTTTTAGAGCAATCTTTGGCCAACAAGATTCTTTCTCTATTTATTTTATCCTGTGCAAGATTATGCTGAGCAATTCTAAGCTTTTCTCTAGCCTCCCCCACTTGCTTTTTAATACCATAGAACTTCTTGCTTTTCTCTCTTATAGCAGGTTGAATCCTTATGAGCTTTTTCCACAAAGCTCTCATCCCATTCCCTTTGATTGGCTGATTCCAATTCTTAATCACCATGTCTAAAAACCCTTCAGAGTTAACAATAGAATTTTGGAATTTAAAGATACTTCTTTTTGGCTTCTTAATCTGTTGCTCCACGAGGTAAAGCATGGCATGGCCAGATACCCCACTATCCATCACATTTAGGATATTGTCAGTATACAGTTGGTGCCACACCAGATTAGCAAAAATTATGTCAATCTTCGAATATATAGGATTGTCTACCTGATTGTTAAACCAAGTATAGGACTCACCAACACTCTTTTTATCATGTAGACCAGTTCTCTGCAGCATATTAACCAAGTCCCTATTATAATTATTATTAGGGTTAAATATGTATAAGGTCCCTACAAATATCCCAACTTTCAGGTTTTAGGGATGACAATTTGGCCCACCCCCAGTGGGTACCCAGAAAATTACCCACAACGGGTAGGGTAAAAACCCGCAAAAATGAGTACGGGTACGGGCTCGGGTAATTACCCACTTAAATAAGCGGGGATGGGTGTGGGGATGGGCACCTTAGTACCCAGCCCACCCCATACCCGCACAATATATATTTATATATTTTAATTTATATTATTATCTAAAAATAAATATTTATAAAATAAAAAAAACATCAATTTTAAACTACTACATATTTAATATACGTGACCATTTATTTCATAATTCAATAATAAATTTTTTTTAAACTTTTTAATATTTTTAAAAACTTAAAAAATTATGATATTTTATACTTGATATATTTATTTTTATTAGAAATGCGGGTAACGGGTACGAGTACGGGCACTTATATACCTATAGGGTACGGGGACGGGTGCCAATTTTGATACCCAAGCGGGTATGGGCTCGGGTACGGGGATTTTTTTCTTTTGCGGGTATGAGGACGGGTACTATAGTACCCTACCCATACCCTGCCCATTTCCATCCCTATCAGGGTTGGTCCCTCCAAAATTTTTCTTCAAACAATGGTCATCTGAAAGTTTTTCGTCCTTAACTTTAGTCCCTCTCGTTAGTTTCCACTAACGATGGCTTATGTGGCATGCCATGTGAAATTTTTTGATGACGTGGCTTACATGTGGCAATGTCAACGTGGCAAAAAATGCTGACATGTATGCCACATGTCAATTATTTCAATTTTAAATTTTGGAAAAAATACTGTCTAGGTCCTTTAAGTTATTTTAAATTAACAAGTTAGTCCTGTAAGTTTTTTTTGTAACACTTTAGTCCTTTAAGTTAACCAACGTTTGCATAGTTAACCTTTTTAAGATTTTCCGTTCCAAAAAAACCAACATGGCACAAACGGTGATGAAGTGGCAGTTAACGTTGATGAAGTGTCATGGAGGGTTGCTGATGTGGAATCTATCTCCTTCTTTCTTAGTTTTCTGAAAAGGAAATCCTTAAATCCCCAAATAAAAAATGACATAGTTTGAACCCTAAATCTCATTACTCTAACAATGGCGTCGTATGGTAGCAGCAGACAAAATCGAAGATGTTCAAACGCTAATACATTCATATCGAGTACATCCCAAACTGGAATCGAACCTACATGTCCGTGTGGAGCCAAAACAGTGTTAAGAACAATTAAGAAGAAAGGAAGGAACTTGGGGAAGCTATTTTGGGGATACAGATACTTTGTGGTACGTCTGTTATTAAATATTGTTGGTTGTGGAATTGGTTTATGCAGATGTAATTAGTTTTTGTTTTTTAATGTGTTAATGTTAACAGAGTGAAGATGAAAATATCGATTGCAAGTTTTTTGCGTGGTATGAAAACCATTACAGTGATGAAGTCAAACAAGAGACACAACTCTCACTAACTTTGAAATGTTCTGACTGTGATGGCAAGGATGTTGAAATCAAGGTGCTTAGAAGTTTGATTGAAAAGGATGAGAAATACACTAAAGAGATCAAGGAGAACTTGATGAAGATGTTGAATATGATAGGCTATGTCACTATGTTGTTGGTTTTGATCTTTGTAGTGTTATGTGTAATTTGGTTTAAATGTGGAAATCAGTGTTAATTATCATTGTTAGTTTTATGTTTGTAAGTTATGAGTTGTGGCACTTTTATGTAGAAATTCTTGACAATGATTTGTTTAATGAAACGATTATGGTTTGTTTTACAAGTCTGCAATTCCTATCCACATCTGTCACAGTTCTGGTATACCTTGTTGTGTAACAGAAAATTTGGAAGGACTTCTTTGTTACATTTTAAAAACATATGGGACTCAAGCGTTACCAATTAAAAACATGATAGACGTGTTTGTTACAAATTTAAAAAATGAAGGACCTATTTGTTACATTTAATAATCTATCAGACATATTGTTTTACCCAATTGTGAACCTCAAACAAATTTGAATATCAAACATTTATGAAACCCAAAGCATACTCAAAGCATTACATTACATTACTAAACATTACATGAGATGTGAATAGATTACCAAACATGACATTAACTAATCATAATTAAATCATTGTTATAATGTTAAAAACCAAAATAGATGTCAAAAGATCAGATCCTAAAACATTACATGAGATTGTTATAGATCAAACAGACCCAAAACATAACATAAGATTGTTTTATAAGTCAACAAAACATAACATTGTTATAGGTAAAAAGACAATCTATTTGGTCTTTCTCCCAATAGCCAACTTTGGTCTCATTGTTGTTGGTGGCTAAAATGTTGTTGTACCAGTCTGTCTTCCTCTTCTTATAGCAAGCAACTGTGACACTGAGATAGACTGTCGTGTCTGGATTCTAGAAGATGATGTTGACAGTCTAGTTTGAACTCTTTGGGTTGGTTGGGATCGGACAGTTGTAACTGGAGTGGTTGTTTGGGATTGTCTAGTTTGAACTCTTGGGGTTGTTTGAGACTGTGTAGTTTGAACTCTTTGGGTTGGTTGGGATTGGAGAGTTGAGACTGAAGTAGTTGTTTGGGATTGGACAGTTTGAGATTGGTCAGGTTGGACAGTAGTTGCAGATTGGGCCTGTTTTGGTTTTGCAGACATACCACATTTTGAACATTTGTTTGGTAGCCCCTTCCTTGAAACATTTTTTTTTTGCATCCTTTCTCTTTTCATCAGCCTCCTTGTTTCTTCTTCTTTTTGGCCTCCCTGGTGCTCTTCTTGAAGGTGGTGGTAATATGTCAGGATAAGGTGTATGTTCACATAAATTTTCCCCATTTGTTGGATATATGAAAGATTGGTAGCAAGCTTGGTATGTCTCTTTCCTATAGCATGCAGGGATGTAGTCAGTTGGGTTTAGATATCTACTTTGCATGCAAGAAATTACATGGTAGCATGGTATGCCAGTTAGCATCCAACTCCTACAAGAGCACTCCAACCTTCTGAGGTCAACTGTAAACTTTTCACCAGTCAAACTTGTATGCCTCACTTCATAAATCATGTCACCTGACAACCTTTGAAACAAATTAAATTCATTGAGTTAGTGTTGGATAAAATTAAAAGAACATATTATGTTATTGACTAACTTGTAAATTTTTATGTACCTTGGAATAAAAAACCTAGACATCTTTTTCCTTCTTTCAAGCACTATTTTAATTCTTGGAAGAACATATTCTGATACTCTTCAATCTTGGCTCAATTAGTTACCCATCTATCCATGAGGTACCCTCTAATCTCCTCCATCATTGTTACAATTGGATTTTGTCTTGGTCCAATTATAACACTGTTAAAAGTTTCAGACATATTGTTCACCAACACATCACTTTTTGTATTGTACTTGAACATAGACTTACTCCAATATCTTGGAGGAATCTTCCACAAGTGTTTGAATGCCTCCTCATTAACCTTTCTCATTTCCTTCATCTCCATTTCCCATGCTTGAGGATATGTTGCCTTTTCCGCCCTCCACATCAATTCCTTCAAATGTTTTCCTGGAAATCTTTTTTTGAAGTTGCTATAAAGGTGTCTAACACAAAATCTCTGGTCAACTCCAGGTAACAACTCATCTATTGCAGGTAACAACCCCTAATCATAAATTAAACACAATATGTTACAATGCACACATGACATATATTGTACATTTTAAAATCTTTGAAGGACTACATTGTAACATTTTAATATCTTGAATGACTACTTTGTAACATTTTAAAATCTTGAAGGATCTGGATGTTACACATTTATGCTAACTATTGTACATTTTAAAATCATGCAGGAAATGTATGGACCAAAGTAAATAACTGAATGTTACATAGTTAGGCTACAAATTATAATGATGCAGGAGATTAATGGAACAAAGTAAAAAACTTAATGTTACCTTCTGTTGATCTGAAATAAAAGTCACATTTTTACAAACTTCTGGCCCACCCAAGTCACGAACTAGCAGGTCAAAGAACCATGCCCAGAAATCTTTAGTTTTTGCCTCAACTACAACCACTGCAATAGGCAATATTTGGTCATTAGGGTCTCTTCCTACTGCTGCAAGGATTTGGCCTCCATAAATGCCTTTTAGAAAACATCCATCAACACCAATTATTGGTCTGCAGACTACAAAACTCTTCTTGAAAGCTTCAAGGCACATATACAATCTATGAAAACTTGGTAATAAAGGTCTACTAACATATTCTCCAGGTTGTTGTTCCACTTCAGATTGTTGTTGTTTAGTTGCTTGGACATTTAACTTGATGGTGCTGTTGGGATTTGACCTCAATACCTCATGTGCATAGTCATACAACCTTAAGAATTTCTCCTTGAAAGACCCTTCAACAATATTCAGTGTTGTCTTCCTTGCTCTATAAGCCTTCATCCCACTCATACCAGCATTCCATTTTTCATGTACCTTTTTACATATAGCAGTCAGCTTAACATTACGGTTGATCGTAACTGTGGTGTACAATTTCTTCCCAAGCCAATTAGAATTAAACATTCTAACATTAAACTCCCTATTACAAGTGTGACTATCATTTAGTGTTCTCAATTGCCAAGTATCTGCATCAGGTAATTTGGAACATAAGGCCACCCATGGACAACCTTCCTTGCAACCAACTTTAACCCTAGTCTTGTCATTCTTCAAGTACCTTAAATCCCTTCCATTATGAACAACATAACTAGCAATAACTTTTTTGAACTCCTCCTTTATTGAGAATAAGGTTCCCAAAACCCACTTATAGTCATTGAACTTCTTAGGCATGGCAAATGATGGGTACTTAACATTGTCATCCTCACTACTACTTTCATCCTCACTCTCTAAGTCCTCAGTTGAATACTCAGAATCAGACAACCCACGACAAACCTTCTTACCTTTGTTTCTTTCCCTAACTCCAAGATCAATGACATCTTCATCACTTGATGCTTCATCACTTCTGATGGAAACTGACCTTCCTTCATCCACACATTTTTTCTTAGGTCTACCATTGTGCCTCTTGGAACTGACTTCTGACTTCTTCTTGGATGGTCTCCCTCTTTTCCTTTTCTATTAGGAGCTGTTCCGTCTGCTAGTATATCATCATTAGGTTGACCACTTTGGCCTGCAGGTGACACACATTCTCCTACCAATACTTCAGCAAATCCATCATTCAAAACCTCATCATCCAAGTCAACAAAATCACCTTCCCCTAATGCACTTTCATCACTATCATCAGGTTAGGCCTCATTCTGTTCCTCATGATGGTCCACACTTTGATCCACATTTTCTTCCTCATGATGATACCCACTTGGGTCAACACACACATCCACATTTTGTTCCACATTATCCTCAACATTGTCCTCGACATGATGGTCCCCACATTCCTCCATATTATCCTCATCTTGGTCCCCACAGTCTACCACATTATCCTCAGCCTGGTCCCCATAGTCCACCACATTATCCTCAGCCTGGTCCCCACAGTCCACTGTATTACCCTCAACAACCTGGTCCCCACAATCCTCAACATCCTGGTCCCCACAATCCTCAACATTATCCTCATATTGTGTTTCAGGTAGGGCAACAACTAAATCTGGTTCTTCAATAGGGTGGATTATATATATGTCAACCTTCCCCTTAGTCTTGGACCAGTGCAATGCTTCTAATGCTCTAAAATCACAACAAACAACCATCATTGGGTAAATATACGTACCTTAGCGCAATGGATTCTTCACCTCCAATGTACAATGAACACAAGAGGAAGAAGAAGCTTCACTAGCCGTAACAGTCAACAATGGTGGAGAGAAAATTAGGGCTCTGTAACTCTTAATCTATAAGAGTCATTGCTTAAATCACCAATTCCACATCAACAACCCTCCATGACACTTCATCAACGTTACCTGCCACTTCATCACCGTCTGTGCCACATTGGTTTTTTTGGAACGGAAAATCTTAAAAAGGTTAACGACGCAAACATTTGTTAACTTAAAGGACCAACTTGTTACAAAAAATACTTAAAGGACTAATTTGTTATTTTAAAATAACTTAAAGGACTAAAACATTATTTTTGCCTTAATTTTTTATATTAATATCATATTTAAACTCAGAAATGGTAGTTAATCTGCAGCTACTTCCTAGTTAATTCTTAGTTAATCCCTAGCTGATTTAAACACATCATTCTAGTAATCCGTAGCTAATTCCTAACTAATCCCTAGTTAATTTAAACACACCATAAGATTCAACATGCTAAGGTCTTAGGACTTACTGTATCAATAATACTTCTTGACGGAGGTTCATTTGCTGCCACTATTGGTAATTTGCAGTTTGTAGTTTTGTGAACTGAAGACCATGGCTTCACTTGGATAAACCTAGGATGAACCTAATTTGCAGTGATAGTAAATAACCAGTGGTGACTTCGTAAAAGATTTGATAGTAAAGAATTTGATATGTACTGCCTCTGGAGACTTAGTGATTAAATCGAGTTTAATATCATTATTATTTTGCATGGCACTAATATAGTTATCAGCTTTAACACTTGGGATGGTTTCACTTTTATTCAAAAGTTGTTGACTCATTTCAGCAAGTTTCTGCAGAGCACTAGTAGCAACTTTAACTTCATGTAAGGAGCATACTAGAAAAGGAAAATATCAGTAAAAAAATTAATAATTCGTACCAATCACATAGATTCTATTTTGAGCCTTAATATAGAATTTTTTGTACAGTAAAAAAATACCAGTGATTATAATTTTTTTAATTAATATTTTAAAATCATAATCATATTTTAATAAAAAGAATACATTTTTATTTAGACTTTTTTAAGACTTTTTAAGGTTTAAAATTATTTACTAAACTATTATAATTTATTTAATTTAATAATTATTTTTCAATCAATAGAATTTCAATTTATGTAATTTTATTTGAGTTGAAATATTAATTTTAAACATAATTTTAATAATGTTATATCATGATGGTAAAACAAAAAAAAACGATGTTCTTTCTCTTCAATGTATTAATGTTGGGCATTTCTTATCACACCACCCTTGTTTCTTAGGCACCACCTGAATTTTCGTTTTTGCCCCCAATTTTCGGATGTGCACATCCGGACGCACCATTTCTTTAAAATTTTTCAGTTTTTTCCGGATGTGCACATCCGGAAGAATTCCTGATCTGCAAATCCAGAAAAAATCAAAAGAATTCCATAAAATCGTTTACTTCTAAATATAATTAAATCCAATATAATTAAAATCCAACATAATTACACTTAATATGATTTTTTCAATATAATTAAATCCAATATAATTAAAATTAATATGATTAAAATTAATATGAAGTTTTCAATATAATTAAATTCAATATAATTAAATTAATTTTAGAAGTAAATACCATATAATTTTAATTATAATTTAGAAGTAAATACCATATAATTTTAAATATCAATATAATTAAATCCAATTTTAGAAGTAAATATCATATAATTTTAAATCCAATATAATTAAATTAATTTTTTCAATATAAAAATATCATTTGAAATTAAATACCATATTAATCATATTAATTATATTGAAAAAAAATTAATCATATTAAATATCATATTAATTTTAATTAATATAGATTTTCATGTCACTTACTATCAATACTATACTAGTATCTCACTTCAATAATACATGAAAGGAGACAAACACATAAAACATATGCTGACATGTAAGTATTATATGCTATACACTTATTGAAATGTTGATTAAGTATTCACATACCTTAGCATGATGGATATTTTATTTTCATTCCATGACTCCAATATTTTCAACATACATGAAAATGAGTCAATATCATGACACGCGCAAATATGTTAAGTTTTTAAGGTTAATTTTTCTTGTATCTAACACCTTTTTTTCTTGTTCCTTATTCTCAATTCAAAATAGCAGTGTGTGACAGAATTGAAATGCATATTACATGTTTTTATTCTTTTATTAAACTCAATCAACATAATAACCATCACAAATTAAACCATGTCTGCTATTGCAAGTTGTTCTCATGATAAATCTCTTTTAGCTTTGAAATTATCTTCTTATCTATTTAAGTAGCGATGCGAGGGATGCAATTGAAAAAGTTTTGGCAATTGATAAAGCTTATCCACTTCCTTTGTTGGGAGGAAAAATGCTTGAGAAATTTTCATGCAAATTTAAAGCTTCTTGTTGGTGGCCATGTGATAGGAAAATTACTAGAGTGAATTACAATAATGGGTGGAATTTGGAGATGGAGAATGAAATGAAGGAAATTATTGAAGTGGTGAAGAGAAAAGATATTGCGGATTATGAGATATTGGGAAATATTTTTTTTAATGTGTGTTTAAATTAGTTAGGAATTATCTGAGAATTAGCTAGAAATTAGCTACAAATTATAGATTTTTTAAAAGAAATTTTTAGAGGGACTAAAAGTGAAAATGACCATATTTAGAGGGACTAAAAACATATTTAACTATTATTATTATTATTATTAGGGTTAAATATGTTTTTAGTCCTATAAAATTTTCAAATTATATTTTTGGTCCCTATAAAAAAATAGTGTGTTTTAGTCACTACAAAATAATTATGCACGTGATTTTAATCCCTACTATTAAACTAATGTGTATTTTTGAATCATTGTTTTGCAGATATGTTTAGAATGTTATAAAAAATTCCTAAAAAAAAACTCAAAATTTGATTTATAAGTCAAGATTTTTATTATTTTAATCATTTTTTTTTAATTTAAAAAATTCATATTTAATTCTTTTCATTTTAAAAAATTATTTAATTTAGTAAAAAAATATTTTATAGTAATCTCAACATTTATAAAATAAACTATTCAAAAATTTAAAAATTTAGAAGTAATTAAATAGTTTTTAAAATTTAAGAAAATAACAAAAATTAAAATTGCATATATACAATTTTTGGAAGGACCAAAATATATATTTTTATAGAAACTAAAAATAAAATGTGAGATATTTATAGAAATTAAAAAACTCATATTATTATTGAGAAACTAGTCCATAGTTGCAATAGCAATCTAGTTTTAAAGTGGTCCATCATCATTCCCTAAACCCCAAAATAGTTCACTAGCTACTTCAAAACACAAACTGCTGCCGCCGCTCACAAACGCACTTCACCACCACGACCTTCCACCGGCCGCCACCACCGCCATAGCAGATACTGCATTAGAGCGACTAGCTTCTCAGAATCCTCATCCTCGGAGTTCTTCAACCAAGGCAATTCCTTTCCTCATTCTATCATGGATAAAGAGTCTCTAACGGCTCCAGTGAAAACCGCTGTTGACAAGTTTCAACTCGTTCCCGAATTCCTCAAGGTAATTAACCAAAAATCTAACAAACTCATTCGTTATTATAGTTGATCGTGTACAAACGACGATTTCAGAGATAGTAACACCAGTGATCAGTTTTCAATAACTGATGATTTTCATTGAATTCGTTTTTTTTAGGTTAGAGGATTGGTGAAGCAACATTTGGATTCTTTTAACTATTTTATTAGCACTGATATCAAGAAAATTGTTCGTGCTAATGATCGTATTCAAGCTACTAGGTATCCGCATCTTTATATAAGGTATGTCATTTTGTGCTATGACTGTATTGTGTTTGTTTGAATGTCTTGGAAGTTATTTTTGGAATGAGAAATTTAAATTCACATATTTGATACAAGTTTTCAAAAATTATTAGTAGTATTATTGATTTCCAAGGATATAATTCAAGGGAGTATATAGTGTTCGTGCAAATGTTTAGCTTATGAATGTTAGATAATTTGAATTGATGCTAACTTTTTTCAATTGTTCTTTATTCTTGAGAGGTTGGCAACGGCTCGAACCTTTTAAGTTGTTTTACTGATGTGCTAATGAACAACATGGCTCATTATGCAGGTTTACGGATGTCAAAATCGGCAAACCGTCGATAACAGTTGATGGTAGTGTTGAGGATATTAGCCCACAGACATGCAGGCTATCTGACCGAACGTAGGAATCATTTCCCTTAGAATCATGATCTAATGTTTTTAATTGGATACTTCTGAGCTATTGATAAAATTCTAATAATGCTCAAAAGTATTTTCTTAAGTTGCCTGTAAAGTTTTATCATGTTTCAATTTCTTTTCTTCTAGTTTAATTATAGTCTACTATTTGGAAGTAGTAGTCAGACCAAATGTTATTCGTTTTTGTTGTGCTTGATCTGTTGTGAATTGAGCTTCATTTTGTCTAATAAAAAGGTACGCGGCTCCAATATTGGTTGACATTGAACATACTCAAGGAAGTCCGGATAACCTAAGAAAAGAGATAAAGGTGATTGACCCCTATTTTTAGTAGACTTAAATATGCAAATAGTCCCCCTGAAAAATATCAAGAGTTTTTGGTTTTAGTCTCGTTAAATTATTGTTTGTTTTTAGTCCTTGCAAATATACCATTTTTTTTTCCTTTTGTTCCTTGTTGTTTTGTTTTAGTCCCTACAAAATTTATTGATATTGAAATTGATTCCTATGCTCTATCAAATTATTGATTTTAGCCATTCAAAAGAAGGACTAAATTGAATACTACAAGGACAAATTTCAATATGATAAGATTTTGCAAGGCTCAAAACAATGTATGGAGGACTAAAAGCAAAATATTGTAATTTGCAAGGACTTAAACTAAAAATATTTTTGCAGGGGCTAAAACCCGAAAATGGTATATTTGTAAGGACTAAATATATCTTCTGAATTTGACTAAGATATATTTTATTAACTGCAATTCCCGCAGAGAAATATTATCATTGGAAAAATGCCCATTATGTTGCGGAGTTCTTGTTGTGCTTTGTACGATAAAGATGAAGCTGAGCTTGCAAGACTTGGTTTGTTTATTCATTTAATTACTTTATTTATCTTTTGCATTTCTCATCATTTTAAATAAAATCTTACCTTTACTTTTTTCTTTTGATTAGGCGAGTGTCCCCTTGATCCTGGAGGATATTTTGTAATCAAAGGGACTGAGAAGGTGATTTTCTGATTATAAATACTTCTCGATGTTAGGGACTGACTTGGGATTTTTTTTTTTAAATTTATGTGTTGAACGGTTAAAGAAATAATGTCTGCAATAATTGTTGAGTATCATTACAAGAATAAACTGATAAGCATTTTTCATTGACTTGTCAAACATGCGCGAGATCAGGTGTTTTACTTAAGAGTCCCTGATAGTTGCTTTTGTTTTTGTTTTCTTATCTCATCTAAATATGTTCCCCCTTAATCTTTTTTCTAGATTGTTTTCATTTATTTTGTTTACAAAAATTTTTCACGAATCTGTTTTCAGGTAATTTTAATACAAGAACAACTTTCGAAGAATAGAATAATTATAGACACCGACAAGAAAAAAAAGTAAGTCATTCTCTTTGGTATGCCAGCATGTGTGTGTCAGATTGACACACACATACTGGGCATATCATATGTAATTTTATGATTTTTGCCCTCTCCTTACTTCCAATTTATCATACCTGGTAAGCAAGTAAGAGTGCTTTTGGATAGTTTTTCTCTCTCTCACATTAGATACTATAGTGCTTTCATAATAATTGTAAGGTTTATTTTCTGGTATCTTCCATTTTGCTTTTGGCTCTGAAGCATGGATTATGGCAGAACATTTAACTGCCAGCCAAGGAAATAATGAGATATACTTTCATGAGCAAATGGTTTTACATCTTATATCCATTATAACAATACTGAAAACAATAAAGATAATCCTCCATGATAAAAAAAACAAAACAAAACAAAGGTTGTACTAGGTAAAAAACATTGGGTGAACACTCCGGTACCCATTAAGTTTAGTTGGGTACCGGTACCCTTATCCAATCAAATAATGGTATTCAATGCCACATCACATTTTTCTTTTATTTTATTTTTTTAAAAAATTAAAAATTTAAACTAATTTACACTAAAGGTACCAGTACCCAACTAAAACTCATGGGTACCTAAGAATTTTACCAAAAACGGTGAACACTCCGGTACCCTTAAGTTTAGTTGGGTACCGGTACCCTTATCCAATCAAATAATGGTATTCAATGCCACATCACATTTTTCTTTTATTTTATTTTTTAAAAAATTAAAAATTTAAACTAATTTACACTAAAGGTACCAGTACCCAACTAAAACTCATGGGTACCTAAGAATTTACCAAAAACGGTGGAACACTCCGGTACCCTTAAGTTTAGTTGGGTACCGGTACCCTTATCCAATCAAATAATGGTAATTCAATGCCACATCACATTTTTCTTTTATTTTATTTTTTAAAAAATTAAAAATTTAAACGTACCAGTACCCAACTAAAACTCATGGGTACCTAAGAATTTACCAAAAACGGTGAACACTCCGGTACCCTTAAGTTTAGTTGGGTACCGGTACCCTTATCCAATCAAATAATGGTATTCAATGCCACATCACATTTTTTATTATTTTATTTTTTAAAAAATTAAAAATTTAAACTAATTTACACTAAAGGTACCAGTACCCCAACTAAAACTCATGGGTACCTAAGAATTTACCAAAAACGGTGAACACTCCGGTACCCTTAAGTTTAGTTGGGTACCGGTACCCTTATCCAATCAAATAATGGTATATTCAATGCCACATCACATTTTTCTTTTATTTTATTTTTAAAAAATTAAAAATTTAAACGTACCAGTACCCAACTAAAACTCATGGGTACCTAAGAATTTACCAAAAACGGTGAACACTCCGGTACCCTTAAGTTTAGTTGGGGTACCGGTACCCTTATCCAATCAAATAATGGTATTCAATGCCACATCACATTTTTTATTTATTTATTTTTTAAAAAATTAAAAATTTAAACTAATTTACACTAAAGGTACCAGTACCCAACTAAAACTCATGGGTACCTAAGAATTTACAAAAACGGTTGAACACTCCGGTACCCTTAAGTTTAGTTGGGTACCGGTACCTCTTATCCAATCAAATAATGGTATTCAATGCCACATCACATTTTTCTTTTATTTTATTTTTTAAAAAATTAAAAATTTAAACTAATTTACACTAAAGGTACCAGTACCCAACTAAAACTCATGGGGTACCTAAGAATTTACCAAAAAACGGTGAACACTCCGGTACCCTTAAGTTTAGTTGGGTACCGGTACCCCTTATCCAATCAAATAATGGTATTCAATGCCACATCACATTTTTCTTTTATTTTATTTTTTAAAAAATTAAAAATTTAAAACTAATTTACACTAAAGGTACCAGTACCCAACTAAATTAAGAAGCTTGAAATTTCTCTTTTGAAGCTATAAGCTCTATAGATTATTCTGCATGTCTTTCCTTTTCAGTTCATATCCAGTAAGAAAATTTGTTTTCCTCATGTGTCATTTGGTGTCCATCAAATTGCTTTCTCCTTCTTTCTTCATAATCTTTTCTTGGATGCTTTTTTTCTTCCGTTTTAATTTCTTTCTTCTCTTTTCTAGTTTTGGTTTCTTGGGTGATTGTTTATCACTGCATTGTGCTTGGTGCTCCTCTTCTATCTCTCTCCCTGTTAACTCTACTTTTATCCTCTAAAAATAAGTGTTGCTGAATAGATTATGAATTTGGGAAAACTGTACTATTTTGATTTATAATTGTGATGATAATTTTTGCAGATATGAACTGTGGTTTTAATGGGATACATTCATGTTTTTGGTTATTTTGTTGGTGGTTATGTTATTCTTCCTGAAAGTAGTATTTCTGCATTTTTCCCTCTATTAAGTTTTATTTTCTCTATCTCGAAAGTTGTTGACTAAATTACTGTTAGCTTTCTATGTGTTTTGCATTTATCCCGCCATGTTAGATTATGGGTTGTCCTATTCCATGTTGTTTTTAAAATATATTCTGGTTCCTATTTTGGCTTTCAGCGTTACTGCATCTGTTACAAGTAGCACAGACAAAATAAAAACAAAAACTACCATTTTGATGGAAAAAGAGAAGATGTGGTTAGAATTGAATCAATTTCCAAAAAAGGGTTTGCACTTTGCTGTTTTCATTGTGTTATTCACCTTTAGCCTTTTGATTGCGTTATAATTGGGTTTGGTAATTTTTTCTTCTTGTTATATCCAATAGGTTCCTCTTATGGTTGTAATGAAAGCTATGGGATGGAGAGTGATCAAGAAGTTGTACAATTGATTGGGAAGAGATCCTCGTTACAGTTTGCTACTTTTGCCCTCCATTGAGGTAATTGACATGTATGTTTGGTTATGGATGCATTACGATAACAACTTGTTAAGGTCTCATTCACCCAACAACTTTGGGGAAGTTTTAAACTTAGCGCTTATTATTAAGATGGTAATTATTTAATAAGCTAAAACAACTTATGTACAATAAGTTTTTTTTGACAAGATGGACATGTCATAGATTATTTTTCTAAGTATATTCCAAAACATCAATACAAATACTTATGATAAGCTCTTCCAAATGCCTCGTTTGTCAAGTTTAAAATTTTTTCCGCACACTATTTGATTATAAAGGATGGTAGAAGCCAGTTGCTCAAATAATAACTATATAATTATCTGCTTTTTCTTAGCGTAACAAAGCGTATTGTATTATTATTTATGTAACGTTTTAATATGTTTGCCCTCTAATCAGGAAATGTACAAAAAAGTGGGTTGTATTTACACAAGCCCAAGCATTGGAATACCTTGATTCAAAAGTGAGTTCTTCTGTCTTATTCCCATTCACAAAGGATTTGGTTAGATTTGACCTCCTATTAGGAATTATTGGGAATCAAAACTGATGTGGCAGATTTTATATCAAACAGTTATTTTAGGGCAGTTATGTTTTAATCTTTCAGTTCAGTTAGTTCTAGGACATTCTAGAACAATTTCACTATTGGTGCCAGTTTCTATTCAATTTCTCCTTGGTTTTTCCTTTCACATAGTTTATCCAATTGCAATATTTGTGGTAGAGTGATATTGTGTTGGGAAAACTTCCTATTTGGAGAAAAGAAAACTTTTCCTGTAAATGTCATAAGTGTTTTTCATTCTTATTTTTTGGTTTTTGAGTTTTGTAGTTTAGTACATTAATAGGTGGGCTTTGGTTTGTT
Source organism: Lathyrus tuberosus (assembly GCA_022829125.1). Classification (NCBI taxonomy): domain Eukaryota; kingdom Viridiplantae; phylum Streptophyta; class Magnoliopsida; order Fabales; family Fabaceae; genus Lathyrus; species Lathyrus tuberosus. The sequence continues at coordinate 5,312,366 of JALAZF010000435.1, forward strand.
CTAATTTCACTTATTCTTAGATCTTCCACTTCTTTTCACAATCTTATACTTTGTATTTTCTTTCTTATATCTAATTGAATTTTATGCTTTTATCTTGGACTAAAGAATAAAGAGAAATTGAAGTAGTTAAAGTTGTTTAGAAGTAGTTAGTTAGTTGAGGTTGTTATAGATAGTATGTGTTTTTAAATAAGAGAACACAGTGAATAGTGTATTTTTTGGAATACTGTAAAGTGAATAGAGTATTCTCTCCCATGAAGGGGAAACTCTTGAGGATAGGTTCTCTTTTGCGAAGTGAATTATTTGTAGAAAGTCCCCTAGATCAGGAGCTCTAATGCCTTGTGAAAAATAGGAATAGATAAATTTTCTGTATGTGCTTTGAGTGAGAAACACTCAGCAACCATGATATTTATACACACTACATAATTAATTACATGTATGTTTACAAGGAGAAATAAATACAAGTTCAACTCCCTAAATGCAT